>JAANIC010002569.1:109768-150201 GCA_017607545.1 Acromyrmex charruanus
AGTATATATATATATATATATATATATATATATATATATATATAATTCACATTGAATTATTTAAGCATTAAGGGGATGCTGGATCGACGGCCGAAGTGGTTGATCGAAGTCGGTAGTACATTTAATTCCAAATTCGATAATAATGACATCTTTCATTCGTTTCTTATACTTAGTATACATATATTGTTGTGTCTCGCTCAAACGCATTTATCTATCCTTATTTAACATATTGCAACGTTATTTTTTAGAAAATCGAATACCTACTGCTATATACAATTATTGCTTTGTTTACCATTCCGAGTCTTCACTCAGCGTTCGTATACACGTTATTTGCAGATATAAATCTTTTTTTAAAGCTTTTAATGTTAGTTTCATAAATTCAATATTGTTTGTACACGTAATGTGTTGAGTGCTGCACTATCATTTGATCTATACGTCTATATGAATTATAAAACTTTTGTATTAAGGAAACATCTATGTCAGGTGACAGCTCCACGAGTTGAAAAAATATGATTTTTAACTTTATTTTCAATTTTAGTATAAAGTCTATTACAGCATTCCCAAATTTTACGTCTACTTTAATTCTGTAAAAGGATTTTTGATTCCGTTGAGTAAATTCAGAGATTCATATCGATCTGCAAAATCCCAACAATTTGATCACTCCAGCATTCTCTTAAAGATTCAGCTTCAACCGACATAGACTTCTAATTTATCGATGTTCTCACATGTAGGTACGGTCTAAAATAAGAATTCTAATGGTTATTCTACAATGTGCTTTTTGTTTTCTGTTTCTTGCTTTTTGCTACTTTTTACATCTTGTCTTTTTGTTTCTTATCCGGTTTTTTATTTATGTTGCCCGAGATAAAACTTAACGAACTTCGGAAAAACAGGAAACACATGGCAAGAAATACAATTGTCGATAAAATGCTGCTCCACCCATAGAAAAACTATTAGTAGTGTATTGTACCCCTCTTAATGCTCTACAACTTTAGTAAATATAAACAAAAGTAATAACAATAGGCTCAAAGATTAAATCTAGTGATGTGTAAATGCCAGTATAGGTCACAGAATATTTCTGTGATACGATCTTTATTAATCAAAATTTGGTAATCGTTTCGAATAACTCGCTTCGGTCCTTTTCAGTAAAATAGTGATAAAAGAACAATAATTAGCCGCAAGATCACATTACGAAGACTGTCCAATGTTACTCGGAGATGTACATCAAATTGGCAGAATCGGAAGAGCACTGAATTGTCACTTAATCAACTATTGAATTAAAAAAAAGATTTTTTTCAATGTGAATATCTTGCGTGATGAAGACGTTATTCACAATTCGAACGCTCGACTAATAATAATTAATAATTATTAGTCGAGCATTCGAATTGTGAACAACGTCTTCATACAAAATATCATCATGCAAAATATTCACGTTGCAAATAAATCGCTGAAATAACTAAAATCTATCAAATCAAAGAGATTTCAACAATTTCAGCAATTTATTTCCATCAGGAGCTCCGCAAAAAAATGGATATTGTTGTGTAGTTTATATCTACTTCTTCAGAAGGCAGAACATTTTGAGGTTACAGGAAAAAAGCTTTTATGTGCTCTCTCAGGTTTCTCTCTGATATTAGCCGGAGTAAAACGTTTACAAAAATGAAAAAATGGATCCATCCCCCCCTTTTCTCCTCTGTTTGATTTTCTACGCAAAATGAAATCTATCCTTCCTTCCCCTAAGGGCGCACGACTTTCCACGCGAAGCAAGATCTACTTGAATGAAAAGTCGTACGCTCTTTGGCAGGGGGGAGATAAGATGGAACTCGCTTGGCATAGAAAGTCGTGCTCTCCTAGGCAGGGGAAGAGGTGGGGTGGACCTCATTTGTGTAGAGTCGCGAGAAGGATCTTTATATTTATAAATAATTGAAGTGTATAGACGCTAAAAGACTTTACATGATATTTAAATAAAAAATTAAACTGTCTTATTCGTTTTTGAAATAAATTTTTTCCTACAAAACCACAACTCCCTCTTAAACCATTATATACATATCTTTTTATAACTATTTTTGCTCATTGCATTTATTGCGAAAAAAATTGCGATTTTTGGGGGAGTTCCACTTCCGAAATTCACTAAAAAGAGTGGCTACATATACGGGAACACCATATTTATTGCATTTTTTCACATACATAATTATATTTTCTATATCTTTAATTATCTTTATTCGAATATAAAGACAATTCAATTGATTTTTAATTATATTTTATTCTAATTATTAATTTTTATTAATAATTTTATATGTTTCTTTTTTATTATCATTTTTAATATATCTCTATCTATTTTTCTTTTCTCCTTTTTTTACGTAATATAATATAGTAGCTGATGTAAATAATTTAATACTACGCGAATTTAATTACTTTCTTCGTATACTTGATCAAAGTTATATGGTCCATATCCAATATGATTTACTGTTTAATCTCTTATACATTGCTAATAATTGTTTTTCTAAAGTGTATGCACTGCAGAACTTTATATAAAAATTATAATATGATGATAATGATATGGATATATTAACATATTGGGAGTATAAATTAGTTCGGTCCGTTTTTTTTGTGTTCAAAAATGCATTTATTTCAAAACAAAATGAATGAACAGATTAATTAAAGTATTGCCCATCGCTGGCTACTACTTTTTCCCATCTCTCAGGCAATTTTCCATCTCGAAAAAATGACTCGTCTTTGGAGGCGATCCAATTTTGGAGAAGTAAACCAGTGACTTGCCAAATCGTGCTGCATCCTTCGGAACAACCAGTAATCAGAAGGAGCAATACGTGCGGTAAAACATCTCATTTGAGCGTTTCCAAATATTTTTTTACGACTTTTGCGACATGAGGCCGAGCGTTGTCATGAAGAAAAATAACTTTATCATGTCTTTGCTCCTATTCCGGCCGTTTTTTTCGCAATGCACAGCTCAAACGAATCAATTGTAGCCGATACCGATCGCCCGTAATGGAATCGCCAGGTTTCAGCAGCTCATAGTAAACAACACTCTTTTGGTCCCACCAGATACAGAAGAGCATGATCTTCGAATTATGAATGTTCGGCTTTGGTGTTGATGTTGAGATCGATGGCAACGATTGACCAGGCTTAGCATAGTATTTTTTCTTCTTGGGGTTGTCGTAGAATATCCACTTCTCATCTCCAGTCACAATCCGATGCAAAAAACCTTTTCTTTGTTGTCTTTGAATCAGTTGTTCGCAAGTGAAAAATCGCCTTTCAACGTCTCTCAGTTTCAGTTCATAAGACACCCAATTTCCTTGTTTTTGAATTATTCCCATGGCTCTCAATCGTGCAGAAACGGCTTTTTGAGTTACTCCCAATGATTCTGCAAGCTCCTCTTGCGTTTGACTCTGATCTTCTTCGAGTAATGCCTCTAATTCTTTGTCTTCGAATTTTTTTGGCTGTCCAGAGCGAGGCTTGTCTTCAACGCTGAAATCTCCATCCTTGAAACGTCGAAACCATTCCCTACATGATTTATCAGTTGGAGCAGTGTCACCATAAACTTCGACAAGCATTCGATGGGCTTCAGCTACACTTTTCTTCCAATTAAAGCAGAAAATTAGAACCTCCCGCAAATGCTGCTTGGTTAACACAAAATTCGACATTTCAAACACAGTAAAAATCAAGGTTTTTGTATGAAACTCAAAGCGATATAAACTGAATATTATTAACAGATGTCTAACCTCTCTGAAAACGCCAAAAGCTGTCACTATGAACCATTCACAACAGCCGGAGCCATCTTTTGGAAAACGGACCTAACTAATTTGTACTCCCAAATTCGAAAGGTAATGATTTTTTTGTAATGTTTAAAAAAATTGATTAAGAACTTAAAGATAAAGAATATTACTATAGTGGTTATAGCTGTGTTACTAAGTCCGAAAAAAAATTAATTCGGACTACAGACATTGTAAATATGTGCTTGCGTGCGTGCGTCATTTTAATTGACGCACTAAAATTTTTCTTGAATAGTGCATTTTAGAAAAAAATTTCATATAAAAGTTATATGGTTTAGGGAGGGGGGGGACATAAGATGCTGTTGGTTTGACCTTGAAAAATGGTTCGAAGATCACGTAAAGATCATCATCAATTTTTTAAATTCCATATTTTATTGCATATTCTTGTAGCTTGTCTCAAGAGCTTTCCAAAACACTATAATAAAATATTTCTTCATTAAGTACTTTGCGAGTTATAAGATTTGAAAGTTATACCGTCGGCATTAGCATTATCCAAGGTGTCCGACCGACTAAAAGCTCTTGAATGTTGTTCAGAATCACGCTCTGGATAACATTTGTCAAGATCGAAGTCATTGGAGGTTGTACTTTTTATTTGCATTTTTACATAAAAATGAATTCTTAATGCAAAAATGAAAATAAGAAGAATAATCTCCAATAGTTTTAATATTGACAAATGTTATCTAAGACATGATCCTAAACAATATTTAAGAGGTTTTAGCCGTCGGACACCTTGCGTAATGCTAATGCCAGCAGTACTGTAATTTTCAAGCATTATACTCAAAAAATATTCAATGTTTGGAAAGCTCTCGATATCGGCTATTAAATTCTGGAACAAAAAGTTGAATGTAACATTAAAAAAAATCGATGTGACCTTGATCTGACCTTGGCGACGCCACCTAAGGTCAAACTGTAATAAGATCAATAAATAGATCTTTTTAAATCCTACAACCTTTGTTTGAATACTTTCACGATTGGATCTTATTCTGCGAAGATAAAAGGATGGTCTGAAACACTCGGTATATATATATATATATATATTAGGTGTTGGAATTAATTCGTAGCGTTTTACAAGAGATGGCACAAGCAGTACACTATTTCGTTGTTACCTACAGTTCTGTATACATTGTAAACATCTATCATAGGACGTCATTTGCCGTACATAACCTTTCTTGAAATCATAAATAACAACACTGTATAATTCATTGAATATGTCAAAATTTGTGCCGAATAAAGTGTATTTGCGGGGAATTTTATTACACTACTTTATTCAAAAGAAATCTGCAGCTGAAGCGCATAGAATTCTTGTTCAGACTTATGGTGACAATGCTCTGTCGGATACGACATGCAGAGACTGGTTTCGACGCTTCAAAAATAATGATTTTGAACTTGAGGATAAAGAACGTTCTGGCGCACCGAAAAAATTTGAAGACAAAGAATTAGAGCAATTACTCGATGAAGACCCATCTTAGACGCTATCAGAACTTGGAAAAATATTACAAGTTGATGAGTCAACTGTTTCAAAACGTTTAAAAGGGTTAGGAATGATCCAGAAGCAAGGACATTGGGTGCCGTATGAATTGAAGCCGAGAGACGTCGAACGACGTTTTGGCACGTGTGAACTACTGCTTCAATGGCAGAAAAGAAAAGGTTTTTTGCACCGTATCGTGACTGGCGATGAAAAGTGGATACACTACGATAATCCAAAGCGTAGAAAATCGTGGGGTAAGCCCGGCCATGCATCCACATCGTCCGCAAAACCAAATATCCATGGCTCGAAGCTTCTTCTCTGTATTTGGTGGGATCAGCAGGGTGTAATTTATTATGAACTGCTTAAACCGAACGAGACTATCACGGGGGATCGCTATCGACTTCAATTGATGCGTTTGAGTCGAGCCTTAAAAGAAAAACGGCCGCTATACGCGCAAAGACATGACAAAGTGATTTTGTTACATGACAACGCTCGGCCTCATGTTGCAAAACCAGTAAAAACCTACCTGGAAACGCTTAAATGGGAAGTTCTACCCCACCCGCTGTATTCACCTGACATAGCTCCTTCCGATTTTCACCTATTCCGTTCGATGGCACATGGCCTAGCTGACCGGCGCTTTCATTCTTACGAAGAAGCTCAAAAATGGATCGATTCTTGGATAGCCTCAAAAGACATGTCGTTTTTCCGACGCGGGATTCATGTACTGCCAGAAAGATGGTCAAAAGTAGTAGAAAGTGATGGGAAGTACTTTCATTAATGTATTTTTTAATGCTCATGTGAAATAAATAACATTCTTTCATTAAAAAAACGCTACGGAATTAATTCCAACACCTAATATATATATATATATATATATAATATAATATGTATACATATACAGATATATGCAGGTTGGGACAATAATTTTGAATATCTATCTTGAATGTGTCTAATCCGCTATTTTTAGAGATATGAAAATATTGTAATTACACAAATTGTACGGTATCAAGAAGACCATATATAATATGCTGGTAATAATTTTTCTACGGTGGAAGCGCTTCGAAAATTTCAAGGTCACCATTTTTTTAAATATATACTTTTTTTAACTTTAGTGTGCAGGTGTTTAGACAATTTCAATGACCTCTAAAAAAGTAAAAGTGAAAATCGAACCAGCGATTACGCGATACGCAGCGTAATAGTCTGGATGCCTTACGCACTACACTACGCTGCTTCTTGCCAATTCGTTCATTACCGCTCGGCACATTACCAACACGTAAATCTTTAAATGCGTTTTTCTCGGGAATGAAAACCGCATTCTATAATTTTATCACAAATTAATCTTAGGGCTGAACTATACATATAAAATTCAGTCAAATTGGAGAAAACACATTCTGGTATTCTTCTTGAAAAGTTAAAAAAGTATGCTATTTAAAAAAATGGAAGTGACCTTGAAATCTCCGAAGCGTTTCTACCTAGAAAAATTATTACCAACATACCCTCTATAAGTTTGGGATCACCCTACGTTTTACAGGAAAACCATTACATGACAGCGATCTATACATGTTTTTGGTTTAAATATTTCGTAAGACTAAATATTTCTAAATGACGATAAATATTTATCTAGAACACACAAAATATAAACTTGTACACACAATCACAGCAATATCACACATAATATCATAGCAAATCACAGTAATTATGGCACAGTAATTATTTCACAGCATCGAAGCGCTCAAGATCAAATTTCGCGCTTTGGTCTATTGTTTATATGTATATTGTCATTTAATTGTAATTTAACGATTTCTATAAAAATAATAAACTATTTGAGTTGCAAGTTGATTTCAGATTCCGTAAAAATTGTAAAATGGCCCCGAAGAATCAGATTTCTTATGAATCGCATTTTGATTAAAATTCCATTTTAATAACATGTTATTAAATTTTTAATTGAAAAAAGACGAAATACATTATCTATAACGTACGTATGTATGTACTTTTATTTCATCTTTTTTCAATTAAATAATTATTTAACCTAAAACGTAAGGTGTTCCCAAACTTATGGAGTACTGTATATTATGGTTTTCTTGATATAACGTACATCTTTTTTAATTACATTATTTTTAACAATCATGATAAATCAGAAGAGCTACGAGCCAGATAAATCGTCTTATATTTAACAAGTAGAAATAATCATTGCAAACATAAAAACATTATAAACATTATAAACAAATCAGATATTTCGACGCCGCTCATTGTCATTGTGCACGAAAAAAATCCGTTATAAATTAATGATCTGGTAAAAAACTTATAAAAACATAATTAGATTCTATAATTATAAATATGTATAAATTATTTACTGTCTCATATCTATGCTAGCTCCATTAGTTAAGAGTGGTACATCCGTGATGGTGTCAATTACTGAATAAAATGTTTAAGTCTTGGTAGTTGTCCTGTGTACAACAGTATTTGTAATAAGCCATCGTTTTGTTAATATTCTGTTGTAATACATAGGTGGCGCTAGAAATGCGTACTGGTAGACGTTATCAACGTCAATTTCTAGACTTACTTACTCGTTTTTATCCTACGAATTTACAATTGTCGATTGGATAAATATGTTTATGTTCTTTCTGCAACTACTTAATACTTACCTTTATTTTCTATTCCCGACATCTTAACATAACATATTCTAATTTGTGAAATATAATAATTTGTAAATTGAAAATCAATCAAAGTTTAAAATATGTGCTATTAATTGTAAGTTAAATTATAATTTAGTCGCTATTAAGATATATATGAATAATACTATGTAGATTAGTAACCGTTAAATTACATAGTATAATATATATTAATATATTAAATTATAATTTAGTCGTTATTAAAACGTATATATATGTATGTGTATATCAATATAAATACTTACAACTTTGTATAAAAACTTTGTCCAATGTGAGTCAAATGATAAAACGCAGTACAATTTCGTAATAGATGGAAAAAAATAAGTTCTCCATCTGTTATTATTGATCATCGTATGAATCATAACCACAATTTTAAGTGGAATGATGTAAAAATTTTAAACAACGAACCTTCTTACAACTAGAAACTAACATCCGAGATGGTTCATATAAAAAGACAGAAATAAGCAAGTTGATAGAGAATCTTTACCTGAAACATATCTCCAAATTATACAATCCCTCTTTTCTTCTCTAGTTCTCTTTCCGTTCCTTTTTTATCTCTTCTCTTTATTCCTACTTCCATTCTCCTACCTAATTTCGACCTCTACTTCTTCAAAAAATTTGTCTATCTGTTTCTCTGAATGTTATTTTAATTTATAACATCTCGAAATACGGACTAACAAAAACTATATTCTGACTTCTATCGCATTACTGCTTACTTTTATTTCCATCGACTACAAAATTGTACTGCATTTTATCATTTGATTCACATTGGACAAAGTTTTAAATTTATACGTCACTCTAGGTATTTATATTGACACACACACACACACACACACACACACACACACACACACACATCTTAATAACGACTAAATTATAATTTAACTTAATGGCATACATTATTTTATTCAATTTACAAATTATATTTCACAATTTAGAGTATTAACAAATGGTTTATTACAAATATTGTTTTACACAAGACAACTACTAAGCCTTAAACATTTTACTCAGCAATTGACATCATCACGGATGTATATTCTAACTAATAGAACTAGCATAGATATAAGACAGTTTATTTATATTCATAATTTTAGAATTCAATTATGTTTTTATAAATTTTTTTACTAGATGATTAATTTATATAACCGCTTTTTTTTATGTACATTGATAATGATCCGATCGGCGGCGTCGGAACGTCTGGTTTGTTTATAATGTTTATGTTTGCAATGATTATTTTTATTTGTTAAATATAAAATTTAGTTTATATTAATATAAACGATTTATCTGGCTCATGGCCCTTCTAATTTATTTTCTTTTTTATTATTGATTTTATTCATATTGAGCCACACGCGCACGCACACACACACACACACACACACACACATTTTATTATTAATTTACACATTATTTTCATATCTCTAAAAATAATGGAGATATTCAAGGTGGACAAAGTTATTATCTTACTCTATATATAGGTGAACTCTGTTCACCTTGAATATCTCCGCTATTTTTAGAGATATGAAATAATACATTTAGTGAAATTGTACAACATCAAATCACAATAATTTTTCTACTAAATAGTTTTTCTATGTGTGGAGACTCTTCGAAGATTTCAAGGTTACATCCACTTTTTTAAATGGAGCTGTATGATTTTTTTTTACTTAATATGTTGCCTTTAATTTTCTGCATAAAAAGTATCAATTGATGTGTATCATTAATATTGATATCAAAAAATCAGTTTACAAGATATTTTATATTTTATTGTGAGATATATTGACATAAAATGTTACATAACTCATAAATTCCTTAATTTCTTTATAGTCATATCTTAATACTTTTATATGCAGAATAATGAGAGGAATCAATTGATGGCAAGAAAACACATAGTTGCTTTATTTTAAAAAATTATCTTTTTCGCATACATATTTTTTTTAAAGCAACTATGTGTTTTCTTTCCATCGATTTATTCATCTCATTATTCTTTCATAAAAGTATTAAGGTACGATTATAAAAAAATTAATAGTTTACGAGTTATTTAATATTTTGTGTCAATGTATGTGCCAAAATAAAGTATAAAATATCTCGTAAACTATTGGTTTTTATATCACTATCTTGATACTTTTATATGCAGAATAATTAGAGGAATCATATTGTGAAATGTATGTAAAAAAATCATATAATTCCATTTTGAAAAGTGAAGGTGACCTTCATATCTTTTTGACCTCCATCTAGAAAAAAAACAACATGATCAAAACACGTCTCCTTTGAAACCGTTTCCACTTTCATCTGAAACATTTGTCTTATCTCCAAAATTATGAGAGTTATGTTTAGCCGGTTTCTTAGATAAAAAGTATGATCATTCATTTTAAATCAGTGTCCATGACAAGTCCTAAATATTTCACCCTCAAATTCTACACCCTGAACGTGCATCTGTAATCACTGTTGCGAATTTGGCTATTGCGTCTTTAAATATTAATTTTGTTATGAAAATGTAGAGCAAAAATAAATTAAAATATGTATTTCCTATGGGAAATTTTGTAGGAAATTCAATGAAATTCAAATTGTACGAAAGATTTATCTTGATGATAGAAAATAAGATTCTTTTAAACATTTTTGAAAATACGACTTTTTATTTATGTAATCATATTTATTTTTACATAAATACAATTATTTATATCAGTTTTTACTATTAACAAAACATATATGTAAGGGAAAATTATTAGAAATTGAATTAAATAAAAAGAAATATTTTTTATATCAGTTTGACTTTTTTTAGAAGGAAAATAAATGGAAGTACTAGATATATGTGTGAAGAAAAATATTGTCTATTCTTTAAAACACTTTTAATGTGAAGTTAAAAGTTAAAAGTAAGATAGTGCCAAGTAAAGACGATCTAATCTATTACTGTTGCACACTATGCATAAATCAGAACGATATTCATCACAAATGCGCTTCAAACAATTGGGACATTTTATTCGCGTATCCCCACCGGCATCTGATTGCAAATATTACATCGTCTCGTGTCTCTTTTAAAAAAGTTCACAGTTCTCGAACTGGTATGTCAATTTTCAAAATTTTATTTGTAATTTTACGTACATCGTCCTGTTCGAGGAACTGTAGTATTGCCTTCAAATTTCGCATATTATACCTACCTTGTTCTGCTGTGTGGCTGAAAAATTAATATTTAAGTTCAAAAATTTGCTTTTATTATTATTCTGACGAATTTATTGAAGTACTTTTTAAAATTATTTATAGACTTAAATTATTTACTTATAAATATAAATACACAAGGGACGATAGAGAAAAAATGTTCTGCATGAAAAATAATAAAATTTATATATTTTCCATAAAATTTAATAATTTGTAATAAAAACACATATAAAAATATTTACTTTTGATTAAGATTTAGTAAAAACTTTGCCGAGGAATTATAGTCTTTTAAAATATTATAAGCACTGATTTTGCATTCACTAATGCCACACAGCGAATTCGCACCAATTCTAAGTTTCGTAGTCGCTGCTTAGCAAGTTATGATAGGAATGACCATGGGAATGCTTGTGCCATACACAATAGGGGTCGAACAAGTTTGCGTAGTGGAGAAAGAGCGACACATTAACTCGCCAAGAGATAACATCAGTTTGAAATTTTTGCTGGTGCTAATTCATACCAGTGTGGAATTTGAGGGTTAATTGTGTTGAGTAAGCCTTCCAGCTCAACAAAGCGCTCAAGTCTATCAAGAAACTATTAATCTCTTCATCAATTTCGACACGCATGATGCCAAGGAGATAGATCTTTTTTGATTTAACAATTAGGATGGTATCAAATTCTTTCCTATTGATCTGGCAACATTCCACAGCTTATTATCTGATTGAATAAGATTAAAAGAATCTCCACCGCTATTGGAGGAAGAATAGTCAATAGAAAGTTATTAAGTAAATCTGAACGCAGATCTTTTTATTTTTAAGGATTTAATTATCATATTCAATTCCTCCAACTGGAAGCTCGAAAAGAAACTATTAATGGAGGCTTTATTAATTGGATCATTCAATTTAGACATTCCTGAGAGGCTAGCCTATCTATCATATATTCGACCATTTCCTCGACCGAGGAATAAAACGTAAATTAGGTTTATTAAAAAGACAATTTTTCAAGCCGTTTACCATATCCTAGAAAGATTTATTTGGAAACTTATGATCTACTTTATTAACAAGGATAAAGTTATCACAGTAGTGTCTCGCGTCAAGTGGATGCCCAACGCGAGACCGCCCCGTGTCTTTTTTGAGTCAGTGAGTTGCGAGCATCCAAGATTATCGTTTTTTCAATAAAGGCTGGACTGATCGACTTCTGAGCCCAAGTGACAGCTTGGAATTATATAACAAGTGTTTATTTTACCTCTATACGAACGAAGATGTCATGATGCAAAATGTCAAATTTTTATGTAAAATACGTCACCGCCTTAAAAAAATCTTTTCCTTTTCATATTTTCGACGATAGATGGCACTCATTTATTGCGACTCTTAATAGAGACCCTCTAATCAGAGTCTGGCCATCTTCTCCCCGATTTGTGATTGGTCTGATTTTCATCCATCCTATTTAAGGATGACCTCACCCATAGCACTCAAAAATCAGTTCTAACTTTGTGAATTTTTGGGAGAAAAATGAATAACTTAATTGAAAAACCAATTTGTGGGTTTCATTATACATATTTTCTAGTGTAGAAAATAATTTTTTCATCTCGCTTGAACGACAAAATGACAGTTTTCTGATCCAATTATGGGAACTCTTTTCGTGAGACGGGCTCCAGCGGTATACACGATGTCAACAAAACGATGCAACCTATACAAACTAAAAAAAAGTGGCATTATTTACTGTTATGATTATCGACGTAGAGATTTTTTTAAATATTGATTTTTCTTGAAATGGCAATGATTTGACAAAAAGTTGCAATTTTTTGGAAAAAAAATTGTCTTTAATTGTCGATTAAAAAAAACTACAAAATATTTTGCAAAAATCCTACGTCAGATAATAGAGAATGTTGCTAAGAATATTCAGTTAAAATTTGAAGTTAATTGGATAAGAACTTTTTGAGTTATCATGTACCGTTTCGGAAAATGCAATTTTGAGAAAAACGCATTTGAAGTGGAGTGTGCGCTTTCTTAATGTTTACTAATGGCGTCACTCTTACACTAAAACCGACGCTGAAATTGCTGAAACTGGATTTAGTACAAGTTGTGATATCTATAGATAGCATCCAGGACTTATATTTTGATGGATATATAGTCTGTATATCTACAAAGCTCGGATTACAAAAGAGGCGGAGTCACTTCGGGAGGCGCTTCAGGAAAATCACTTTCTCGATCACTTTGACTTTGAATTTCGCTTCCGGATCTTTTTTTCGTATTCTTAAGGGTTCAAACTAATGATTAAAGCAATAAAAAAAATTTCGACTTTTTAAAATTTCAGGGAGGTCCTTCCTTATTAAATGCATAATAGAGATACATTATACTTTTACTTAAATGCATGATGCATGGCCATGAACTTGCTGTCATAATTATGATTAGACACTAAATTTTTACTTTTTTTAAATTTTAATCGTCGCCAGCTAGTCACCTAAACGTGCCAAAATGTTCATTTATTAAAAATTCTAAAGCTTATAGAGCGTCTCTATAGAACGCAACTTACAGTGTCACTGTAGAATGAGATGAAGTGAGCACGATTTTTCTCTCGCACAATTTCGATGAAAAGTAGCGGCCACTTTAGGTGGTCAGACTCTAATCAGAGGGTCTCTACAGCAGTGTTGTTAGACGGGACGGATTTTTGGCGCATACGCGTCGATGAGGCAGTGAACACAACAGTGTAGCCAGTGTAGGAAAAATGCACATCGTCAGAGCGTTGAAAAGGAGCAATTAAGAAACGCAAAGTTAGGGAATTCCAATCTTCATGGCTAGATGTGAGTTTTTTAAGGGATGATTAGCAGGTACCAAAAAAAATTTGATAAAATTTTGATAAAATTTTAGAAAATGGACGACTTTATCGATTTCAATAACTTTGACATAATGTCAAGGTCATGATCCTGAGTGACCTCCTACAGGTTTTAACTATTGCTTCATTAAAAAAAATTAACAAATAAAATTTGAAAGTTGACTATCTATGTACAATTTTAACTTATGACTTTTACTGACTCTATAAGGACAATCTGTTTATTATTTTACAATACTTCACACTTATATTTTATTTTGTAACTATCATTTCAACGTATTTTGTGCGATTTGGTCTTCTTAATTCTTCTTTATTCATTTTTCTATAATACTTGATATATGGTTCATAGTTTGCAGCTGGTGAGTCCTTTGATTAGTTCTATACATTTTTATCACTGTTTATTAATTCTAATTCACTACGTCAATCTTTAGTGCTCACTTAGCTATACAACTAATTGTATAACTAAATAATAACAATGATTTCTCAAATGTTGAAGAGACTCTCGGCTGCTCTCTTTTGGACCTAATCATTGCAAACAATTTTTATTATTTGGACATCGCTGATGGCTCGAAATGTCCGATGGAGCCGAAACGTCCGATTTTGTCTAATTATATATAAGACCTATGAAATACATTTGTTAACTATAACGTTCTAATAACTGCGTCTAATTTTTCTCTTAATCGCCTGTCATTAATTTATATTTACAAAGTTTTCTTACTAAGTTAATGCATACTTCAATGGACAACAAATTGCAGCCAATGTGATTTGGTCTATCCGGTCCTCAATTACTATAAAAGTCGCTCGAATGTAATTTTGTCTATATGGATTCCTCTCATAATGATTAATGTCAGATATGATAATAATTATTGCAGTTCCACTATGTGTTTTTTCGTCAAGATGCATTGTTTGGTAGAACATATAGTTTGATACGGAAGCAATTTTTAGTTGTGAAGTGAGTTTCTGATATTATAATAACATTATTTCGATTTTTTGTGTCATTATGAACGCCTTCAATTCATGAAGGTGTTGTGTGAGTTCATTGACATTCCAGAGAACTATTTTTAAGGCGTCGAATATGCCATTTTGTCAACATAACTTGAAATCTTTACTGTTCAGATCGATCCTTTAGAAAATGGCCTTACTGATATTTTATAGAGTTACACAAACATAAATGAAAATACATCAAATTTCAAAATTTTTTACGAAATTTGCAAAATTTTACGGCGCGAATTAAAAATTGCGCACAAATGCGATTTACAGTTTTCGAAAGAGTGAATTTTTATTTTTAATTTGCTTTTTTATTGACTTCTGTATGATTTTTTTTTCGTCGAGTTATTCAACATCGAAGTAAAAAGGATCGTTTTTGTTTCAACGTTGAATAAAAAACGAGAAAAAAAATCATACAATGCTTCACTTTATTGCTAAAAAACAAATTAAAGGTAAAGATTCACTCTATCGAATGTAAATCGCATTTGTGTACAATTTTTAATTTGCGTCGTGGAATTTCGTAAATTTCGCAAAAAAATGTGAGATCTGATGTGTCTTCATTTATATTTATATAACTTTACAAAATATCAATAGGATCGATTTTTTTAAGTACCGATCTGAAAAGTAGAGGTTTCAAGCTATAAAATTCTTTTTTAAACATCTCGATACGATTTTTTACGAGTTATTTTATGTTGAAATTTGTCCATATTTAAGATAGAACAGGCGATCCTTTCATTTTGTTGAGTAATGTATAATAAATTCGGTATATTTACATAATATTATAAGAATAGATAGAATAAAGAGTGACCTCAAAACACATATCTTTTAACTTGTGTGTTTGTGACCTTTGAATTTCGAATCATATTGTATACCAAACATTGTTATATGATGGGATATTAATCTCAGAAAAAAGTTTGATTGAGTATATGGTTAATTTTGGAGATACGAGGACTCAAATAAAATAATCAAATTTCTAATATTTTCAATATTGTTCAAGCACTGTAGACACTAAAATAAAATTAATATTACAAGCACACAAGAGTCTTTTTATTCAAAATTTCTTGGCATTCTTTCAAATTTCTTGGCACAAGTTTCAATTTTTATTAAATAAAGATTTTAACATTTCAATTAAATAACTATTTGTAGTAGAAATATTGATAAATAATCTTGAATTTTTCTAGATTCTTTTAAAGCCTATAACAGTAAACTTTAGGCTGGACAAAAAAGATAGAGTACTTCGAGAAGTAAATAAAAATATATGTATCTACGAAGGATAAACTTTTTTTTTGTGTCTTGTAATGCTTGAACAATATTAAAAATATTAGGAATTTAATTATTTTGAGTTCCTTGTATCTCCAAAACCTCTATTGTATACAACTTAAATTTTTTTCAGAGATTAATATCCCATCATATACCATCGTTTAGCATACAAGTTTGACTTAAAATTTAAGGAGCACAAAATGGACTAAATGCGTTACTCTTTGCATAAAAAGAGAAGAAAACAGAAAAAAAGAGAAATATAACAAGATATTTTCTTTAATTGTTATACCTCTTTAAGTTATGAAATGTTTTGTATCAATTGTTACTTAATTATAAAATAAAACGTATTAGTCAAACGATGCAATATATTTTTTGCAAACGCTATATAGCATAATGTTTAACGTTATTTATAGGTGCCTCAACAACAAGTACAGCAAGTGCAAGTGCAGCAACAACAGCAGCAACAAATAATACATACGAGTCCACCTAGAGCAGAATTTATAAAATCTGAGGATTTACCGATGAAGTCTGAAACTTTATCTAGTTCTTCATCGCCAGTAAATCCTTCACAAGTGACTATGACAGGACAAAGACCTTCACCGTGTATACATCAAGGATGCCCTAATCCTGCTATATCTAATAACGAATGGGAAGATGAATACTGCAGCAATGAATGTGTGGTCAGCCATTGCAGGCAAGAATATTATATTAAATTTCTCTGTTTTACAAGGGAAGTTTCACAACTGTCCGGAACTGATTTGATTCTCCATGAAATATGTTATAAAACACGAAAATTTAAGAGACACGTATTTTTTTATACATGCGCTAACTCATGTTTAAGGGGTGAAGCAACACTACTTTGAAGCAAAACGGTATTTTTTTTTTCGAGGTGAATATCGTCGGAAATATAAGACAGAAAAAATTTTTTTAAACAAAAGTTGTACGATTTCAAGAGTTATAAAAAAAATTTTTTTTATTTTTTTTGTTTAACAAAATACTCCCACCACTCATAATTTTCTTAAATTTTAATTTTTTTTTTACCAAATTAAAGATTATTTTTTTATGAATTCATGTTTAATAAAGTTACATTACAACATATTATTTTCAAGAATTAATTATTAACGCTTTCATATATATATACACTATGCTCATATGCGTAAGTAATTGTCGTCGGAACAATAAGATATATGAAAAAATGTTTCAAGTAAAATTTTTATAGTTTTCTATATGCTTTATGACTGTATAAAATTTATTAATTCGCTCAATAATATGTATTCAGATTTTCAAAACTGTAATGATTTTTTAAATATATATACATATACATAATCTGTAATTAATTCTTTGACATTTAATTTCTTCCATGAAGGAAAATTAAAGACAATTTTATTCATTCTTTTATAATAAAATTATTGTATAAAATTAAATCTCTCTCTCTCTTTCTCTCTCTCTTTGAAAAATGAATTGAAAAACTACTATCGCATTTAAAAATATTATACATTTTTTTAAATTGATTAATTTGCTCAAAAATATTATTGAGCGAATTAATAAATTGTATCGACACACTATACTTATCTTATAATCAAAATTGCATTAAATTGTTGGAAAATATGTTCTAAAAACAGTAAAACTACTTATCGAATAGTTCGGATCTGAAAAAAATGTTTTTAATTCTGATCAAAGTGGTTTCCAATTGGAAATTCATTCTGGAAGGTCATTGTCTAATCAAAGAATAAAGAAAGTAGAGTTTGTTGTGCAATCTATATCAACAACACTCATACACCATACAACCGATAATATCGTGTAATGGAAATTTGCTATCACCTTTATTTATTGTATTAAAAGAAACTAATGGTATATTTGGACCAAGAGTACAAGAAATCTTATTAACACCAATTATTTTAAAAGCATCGAAATCTGGCCGGCATAAAATGACCTCAGGTAATTAAATGAACTTCTTTTTACAATACATTTTCAGATACCGTTTTACTATTAAAAAGTAAATATAAATTTGCATAAACGAAATAATATAATGAAATTATAAATCTTATTTCTGTGATATATTTTATATTTTATTTAAAAATTTCAACAGTCATAAAATAGTTATTAATTTAACATTTATATTTCTTATAGATCATTTTAAAATGTGTTTAGAAGCTTATTTTTCAAACATTAGTTCTAATAATTCTTCAAACATTAGTTCTAATAATTCTTCTTATCAATTCATGGACTGGATACTGTTCCAATATTTTTTCAGATTTAACAACTGCAGGAAAACATATTACTATTACGATTATACCAAAAGACACTACAGGAAAACTACAATTATTAGATGTTTACGGATTTAGAATTTGGAAAAATTTTGCTGATAGATTTTCATATATTGTCTTATTATTGGAAAGTAATATAAATTTACATGAACGTAATAATATAAAATTACAATCTCTGATACATAACCAATTGTCATCTCCGCGATATTACAACTTATTTTAAACGTTCATGATTTAAAAGCGATTATACAAACGAAAAACCAGAAAAATTTGAAAATCCAATAGAATTTAGTTTTGATAAAAGTTCAACACATGTGTATTGAAGGTTACAGTAATATAGCTATAGTAAAATGTTCATGATGCAAGAATTATGTTTAAAACATTTTTTCATCGAGTATCATTGTAATGAGTAAACAATACAAAATATAAATTTATTGTGTGAACATTTAGAAATTATTTCATTATTAAGTACGTTTAGAAATTATTACGTAAACGACAAGTAAATAGATATTAAAGCGTAAAATTGCAAATAACTAAAGAGAATAATCTTAAAATATTATAAGGAAGTAATGTACAGAGATGAATAAAAAAGTTTTACTCACTTTAAGGAGAAATAATAAAAATTATTATAACTTTTATTTTTAATTTGTAATGTTACAAATATCAATCATGTCAATTTCCTTACTCGTTGATTTATGTATTTTGTTGTTCCGACGACAATTACTTACGCATAGCATGGGTAACGTATATATACGGAAGCGTTATTAATTAATTCTCGGAAATGATATGATCGTAATGTAACTTTATTACACATGGTTAAATTCATAAAAAAAATAATCTTTAATTTGATAAAAAAAATTGAAAATTTAAGAAAATTGGTGGGGGTATTTTATTAAACAAAAAAAATTAAAAAATTTTTTTCTTTATAACTTTAAAGAACTCTTGAAACCGTTTAACAACTTTTGTTAAAAAATTTTTTTTCTATCTTTTATACTTCCGACGATATTCATCTCGAAAGAAAAATACCTCTTCTTTTTTTTTTTTTTTTTCCTCAAAAGGTATTATCCCTTAAACATGAATTAGCGCACGTATAAAAAAAAATATGTCTCTTAGATTTTCGTGTTTTACAACATATTTCATGAAGAATCAAATTGGTTCCGAACAGTTGTGAAACTTCCCTTGTTAGATTAATTCATACATTTTATGTAAATAAATACTATAATATTATTAAATAAACAATCGGTGTTTGTTGCATTTTATTATATGTCTCTGATCATAGTATACTTACAGTGTACATTGCAATATATTTTTAATTCGCAAAGATTATTCTTGTACACCTGTTCTATAATTTCTCTTTATTCTATTTATATGTTTTACTTTAAATACGAAGCGCCACTACAGTCTGAATGTTAAAATGTTGAACTATTATATATATTCATTTAAATGAATTAATTTCAGAAATGATACGAGGGCAAGTCAATAAATTTTTAGAAAATTTGTCAGAGGGCACTCGCAATGTCATGTCACATTACTTTTTGACAGGTAACATCTTTCAGCTGATTATTGTCAAATTTTGAGCGGAATTCATCGCGTGGTTTCATTTCTGTAGACGATTAAAACGAATGACCTTTGTACTTTTTGCAAAATGGAAAAAAAACGAGTTTCGTGCAGTGATCAAACATCTATATATGAAAAGTTTAACGCCAAGAGAAATCAAAGTCGAGTTGAATAATATTCATAGCACATCTGCATCAACATTTGCGACTGTATATAATTGGGTGAATGAATTTAAACGTGGTCGTACATCCATGTGATGCACCTCGACGTCCAATTGAGGCTGCTACGCCAGAAATCATCGATAAAGTCCACGATATTGTTTTGCCTGATCGACGAGTGAAAGTGCGCGAGCTTGTTGAGGTCATAGGCATATCACATGGCACAGTGATTTCAATTTTGCACGAACAATTGGGTATGAAAAATATATCGGCAAGATGGGTGCCGCGTTTGCTCACTGTGGACCATAAGCGCGACCATGTGACGATTTCAAAACAATGTTTGGAAATGTTTCAACGTAATTCAGATGAATTTCTGCGTCGATTCATTACTGTGGACGAAACATGGATCCATTACTTCACACCCGAGATGAAGGAACAGTCAAAACAATGAACTTCACCGAGTGAATCAGTTCCGAAGAAGGCGAAGACCGTGAAGTCGACCGGAAAGGTGATGGCCAAAGTTTTTTGGGCACGCGATATAATTCATATCGATTACTTTCTGTCGAAGCAAACGATCAATGGCGATTACTACGCAATCTTATTGGACCGTTTCAACAACATTTTAAAGAAAAAACGTCCCCATTTGGCGAAAAAGAAAGTGCTCTTCCATCAAGACAATGCACGGGTTCACACGTACCCGGCACCGATGACCAAATTTCACAAATTCCGCTACGAATTGCTTCCCCATCCAGTATATTCGCCAGATTTAGCTCTCTGCGACTATTTTCTGTTTCCAAACCTGAAGAAATGGTTCGGAGCAAGAAGATTCACCAACAGAGAACAACTCATCGCTGAAACAGAGGCTTATTTTGAAGAGTTGGACAAATCATATTATTCGGACGGCTTGAAAAAGTTGGAGAATCATTGGATTAAGTGTATCGAGCTGAAAGGAGACTATGTTGAGAAATAAAAATGAATCGATCAAAAAAAATGTATTTTACTATGTTTTTCTAAAAACTTATTGACTTGCCCTCGTAATTCCGTGCCGATATGGTCGGACTTTTAACGCAATCAATCTGAAATATTAATAATTCCCCCAAATTTTTCAAATTTAATCTTAAAAAACTGTAATAAACTCAGTTCCACTTCCGGCCGAGGCAATATTTTTCGCAATAAGTTTATTACAGTTTTTTAAGATTAAATTTAGTAAATTTGGGGGGATTATTAATATTTCAGATTGATTGCGTTGAAAGTCCGACGATCATATCGGCACGCAATTATCATTTCTGAAATTAATTCATTTAAATGAATATATATAATAGTTCAACATCTTAACATTCAGATCGTAGTGGCGCTCCGTATTTAAAATAATGTATTTAACATAAACGATCTTGTTTTCAATCTTATTGTTTATATGTTTTATTGTGTTTCAGAGATGTATTCAATACGTGGGTGTCTTCAAATCAAAATTCTCAACAAAACTATTCTACAGTTAAATAAAAGTTCTACAAGAGATGAACTACAATTACTCAATGGCCTCACATCTTAAATGGCTCGTTGTTAATCTGTAAAGTAAGATATTTAAATGAATGTATATACACATAAACTAGTGAACTTTTTAAAGTGTCAAGACTATTCATGCAGCAACAGAGATCAGCATTAGAGGATAGTTTGAAATGTGTATACAGATGTGTTCTGTATGTGTGTAAATGTTGACAAGAAAACAAAAAGGCAAGAGAAGGAAGAGAAAAAGATAATGATGAAATAAAGATAAAATTGTTTCTTTTTTTAGAAAAAAGTCTTAGAATGTATATTGAAAAGCCTTATCCAAAAACTTATTACTCTGGCCAAAGGTCTTTGTTTGTAAGGAGTATATTACGACTTAAGTAAGTTAAATAAGTGCATTTATTTACATTACATTTAGGCAGTTAAGTAATAACCAACTTTTTTATATTCTCAGATACTCCTTACTAACAGACAAAGCGTGCCAATTGTACAGACATATTTGTTTCTTAACTAAGGTCACATAGAAAATATTACAGTTTTTTAAAGTTGTCGGAATAAGGACTAGTTCTTTGAAATGAATTATCTCAATTCTGTTTCTTTGAATTTTACATTTGTCATAGTGTAAAATTCTAACAAATAACACAGTACAAGCAGATGAAAGCAATGTAAAATGTATAAATAAGTGCACTACGTTCAATGTGTGTTTCATTCATGCTATATGGAAGTAATGACGAAAAGAGGACTTACACAAAACAAACTATACAGGTTGGGACATTTTAATCGCCCCAGGCGGATATCTCAGAAACTAAGAGAGATACAGAAAAAAGTTTTATATAAAAGTTGTTTTTTTACGGCAAAGAAGGTAGAATTAACTGATTTTGTATATGGAGCATCCTCAAGGTCAAGTCAAAATCAATATGAATTTTTTAAATAGGAACCACTATTTTTTATTGCATATTTTTGTAGCTGAAATCGAAATGTTTTCAAAACACTATTATAATAAAGTATTTTTTCATTAAGCACTTTTCGAGTTATAAAAACTTGACAGTTACTGCTAATATTATATTACCCAAGGTATATCACGTGGAGATTACTCAATCGGATTTAATCTGTTGTATGTGCGTACGTGCATGTGTGGGGGAGGGGAAAAGTTTCAATCGACTGTTTGGAATACTTTATTGGAGGCAAAGGGACTCACATAAATCAAGCATCCCAAAGGATTGAAATCCCCGTTACATCTACGTGATTTATCCTGGTTAATGCTAAGTACGGGAAAATGTATATCAATCGACTTGGAGCTGATTGATCATCAAACATAATCTGTTCAGACAATGAATAGAAACAAGAACAGAATACGTGTAAATTTGACTCCCCTTTCTTTCCTTCCACACATGCACGTACACACGTATGCACATACGCACATATAACAGATTAAATCCGATTAAGAAACCTTCACGTGGTACACCTTGGATAATGCTAATGTCAGCAGTATAATAACTATCAAGTTTTATAACTCGAAAAATGCTTAATGAAAAAATAATTTATTATAGTGTTTTGAAAACGCCTTGTTTTCAGCTACAAGAATATGCAGTAAAAAATAGTCTATTTAAAAAATTCATGTTGAATCTTAATTAGACCTTGTATCATATACAAAATTTGTTATTTCCACCTTCTTTCCCCCAAGAAAACCTACAACTTTTATATAAAACTTTCCTAATATTTCTCTTAGTTTCTAAGATATCCATCTGGAACGATTAAAATGCCCTACCCTTAGAGTTCCTCTAATAAGAGTTAAGACATAAGAGCGAAAAGACGCCATTGGTCGGGAACAGCACAATTTTACCATGGTTGACAATTGATAGTCCGATTTCGCGTTCGCATCTTCCACACCATGAAACAGTTGCTCACACCAATTCATAGATTCACTATCACATCGAAAGTATCCGCAAATGGCAACGTTTAAAGGGATTCGAAATCTGATCAGGAGGTCGATGTCCCTCATGACTTGATTCTTACTAGAGGGACTTTACTCACCCTGTATATTATTATACATGCCATGGTCACTAATTGTCATCGGAAGTCTTAGGCTCCTAAATAATTACAGCGGTTATATTGGATCATAAGCGAGAAATGACACGTTAATGTTTCTTGCATTTGTAAATAAAGAGAATTTGAGTAAAATAGAATATAATGTGGCTGCTCTAAACATGTACAAAAATGTGTCAAAGTTATCCTTACTTCCCTCCCCTCTAGGTCAGTAAATAGTTGTTAAAAGCATGCAAAATGCATTTACCAACGTTACTCAATGTGCATACGATAGTATATTTTTACTTCACATTTTACGATTATTTGTTAACGATCAGGGAGGAAGGATAGATTCACTTTTATAAGTATTTTAAAGTGATTTCGTTATTTTGTTTTATCCAAATCTCTTTATTTATAAATAGCATGCAAGAAATTTTAATGTACCACATCACATTTCTTACATCACAGTCTCTTATGCGCTGTGATAACTACTCAGGAGTTTCAATTATAGATATCTTACTTGAAATAATTGTCTATACAGAGAGAGGGGGAGGAAGGGAGGGGGAGAGAGAGAGAGAGAGAGAGAGTTTTCGAAATAGGGGGATAAATTTTGGTGATTGTATTTTATTTTCTCTAAAGATGTGAAAAAAGTCATGTAAATGTAAGTTTGGAAATTCTTCGTTTTTAAGATATAAACACTCTTTGTTTATCTCGAAATTTTACACGGCTAAATATCATACATAGAATTACGAGAACTGTCCACACTTTTGTTAGTAAGTATTGTGGTAGAGGAAGAATCTCCGTGGAAGGGAACAGATGTATCATTGATTGCGTTTAGCGGACTCAACAGTTGAAGTGCTTGCTGTTATTGTATTCTTTTAGACCATTCGATCAGCATTTTAGATCTAAAAGACATCAACAACAGCGAGCGCTCACTCAACTGTTGAATCCGCTAAACGCAGCCATTAACTTTGGGTGACATTGTCAATTAGAGCAAGAATTTTTTAAATAGAATTTTTTAAACAGAACCCTTTATTTTTCATATTCTCATAGCTTATCTCGTCAGCTTTCCAAAACAATAAAATATTTTTTCGTAAAATTTCTAATTATAAAGCTTAGAGGTTATAGTATCGTCGATATTAGCATTACTCAAAGTATTCATCCGACGACTAAAATGTTTTAAATGTTGTTTAGTCATTATCTCAATATACAATCAGATATTGTTACTCTTATTTTTATTTTTACACTAAAAATGAAAATAAGAATAACCTCTATTAACTTTTATCTTAACAAATATTATTAAAATCATGGTCCTAAATAACATTCAAGATAGTTTAGCCATCTTATGCCCCCTATTACGTAACTTTTGTCTAAAACGTTTTTCAATTCCACATCTCATTCTCGAAATATATTAGTGTGTCAATTAAAATGAAACACCCTGCACGCGCGCGTCACACACGCACGCACGCACGCACGCACGCACGCACATATAGAGAGAGAGAGAGAGAGAGAGAGAGAGAGAAAAGGGGGGATATACACTTTCTCTAACTCGACATTTAAAATATCTCTGATATTCTTAATAATTAACGACAAAATATAAAAGGGAAAAGTTGTTTGCTTTAAAAAGTCAAATATTCCTTGCGGAAAAGAAAGATTGGCCAGATACTGTAATCCGTATGATTACTATAATCCCGTGCGAAATTACTATACACAACGAATCACATGTGTGTAGTTAGTTAAGTACAGTAAATTTTTGTAATAAAAGGAGAAAGAAAGAGAGAAATTACACGCCGATAATAATGTTACAAAACATGAATTACACGCGTGTAATTATTATAATACAAAAACTGCAGTAGGCAAATTACTATAACAGGAAGATTACACACATTCATGAATACATTAACCTTTAGAATGCTATTTCATTTATGCGTTTTTTTCGTACGACAAATATGAACAGAACAGAGAGATCCTTGGATTTCTCTATCCTATAGCCAATCAATAGGCTTGAAAAATTTGTCGTACGTCAAAAACATATAAATGAAATATCACCCTTAAATTGTAACTTTATTTTTATGAAAAAAGTGTTCTAACTATGCATGTATACATTCTAACTATACATGTATACATTCTAACTATACATGTTTCTGTTCGACACATCTATTAAATTGCCAACATCTATCATAATTATGTTTCTATAAACGAAAAATGTTTAGGGATAATCACGAACTGTTAGCTCCCATACGATCTTTGAAGGTTAAGCAACGTTGGGCATGGTTGCAAGATGGATGGGTGATCACTCGCAGAAAGCAACGCTAGCTGAAAATTTATATAGCTTGGAAAGAATAACCATGGATGATGATAACAAAAGTGTTAAATTAGAAATGGGACTACATGGGGAAACAATGTGATTTTTTTTTTAGTTTTCACAATAATGTATAGTTAGACAACATTACTGCCTGTATAGTATTTTGCCTGTAATAGTTTATAGCCTATGAATGTTTGTCCTGTAATGCGTAATCTGCAATGGGCAATAGTGGATTAAGAAGTAGGCATAGAAATCGATCAATCATAGTTGATTATCTGCCTCACGACCACGATTGGTTGATTTCTACGCCTCCTTAATCCACTACTGTTACTGTTAATCCACTACTGTTATTGTAGACCACGCATAAAGGGCCGTCTACAATGGCAGTAAATAATGGTAGTAAGGCACGGATTACAATATCTGACCAATCATTCTTTTCCGTGAGGGATGAGCAAAAAATTTTTTTAAGGTCATATTTTTTGAGATATCAAGGTCATTGCCATTTTTTAAAATTACCATTTTTGAAATTACATGATTTTTGTATTATAATATGATTTCTTTAATTACTTTGCATATAAAAGTATTGAGAGTGTTATCAAATAATCGATAATTTATAAGATATTTAATATTTTGTTTTGCACATTTTGAAATATAAAATATCTCATAAATCAAATGTTCTTTGATAACTATACCTTAATACTTTTTTACATAGAACATTGAGATTAATCAATTATCATAGATATATAAGATCCAGCATATATTTTTCTATGGTATGTGCTGAGTTTGGCAGAAACGGTGCGAGAAGCAAAACATCAGGGCTGTCCTTCTCTGTGCGCGCATCTTGACATCAGTTGACATTTATATCACTGAAAAAAATAAGATATTAAAATAAAGGTAATACTCAAGAATTCTACTTTTCTCACCGATTTTAATGAAATTAAAGCAGAAAATATTTATTCTAGCCTCACTTACACGTTCTCATATTCCTCTATGCCATCGATGTGACAGATTTTCTAACCTGAATAGTCGTTAACTTCAACGATTAATATCTCGGGGCAGAGGGATACTTTTTTGCTAGATTTGTTCATTTCGTACAAAAACGCATTGAATGAGCCTAATTTTATCAAAATTGATGAGGAAGGTGGAATTTTTAATGTTGTTAGACGGGACAGGTTTTTGGCACATGCGCGCCGAATGTAGCTTTAGTAACGTATCCGTTACAATCGAGTAAACAGGAGTTTATTAATCGTTCATGCTTTAAAAATTTTTTGAAAAATTAATATATTTTTTATATTTTACATATACAACTATACATTTGTGCATTTAAGTCAGCCTAATGTAAAATCTTGTACAACTTCAGGATCTATACAAATATCCTTCAATAATAGAATTAAATGATCTGCGATATAAAAAGCAGTATTGTATTCAGCATAAAATGCTATTTTAATTTCGACTCGTTTGAGCTTATCTTTATGACAAATTTCATTAATTTATTATTATTATTAATCGGATTCAATTGATTTTTTTATTTTTT
Source organism: Acromyrmex charruanus (assembly GCA_017607545.1). Taxonomy (NCBI): domain Eukaryota; kingdom Metazoa; phylum Arthropoda; class Insecta; order Hymenoptera; family Formicidae; genus Acromyrmex; species Acromyrmex charruanus. The sequence goes on from JAANIC010002569.1 coordinate 137,272, forward strand.
TAATATGTTTATTTGTTTGTGAGTACTGAATCAAATCTAATTTAGCATCTGAACTTTTTGTATGCAGTATACATAATGCTTTATTTTCTTGATACGAGTAAAGAGCTAACCATCCCTTAAAAATATTCTCATCTAGCCACAAAAATTGGAAGTCCTTAATCTTATGTTTCTTAATTGCTCCTTTTCGGCGCTCTTAAGGCGTCCATTTTTCTTACATTGGCTACACTATTGTGTTCGTTGTCTCACCGTCGCGCCAAAAACCCGTCTAACAACATTGATTATTTTGAGTGTTACCAAAATAAGTTTACGGTCAAGATGCACAAAGAAAAAGAATTTACCCGACATTTTGCCTCTCGCATCATTCTGCCCTCAACCCAGGTATATATAATTAATGTTAGAATCTATCTTCTTATACGTCTATAATTAGTATTAAGAAAACACATAGTTCCTTTTTTAAAAAAAATATATGCGGGTGCATATTGCGAATTATAATACATAATTTTTTTTAAAAACAAAATTATATGTTTTTTTTTACATAAATCAAGCGTCGCAACGTCCAATGCATAAAAATATAAAACGGGCTGCTTGACGTGACATATATGTTCGTACCGTTGCCAATTCGTAACGCTATCACTAGCTTTATTTGAAGTTTTGATATCAATAAACTTTAGAAAGAAGTTTAAAATTACTCAAAAACTAAAATCACAATCAAAAATCTAAAAACACTTTTATTATATAATATTATTAGTGTCGATTGCGACTAGTCCGAATAAAATTGGTGCATATGCCGATACCGAAATCTAGATTGAGTTCCGAGAAGGAACCATATAAGATTTTCAGATTTTTTTCACATTGTGACACATACATGCGTCTTGTCCATTAAACCGCTTTTTACAATGGTTTTATTTAAGTAATATTACATTAAAATTAGAGAGCAATATAAATAAACATTAATGCATATATATGTAATAATTATCGATATACATAAGACAAACAGAGAGAGAAAGGGAGGAAGGGAGAAGGAGGGAGGGAGAGAGAAAGAAAGAGATGACGACGTCGGATGAGAGCAACGACGCTAAATTTATAAAGTACCGCAAAGCTTTCTCAGTTTTGCGTCAATATAACGGAACTGCACTACACTATGTGCACGATTTACACCATTTTATATGATTTCATGTACACTTAGATGTTGCTATCTTATAGGTATAATATTATTTAATATTAAATAATATTTTAGGCACATTTTTAGAATATTAAATGTAACATTGCAAGAATATTTTACTAAAATCATATAATATTAAATAATATTCTTGAAATATAAGTAAATGATTATATATCCACTCCTGATAATATTATATGATTATTAAAAGAAACATTATTTAATGTTATTGTAATATTGTATAAACATTAAAAAGTATTATAACATTTACTTTAATTTGTCCAATATAAGTTTACTTAAAATTGTTCAATATAAGTATATGTTTAAAAACTAAAAATGATTTTGACGCGCAGTTGTAAAACTGGATATGTACTTAAAATCACGCCGAAACATTTTTTAGCACAAGAGCATAGACTAATAAGAACTTTTTGTTACTGGATTGTGAATTTAAATTGCACTAAATTAAAAATAATTAATATTTATAAATATTTTAATATAAATAATATTTCAAAGATATTAAGAATATAATATCAAGATTATTACACAAGTGGATATAACTTCTATAGAATATTCTCGTAAAGGAATATTTTGCGCTTATAGGGTAGATGCGAAAAACGTCCACTCCGATCGAGTAATTTTTCAAGAATGTTTAAGACATCTAAGACTTTTAAGATTATTATACGTGTATTTTCATCTTTGAAAATATTGTATTTACATGTATCTTTATGTACTTTTATGCACTAAAATCTTAACGACAAATAAGCCCATATTAGATCAAAGAATACATCAATTAAGTGTTCGTACATATTCCTTACATTCCGTACATATTATTTATAGATAAACTAATTATAAACAAAAATTATTCACATATTTTATTGGCTTTATTTTCTCAAATACATTCATAGAAGTACATAAGTTTGAAATGGCCGCGTCTTGCGGATAGAGGCATCACGACGACGAGCGACGACGACGACGACGATGACGACGCCAGACGACATCGGACGACGCCATATGCCAAATTTTTTCTTCAATATAATTTAGTTGACCATTTTAGTCATTTTCAATTTATCTTATGTCTCTCGCGTTATGAAATACTTGTTTATTATACAATATATTGGTATTTATATATATATATATATATATATATATATTGTGTGTATATATATATATATATATATATATTAATTGTAAATTACTATATTGTAAATTATTATATATATATATATATTGTAAATTATATTTATTTCGTATGCGTTTTTTATTAAAAGGAATGTAATATTCAATATCATTTTTACTTAACATATATTTTTTTCTTTTTTTCAGAAATTTTTTTAGGTTGATTTATCTCATTATTCTGTGCATAAAGATATTAAGATATGATTATTTAAAAAATGAGTAATTCATGAGGTATTTTATATTCTGTCAAAATGTGCGTGTGTGCTAAAATATAAAAAATATCTGAACTATTGATTTTTTATAACTGTGCCTTAATATTTTCATCTACAGAATAAGAAGAATTAGAGAAATTATACTACGTAAAATATAATGTAATTCTACTTCGAAAAATGACAATGATCTTAATATCTCAAAAAATATAACCTTGAGAAAAATTCTTTGCTTATCATAATATTATTTCTTTCAAAACATACAATTTTTTCTTTTTATATTATTAAGAGAGCTCCTTTGGTCTACAAATTGATTGCTTACAGCACCGTTTGTCTACAGATCGATTGCCTACATATATTATTGCTTACAAATTGATTGCCTATAGGCACTTAAATTATATCGATCTGTAAGCAATAATACATATGTACAAACGTATCTTCGTTTTTTAATTTTATATTAGTGCGCAAAAGTGCATGTAGACAATTGAGCTATAAGCAATAATACATGTAGGTAATCGATCTGTAGACGAATGAGATGTAAGCAAACAGTATTGTAGGCAATGGATTTGTAGGCAAATGAGGTCCTTCCATTAAATAACAGAAATATTTTGAATGCTCGAGTTAAGGGAACACTTAGTGTGTGTGTGTGCGTGCGTGCGCGTGTGCGTGTAGGGTGTCTCGTAATTTTTTGCCAAGCGCTTTTGTGTAGATAGAAAAATCGCTGAATATTGATTTTCAATAATTTTTTACTCAAATACTATCAACTTTACAGAAAAACATCAAGAGATAAAAATTGCTTATTTTTTTTTCATAAAGTTTTGAGAATTTTTTCAAAATTTTTTAATACTATATTTTCTCATGTTGATAAAAATAGTTGCCAGTAAGAAAATGTAGTACTAAAAAGTTGATATGAAAAAATTTTTAGAGCTCTATAAAAAGAAAATAAACAATTTTTATCTCTTATTGTCTTTCTGTAAAATTTTTCTGTAAAGTACATTATAAAAACGTGGTTATAATTCAAAACGTATAAAAAGAAGAGCATGAAAAAACCACCGCACAAGTTATAGTTTGTGATATTTAACTATCATTACACTAATTAAAACATTAGACGTTTCGGCGACAATCTGGCCATCTTCAGTAAATTCACAATATTCTTAAAACGCAGAGTTACATATAGCTGACATTAAATTCAACCGTCGTATGATATAATTATATAAATGTGTTCTTTCATATGTGAAGATGCTTCGTACAATAATGTTACACCGCCATTGTCTATATCATCGAAAAGTGTAGAACGAGAATTTCCAGATTCTAATTTAACAATTTGTGTATCACTAATATCTTCCAATCGAAATATGTAAGCATAGAATCGTTACCTGTTTCACAGCAAAAAAATATAATGATGAATCTCAAGCACATCCTTTGCACAGCTGGAAATTTGTCGTGACATTGTGTGTTGTTATTTGAAACGTCTAATGTTTTAATTAGTGTAATGATAGTTAAATATCACAAACTATAACTTGTGTGGTAGTTTTTTATGCTCTTCTTTTTATACGTTTTCTGTAATGTATTTGTGCAAAAAATTATTGAAAGCCAATATTCAACAATTTTTTGTAATTAACATTTAGTTAACCATTGCGAAAATTGCAAAATATAGGATTTTTTAACTCAGTTTAGTCCGCTCTATCCAAAACAAAAGCGCTTGACAAAAAATTATGGGACATCCTGTATGTGTATATATATATATATATATATATATATATATATATATATATATATACATATATACAGGTTATTCCATTTTAATCAACACACTTTAAATTTTCCGAACTATGCAAGATATCGAAATCTTATTTTTACAATGTTATGTGAAATGGATTAAACATATCTGAACTGTGGTCGAGCGAGTACATATTATTGATAATTAACAAGAGTGAAAGCATTAAAGTTAAAGAATTAAAATCAAAAGAATTAAAGTTCATTTTAGTAAATGACAATCTAATTTTTTAAATACTTACGTTTGTAGCTGTACTTATTACGAACTCAACGCGTTATGACTCAAGCACATAAAAAATAAAATGGTTACTTACAAAAATCAAATGCTTACTTACAATAATCGTGCATGTTTGAACTGCCATCTCTGACTACGAATGCAGAGGCAATACAATGTCTAAATGATCGCGACATATTTAATAAGTTGTCGGCGAAATGTTTTGACAGGCTGTTATAATTCGCGCTATCAATTCATCAGGATTATCGATCTTTCGCAATATATAATATTGTTAAAACTACAATTTTTGTTGAATTAACAGATTGACGTTCTCTAATAGTTCTGGCAACTTTTATTCCAGAAACTCGTTGTAAACCATACCCGTAACAGTATCACATTGAAAAAATGAGAATAAATCGATGATTTATCCATTACAATACCACATCAAACATTCACATCATCAATCAATGAGGATTTCTTTCTGACCAATAATGTGAATTGCGTCGATTCACATGGCCTATATTAGTAAAAGTTACCTCATTAGAAAACAACACGGATGAGAAAAAATTACCATCTCGCATTTTGCGTTGAGCCCAATTACAGAATCGTAATCTGTTTTCGAAATCGTTTTTTCGCGAAACAGTTGATCATAGAGTACTGCGAAACAGTTGATCGTATACGGTATAATTCTGTGAATACTTATTATAAGCTCTATATCAACAGAACCTAAAACTATGAGTCGGTAATTTCATACGATTCTGATGGTATACGAATTCTGTGAATTAGACTTTATCATTCTTATTATGCAATTTCTAATTACTGTGTCATTTGGATAACGTCTATTAGGATAATTGCGATTCAAATGCGCGCCGGTCCTAATATTTTCGTGACATTTGCCTAAAATTAGCGACATCCACTATTTCAGTTGATGTAATCTACCATTGTAAAATTCAAAATGAACGAAGATAGACACTGATAAACGAAATGAAAGTCAATTTAGAAAACACAAAAGAAATGCTTCCCAATTGCAATATCTCTAGACATTTTCATGCACACAGCGACACAAATTGCGTTCCAATTGCTGTAATCATCGACACAACTGTACACATCCGTACTCACAATCAGTCCAAGGATTACTAGTCGGTTGTGTAAGCTGTTGTTTTCAGGTAGTAAATACGATAAGTATGATCTCAAGAAAAAGTCGATTCTAGGAAATACAGAAAAAATAGTCAAGGATGTAAACAATGACTACGTTTACATGGCTCGATTTATATCGAAGTTACAACTTCGGTGTAAATCGAACCGTGTAAACGTAGTAACTCATCTAATGTAGGCTATATGAATCGACACAATACACATTATTGATTAGGTCCCTAACACCAATAAGTTGAAAGCGCAAATTACAATGGCCTGTCAAAACATTTCGCCGACAACCCTATCAAATGTGTCACGGTTATTTAGACATTGTATTGCCTCTGCATTCGTAGTCAGGGCGTAATCATTCGTAACAGCAGTTTCAAACATGCACGAGGGCGATTATTGTAAATAAGCATTTGATGTAAGCTTGTAATGAATACAGCTATAAACGTAGGTATTTAAAAAATTAGGTTGTCATTTGTTAAAATGAAGTCGATCTTCATTTGACCTTAATGCTTTCACTCAAGGTTGAACCTAATGATTAATCAAAATATGTCACCTTCGACCATAAAAATAGAATTTCGATATCTTGCATAGTTCCAGAAAAATTTGAATGCAGTGATTAAAATGAGGCACTCTATATACATATACTGGGAACTCGTGTCTGGAACTCGCTCGCACTATTATTTCTTGAGTAATTCGAATTCCAAGGAAAATAAAAGAGGCTATATAGATTCGAAAGTTAGTTGTTTCCGAATTATAGCTACTTTTATGTTTTAAAAATCGTTATTTATTTAAAAATTATGCGTTTCGCGAGATTTCTCCCCGTGTCCAGATCCATTCTTGGAATGCCAACGTTTCGTTGAACCTTGCAGTTCACTTCAGGGCGAAAAGCAGTCTGCTACTGATAGATGTTCTTATTTTTAAGAAAGCTGATGGTACCTTAGGCCATCAAGTGTACAGAAAATCAACACATACAGATAGATACCTACATGCCGAGTCGCACCACCACCCAGCACAAAAAGTCAGCAATCAACTCACTTATACATAGAACTTTTAGTTTCTCTGACAAAGAACATCTACAGACAGAACTCAACCACCTAAAACTAGCCTTACAGAAAAACGGACACGACACAAAAGACATAACCAAAATAATCATGTAATATGTAATACAATACAACGGTCCCTGACACACAACCAGACGAAAGGATCCTATCCATTCTCATATGTTGAAGGAATAACAGATCGGATTGGCAAGATATTAAACAAACACAATATCTGAACTATCTTCGAATCACTTAAAAAAATAGGACAAATCTTAAGAAATCCTAATGACTTCCACTTAGCTTCGCAGGAATTACAAAATATCTTGTTCCTGCGGGCAAGTATACATTGGAGAAACGGGGAGAATCGTCAACCTATCGATAAAAGAACACCAACGTAGTATCAGGCTAAAATACGCCATGCAGTTGGCATTATTAGAACACAACATTGAAATAGGACATCAAATACTGTTTGAAAAAACGATCACAATAGCCACAACATTACATCATACTTTCCAAGAAAGTATAGAGAAGCCATAGAGATACAAAAACATCCTAATGATCTAAATACAGATAATGGCTACATAAATAAAATATGGAAGACCATTTTCCCAATTATTGAAGACCGATTTTTTCCTCTCCCCCCCCCCCCACAATTCTTTTCTTCGCCTCCTCCCCCCACCATCACTCCAACAAGCAGCGTAATATAAAGGGAATGGCTCAAAGGAACAGCTCAGTATTAAGCTGCTTCTCGCCCTAATGAAGTGGACTGCAAGGTTCACGAAATGTTGACATTCCAAAAATGGATCTGAACACGGAGAAAACTCGTGAAACGCATAATTTTTATGTGCATCTGTGGAAACCTCAAGAATATTATAGTTATTTATTTGTAATCATAATCATAATATTGCGATTATTATATCATCACACTCTTGAATTCGACGATTTCACGGAGATTTCAACATACAAACTTGCAATATACGCATACACACACACACACACACACACACACACACGTGTGTGTGTGTGTATATACACAGCTCATACGCGAACATTATCAGTAAACACAGTTAATAACTGCGAAGACAGTAAACGTTTAAATGTATTCTATTCTCCGATTTCGAGTGACGCTTCTTGAATAGTTTTTTTCTTTATAACTTAACACACATGTAAAATAAATGTAATTGTTATACTCAATTCCTAATTTTCGATATCTAAATGGCTGCAGCAAATCTAAAATGTAATAAGAAACGTTCTTATTTAAAATCATAACTGTAAATCTAATGATAAATAATAACGACCTGCGGAAATAATGTGTACGAGGGAAGCTCTCAAATGAAGGAGAGAAGGTGCAAACGATCTCGAGAGGATAGAAACTTGGCATTCGATCAACTGTTCCCACGAAAAAAAATCCTGTAAATTCAGAGCGTTGAGTAAATTATATTTTTTCGAACACCGCGAGTCTGAATCACTTTCTTCCTACTCACATTCCTATGTGCTCACGACTATTAATTAGCCAAAATAATAATCTTCATTTTTTTCATAGCTTTTTAACAGTGATAATTTTGAATTATTCGGGTATTATTCAGGATGCACCACATGGAAGTATAGTCCGCTTGATATTTCTTAACAATTTTTTTATTATTTTCTTTACACCAATAAATTCATTTCATTATTTTATCCATAAAAATATTAAGTTACAATTACAAAAAATTAATAATTTACAAGATGTTTAACATTTTGTCAAAATGTATCAGTATAAATTATAAAATATCTCTCATATACTATTGAGTTTTTTAAATACATTTATGTGCGAAATAATCAGAAGAATCATATTATATTATAAAAAATCATAATTCTGTTTCAAAAAGTGACGATATCGTTTATATGACCTTAAATATATATTTTTTTAAATTAATTTTACCATAATCTGTTCCTTCAGACTTTTATGTGAAACTTTTTTTCGTATCTTTCATATTTTTCGAAATATTTGACCCGTTTAAAGTAGGTCGAAAAAATTTTCATTTTAGGTGTCACCTCACCAATTTCAATGTCCTTTAGATATGTTGTAGGGGAGAGTGAATGATTCCCTACAAGAATTAAGTGGGGGATGGCATTAGTTTAGAAGATATAATAAATTAAAGTTTCATAATAAAGTCATAGCATACTTTCCACGCGAAGCGACTCTACCTCCTTCCCCTGCTTCGGGGCGCCTGATTTCCGTGCGAAGCGACTCTTATCCCTTGGCAGGGGGGAGATGGGGTGGGAGTCATAAATGTTATTCTCTATATATTATAGAACTTTTATTTACTATATCTCCTCCTAAACCAATGTCATCCACTTAATTCTTATGGAGAGATCCTTAAATTAAAAAAATTAAGGTTATTTTGAATTTTTTTAATAGCATATAATTTTTCCATGATACTGTAGGTTTTCAAAACGAATTCAAGCAACGCACTATCGAGAATGTCACCTTTGAAGTTTTATTAATTTTCTACATAAAGTATTATAAAAACATAATATACATCTATCATAAGTATCCATTAATAATGAAAAACTGTTATTTATGTGAATAAATTTTATTGATTTTTTAACATCAGATAATCAATTTTATTGATTTTTGTCTGTGTTCAAATTGCTTGCCTCCTTCTGCAACATAATATTCTACCCTTTTTAACAATTATGGATACTTTCCATTTAGTTACCTGATCCCGGCCTGAAATGTGTAGTGCTCAGCGTTACGCGCGCGAATGGTGGCTTGACCATTATGACTCGAGAGGTGAGGGGAACAATAGGCGTCACTACACATTCAGGCCGATTTCTGAGCGTTACGCATTGTATACATATATACAGGATGCCCCATTTAACTTTGACATCGAAATATCTCAAAAATAAAAGATACGGGAAAATGTTTCAAACAAAAGTTGTAGGATTTAAAAAGGATTTCAATTTACTGATTATATCCATTTGATATTAGACGGTGTTGCCAAGATCAGGACAAGGTCACTTTGAATTTTTTAAATAGAACCTCCTAGATTTTATTGCATATTATTGTAGCTCTTTCTAAGATCTTTCCAAAACACTAATTTAATTCATTTTGGGTCAGTCGTTTTGAAGTTATCGAAATTTATGGTAAGATGTCTAGCCAATAAAGATCGGTAGTTGATCTAGCTAGTGAAGATCGAGGGATAATTCGACCAGCTAAGATCAAAAGATGATCTAGCTAATGAAAGCAAAATCGGAAGATTAAAGAATTTTGTCTAATTGTCATCACTATTTGAATTAAGTGTTCAAAGTGTGCACTGTTAAAATTTTCCAAGTCTACAGTTTTGTAGGACTTCTTTGAATATTTGCAGCATTATCGCTTCGACAGGCTCTTCTGACTCTTTCCATTATATCTAATCTCGTGGTTGATACTTCCTGATACACAGCATATTTCACACATCCTTATAAATAATAAGCAAGAAGATTTAGATTCGGTAATCTTAGAGGCTACAGATTCTCCTCTATCCAATGATTTGAATATTGCTCATCTAAGAAAATTCGAACATCTCGAGAATAATGTGCTTGGATCCAAATTCCATTCTGTTGAAACCAAAATCTTTAGAGGACATCCAATGGAATGTTCTGAAGATATCCTGTTAAATAATTTTGAAAAAATTATATTGTATGTAGAACTATACATACATGTATGTAATAGAATTCTAAGAATTTTTATTTTGTGTGACACGAATAAAGTTCATCATTTTTTATTAATTTCTGACAAAAAGACATGCGGTACATATAAAATACTTTATACCTAGCAAAGTTATATGATCTAATTTAGATGGAAAAGAAGTTGTAATAGAGACATGCAGAAAGCTCACCTTTACACAACTTTCTAAAGCAACTCGACAAGTACTTTCGCCATAGCGAAATTTCGTATACAGCGATATTTGTCGCTGACAATACACATGTGCAATGGTGGCAATTGAAACTTTATGCGATTGTTAAAGACGACAGGATGGCTTATACCGAGTAGACATAATAAATCTCGATAATTTCAAAACAGTTGACCCAAAGTGAATTAAACTATAGTGTTTTGGAAAAGTCTCAGAAAGAGCTATAATAATATGCTATAATAACAAAATCTAGAGGGTTCTATTTAAAAAATTCAAAGTGATCTCGTCCTAATCTTGGCAATGTCATCCAATGTCAAACGGATATGATCAGTAAATAGACTTTTTAAATCCTACGACTTTTGTCTGAAACATTTTTTTGTATCTTTTATAATTTTTGAGATATTTCGATGTTATGTTAATATGAGACATGTATACACGCACACGCACACGCACGCACTCGCACGCACGCACACACGCACACACACACACACACACACACACACACACACACACATAATTATAATATATTACGTGTATAAATTTCTAAAGTAGAAAATTATAATTTAGTCATTTTTATCTCTGGATGTTGTATCACAAATATCATTTTTTTCTATGAGTGAGTGAAATTTCACTTATTTTATATAGTCCTAATTTCATTTTGATTCTTGTATTTCACAAAAAAGTTATTCCGCAAAAGTATTATTCTGTCTATGTTCATACAATATAGATAAACAATTTACTGATAAAAATGCACAAAGATGCATTCATAATCATACAGTAATAATACTGTTTTCACTAATAAATATATTATAAAATTATTAACAATTATAAAAATTAAATACGAGTCGTGTTCAAAAAGTAAGTTTCCCTGCTCCGGGAAAAAAGCAAAACACAATTTTTAGGTTAAAGTAACATATGTATTTATTGTTTGACTTATAAACTATTTTTCTACATAGTCCCCTTGGACTTGAATACATTTTTTATATCTGTTCTGAAGCTTTGACAAACCTAGTTTATAAAAATCCGTGCCCTGTTTTTTAAAGAATAATTTAACAAAGTCTTTCACTTCATCATTTGAATTGAAGTGATGGCCACCCAAACTTTCCTTTAACTTAGGAAAAAGATAAAAGTCACTTGGTGCGAGATCTGGAGAGTAGGGTGGGTGATCAAAAATTTCCCATTTGAATTTTTCCAGTAAGGTTTGTGTTTTTTTTGCTGAATGAGGCCGTGCATTGTCGTGAAAAAGCAACACTTTTCTCGATAATTTTCCAGGACGCTTTCGTTTAATGGCACTTTTAAGTTTATTTAGCACTTCACAGTAACGATCTGCATTTATCGTGGTACCGGATTCAAGAAAATCAATCAACAGAACACCTTCGTTGTCCCAAAAAACTGTGGCCATAACCTTACCAGCAGAATACTGGATTTTTGCTTTTTTTGGAGCACTCTCTTCTGATTTCTTCCAATTTCTTTTATCTTTTTCCTAAGTTAAAGGAAAGTTTGGGTGGCCATCACTTCAATTCAAATGATGAAGTGAAAGACTTTGTTAAATTATTCTTTAAAAAACAGGGCACGGATTTTTATAAACTAGGTTTGTCAAAGCTTCAGAACAGATATAAAAAATGTATTCAAGTCCAAGGGGACTATGTAGAAAAATAGTTTATAAGTCAAACAATAAATACATATGTTACTTTAACCTAAAAATTGTGTTTTGCTTTTTTCCCGGAGCAGGGAAACTTACTTTTTGAACACCCCTCGTAGCATATTAGAATAGGGCCATACAAATAAAGGATTTAATTACGTAATTTATTTTTATATTGATATTATAACAACCAATGAATAATACAGTACAGTATTTATATATAAAATTTCATACAAAAGATTGTGACACAGAATGATTTTGACGGTGATGTGCGAATTTAATATTTTTTAAACATATTAATACTACATCATATAAAATTTTTTCTATTTTTTTAGTAATTATACCTCTACTTTGTTTTCTTGCTTTTTTCAAGAATGTATTGCTTAAATGGTTATGGCTGATATAGGTACTGCTGCTAATGCAAATAGTCCTCTCACTTTAATAGGTCATGGATAGATTAATTCAAAATTTTCAGATCCGAAATTTTCAAATAAAAAAAGATATGTCGCTGTATCTGTGCAGAATTCGATAAACATGGAAAATCTGTGCCATCACAATAAAACAAGTTGCAGAATATTATGCGAAATATGATTTTTGCAATTAAAAAATATATACATTTATATATACATATATACATATTTAAATTGCAAAGATCAAATAATTACATATTCATGTCCTCTGATTGAAATGCAC
>JAANIC010002569.1:158837-172898 GCA_017607545.1 Acromyrmex charruanus
ATGAAATACTTTTAAAATTATATAAAAATTATATTTAAAATTATATAAAATTATATAAAAAAAAGTATTTGACCTAATATACGTTTATTATTGACTTGATTATTTATTTCGGAAAAGACACTGTGAAAAAAGCTAAAAAAAAAAAATAGGAATCAATCTTGGTATTTCCTACGTTCCAACCTCGTATCTTTCGACCTTATTCCAACCTCTCTACGAGTTCGACCACATGAAAAATCGTAAATAATTAAATATCTCGTAAACTGTTGCATTTTGATATGATTTATACTATTCCGAATTAATGTTATTACTATACTACTACAATTTATGAAAATTTATATGTTATTTAAAATGCTTCTCGCCCCTTATAAACTGCATTCAGTGGACTCAATAGTTGAATGAGCGCTTGCCGCTATTGATGTATTCTTCCAGATCTAAAATACTTATTGGATGATTTAAAAGAATACACCAATAACAGCGAGTACTCGCTCAACTGTTGAGTCCGCTGAACGCAGTCATTGATACGCTGAGCGGCCAAGATTGCCGAGAAAACATTTTCGGTCGCTTAAAACAACTAGAGCAAGGACAACTCGCGGTCTCGTTCACTTTCGACGCGCCAAAGGCAAACACGCTTGTGTGTATAGCTACCGGTTATGTCAAACCGCCGACTAATGAGTACTTTCTAATTGCAATATCCCTAGATTTTTGTGCATACGGCGATACAAATTGCGTTTTCCAATTGTCCATTTTCGTCAACACAACACTACACATCTGTACTCGGCCGAGGGCTGTGTAAGCTTTTCTAAGTAAAAATTATATGTTACTAACCGCGGCGACTATAAATGAGGTTTGAGGACGTTGAGTGGCTGGCACTTTTACTTTTTTTATTTAATATAGGCAGAAAAAGTTACATTTAATCTAGCTCTATCCGGATTGAAACAGCGCACAACATATACGTTCTGTTCCAATGTACACAAAAATGCACAATGCTATACTTCGTGCATTTTTGTGTACATTTGTATTAAGATGTGTCAAGCAATTATAAAGCATCAAACGGCGTTCATACTATTACTGCACCGCACCACGATAAATTTATAAACTGAATTTATAGGCATGAAAAATGATGTGTTGACAACGAAATTTTTTTTTCTTATTATTTCATTATTAGTGTTTATTTGAAACTGACTTGTCTCGGACTTTATCAAAATCGTAAATGGAAGAAGACTCAAGTTATCTTGGAATTTTATACGTAAAAGCATATTTTTCAGTATTTTCAACAGTTCTTAAATCGTATATTTCTGAAAAAGCCTTCATTTTATATGCCTTTTACGACCATTTATTGACTGTCAAGGGAAAAAAGGAGTTTTCGTCGATTTTTAAAAATATTTTAAAGCTCATCATTTTGTTTCATTCAATTTTTCTTTATTTACAAATGGCACGCAAGAAAAATCAACGTGTCATTTTTTGTTTATGACATCACGATTCCAACATGGCCGCCGCGACTACTCAAGAGCTTTAATGATAATAAAATTTGTAAAGTATTAAAATATGCAGAAGAACTCTGAAAGTCTTTCAAACTCATACCCATCTCAAAGCTTGCCCAGCAACTGATCCTCGGTTCTTCTCCTATTAGCCAGAGATTTAATAAACGGTATTAAAATACTATTTACTGAACTAGATATCTCTTCCATTGTTAATAATTTGAATATCTTTAACAACTTGCTTTCTATGTTAAATACATTGAATAATCCATCCTCTATCGCATTTTCTCAATAGTCGTCTGGAACAAGTCCATCTTTATAATATCTGCATCACTTTTGAGTTCGCAGTCTGATTCCACTTCTTCATTCATGATCCCACTCAGTTTGAAAAGTCTAAAAATTTTCTAATGGAATTGTTGTGGGGCAAGAAGTAAATTGCCTTGCATCATGAATGTAATGAGAGAATATGATGTTTACAGGAATCCATTCTATATCTCCCTCGTCGAACTTTTCTATTAAAAGGTTTTCGGTGATTAGGAGGGATATTACAGTTCCTGGAATCAGAGGCATATGTTGCATCATACAGGAAACCATCTTCCCTACAACATTTTCGACATGTCCTTTGAGCATGACTTGCTTGAACTACTGGGAATTACCTTCTATTTAAATTCTCAGCCTTGCTTATTAATTAATGTTTATTAATGGACATTCAAATGTTGCCACACCTTCACAAATTTGGGAACAGCTTTTTGGTCAGCTTTAAACTCACAAATGATTTTCGTAGGAGACTTTAATGCCCATCACTCCCTTTGAGGATGCGATTACATGGATTCTGCAGGGAGCCTTTTAGCCTCGGCAACCAGCCTATCAAATATAATAATCCTTAACGACGAAAGGGTTACTCTTTTCACTGCTCCGGGAGTGGGAAAATCTATCATCGACTTAATAATCGTTACGCGCTCCTTGACTCTGATCTGCAGCATAGCTACTGGAGGACATAATGGGAAGTGATAATTTTACAATAGAAACTGTCGGCGGCCGAATCACTCAGGTTTCTAGATTTGTCTATAAATTCAAACTAGATCATAATCAGAAGGATGTGCTTGTTCTTAGCTTTGCTCGAAGTTTCGTAACAATTGACAACTTCTTGTTCCTCCGCAAATCCAGCAGAAATCTATGACAACTCAATTCATCTTTCTCAATTCATCAAAAATCAAATTCTCTCTCTTGTTCCGGAACGACAAAAAGCTCAGATTTAAACCTATAAAGAGAAATCATGTGTCTCCTCCTTGATGAAACGATAGATGCAATCAAGGATAGAAAGGATGCTCTGAAAAAGTATAAAATGATCCTTTTTTTAGAGAATTTCAAGCGATATAAGATACAAATAAGAATTTGCAATAGAATTTTAAACAAAGAAAAGCGAACTAAATGAAAAGAGCTATGCAGCAGCTTTAGCTATAAAATAATAATAAAAAAATGATTTTATTAAGACCGTAATGTAACAAATACTAAGTGTAAGTAAGAGCATTCAAGCTTATAACGGTCGAAGTTAGATCTTTACCGCTTTAAATAATTCAGTGTGAATTATATATACAGTAAGTGTAAAAAGTATTCGTACAGATAAAATATTTTATAAAAAACTTTATTTTTAAAAAGTAAATATTATCCAGCAAGAAATAAGTCATCAATTGATTTCACCAATTTAACATTATTTCGACGTTTAATTGACGATCATTTCTTGTTATAATTAACAATTTATTCATAAAAAATAAAATAGATTATATGTTTCTTAAAATTACACCAAAAAGATATGCATTAATTATAGAAAATATATCATCTGAAAAATAAACAAAAATTAAAAATTGTATTGTTTGAATGCTCAAAAGGTATTCGTACATTTGAGAAAGGACTTCGCACAAAATCACAGAATTTTGGCCCTCGGCGAAATTGACTGAAACTTATGTTATAGTTCTTGATTCACTGATCAAAAGCGAGCTTTAGCTTCTAAAATACATGCAAAGCTCATTTGTTTATGTTAGAACAGAATGCATTCATTGTATAAAATTGTTAATTAATGTTTATTTTCTATAAATAAACCTTTTTTTTTATAAAATATTTCCTTGTACGAATTTTGCTCTCATTATATACTATATATGTACATGAAAAACTCCCTATTATGAAATAGTCGCCTAATATGAGATAACGATGTGTCTGCTAAACTAATAGACGCTATTTATGGGTTCTACTATGAATTTATTACTCTTGGATTGAAAATACTACAGGCATAATCTAATAATGAATTTTCTACTGTTTATTAGATCATGCCTGTAGTCATTGTAAAATAAGATTTTAGAATTTGGATGTCTTCAAGTTTCATTGAGATGAACCTTTAAACATTTATTATTTAATAAATAAATATTTAGCAATAAATTTTTCATATAGTGATAGAGGAAAGTCGTACTAATAGAAAAATACGGAATATGTTGAATTACTTAATTACAAAAGTAAGATTTGATGATCGCAAAACCGTATAGCATGGAAATCATAATATGAGATACCCAGGATATTTCTAATATGAAATAATCCATGCTCCCAAGTCATAGTGAAAATCGTTGTTAAAGTATCAATGTTATTGTACAATAATAAAAAGGACAATCAGAATGAATATCGAGTGCCATTCTGCGATGCTCGATTTCAACTATCTGAAGACGAGATTTTGGATATAATGTATCGCATACTCATTTTTCGCGCACCCTGGCTGTGTTTGTTTGTATTTAAGAAACATTAAATAAAGTTTTTTACAATAAGATTGAAAATAAGATCGTTTATGTTAAATACATTACTTTAAATACGAAGCACCACTACGATCCGAATGTCAAGATGTTGAACTATTATATATATTCATTTAAATGAATTAATTTCAGAAATGATAATTGTTGTACCGATATGGTTGTCGAACTTTCAACGCAATCAATCTGAAATATTAATATCCCCTCAAATTTCCCAAATTTAATCTTAAAAAACTGTAATAAATTTAATAAACTTGCGAAAAATGCCTCGGCCGGCAGTCGAACTCGGATCTCTTGCATTCCGTGCGAGTATTCTAAGCCTTTAAACTACCGAGGCCTTAGCAATATTCCTCGCAATAACCGATATGTAGAGAGTTACGCATTGTAGGCGAGCGTGTATAAAAATGATATGATTGCGGTGAAAGTCTAACAACCAATCGGCACGCAATTATCATTTCTGAAATTAAGCGCTTCGTATTTAAAGTAAAGTTTTTTAATTGTAATACTTTACGTTTTATTATCGATTTATCGGGCCATCTCATATTAGGAGCACAATTTTTTGACTTTGCGATTTGCTCATTTTTTACATTTCTTTAATTTAAAAAAAATGGAATTTGAATTAAATTTTATCTTAACGTTATCTTAAAGCTTATTAAATTCCCTTCAAAATGACCTATTATTTTTTTAAATTCTGTCCATAGACTTCTAGTATTTATTCACTGGGTTTCATAATAAGGACCTTTCATTTACATCACATTTGTAGCTATTCAAACTCCGTGCCGAATTGATTTTTCGAACTTACAAACGCAATTAAACTACTGGAATAACAAATTAACATCCATCACAAATTAAATTAAATTGACAAGCAAATTTTGATGTTCAATCCGTATCATATTAAAAGGATATTAATGAGCTGAAAACTTTAAATAAATTTATTACGAAAAATATTACTTCGGCCGGGACATGAATCCGGATCTCTTGTATTCTCGTACGGAAGTGAGAGAGACGTTCCACTCTCAGCCCTCTCTTTAACTTGAGCTTACATGATATTAAATCCTGTATACATCTATATTTTGCAATATGCAGATGATATATTTATTTTTTCCATTAATAAAGATTCGATTAAAGCGCAGAATTCCATTCAGTCTTCTTTAGATGATTTGCATCAATATCTATTGAAGAAGAGCCAAGAGATATCTCCCTCTAAATCAAAATCTGTCTTTTCCAACCGACAAAGTCTTCCTCAGATTCCTCCCCCTCTGTCTATTAACAATTCGCTTATTCCTAGCGTAAACTCGGTTAGGTGTCTTGGAGTCTAACTGGATTCGACCCTTAAAAGAAAAACACATCTTCAATATCTCATTAAGAGAGGTAATTCATTGGTCAACATTCTAATATCTCTTGCGGGGATGCATCGGAGGGAGGGGAGGGGGGCGAACCCCCTCAGCTTCTCTTGATTTACCAAGCGTTTTTCGAGGTTTGATTGAGTATGGAAGTTAAGTACTTCAACTCAAGGACAACAGAAAGCTGTTCCTTAAATTGCAACATCTGCAAACAAAGCGATTTGCAGGCTTTGGCATTTAAAATACCCTGATTAACGTTATATTGATAAAAGCTAAAAAAGCTCCTTTCAAATTCACTGATTGACTCCCAAACTCCTTTTTAAGACAATAATATATAAACTAAGATTCAAATAATTAAAAAATTCTAATACAAGAATACGAGTCGCAAACCGAATGATAGTTGTTAACAATTAAAATTCAATAGGAATAAAATTCAAAATCTAATAGGAGAGACTGGGACTGATAGACACATTTTTCAGTTTCGAATTTTTATATATAAAATTAAGAGATTTATTGAAAAAATGAATTCTACACCAGTTATTACATACATTTGACTACCTAATAATATTTTAATAATAAGGGGAAACTGATAACTAATATGAAAAAAATGCATTTTTCTAATGCATTTCATCTGATTCAATTAGCCCCGGGACCGGGGTCGACTAAGATTATTAAAATAAAGATTAATGTATTTTAAGCTACATCTTTGGCTACATATTAATAAAACTTTTATAAAAATATATTTTAAACACAAACATTCGCTTCGCAGGGCAAACAATACTTCTTTTTGCAAAATTTGTTCATTTCGTGCATATTGAATAAGTCTAGTTTTCAAGATTAGACATGAGCGAACTAAACTTATAATATTTACTGAGGAAAATCTCTTAAAAGGAATAAAATTTTGAATAAGTATTATAAGAGTCGTCACTAAATGAGTCATACAGTTCCATGCTGTGATTAGTCTACTATATCCATCCGTTCATTTAAAAACATTAACAATATACGGTAACAGAGACACATAAACAAAAAAAATCTGTTGTACTTTATTAAGTAAGAATTATACTTACTATCCAAATAGAAATCAAATATCTCAGACAATCATATACGATAGTAAACAAAAATTTTAAAAATAAAAATATTTATTAGGTGTACGATTTTTTAAAATTGTGACATAACTTCTATCATAGATGTGTTCGCAACAAGATGTTACAGATTTAGCAGCAGTCGTTGCTGCGTGCTCAGACACGTTTTCGCATGTCTCGCATGTTTTGTTTTTAATGTAGCCTCGATTATTCTACTTATTCCTATATTCAATTGACTCCGGTCTCCCCTACATGTAATTTACAATTGTTTCGACTATTATCGAGTCATCTTCAGTGTCGTACAATATAATTGCGTAACTATTCTAAAATATTAAATCTTTACCGTATCCATATTATGTCAATCCTTCCAATAATTAAAGCTAACAATTGACATTGACAATAAAAGTGCCTCATTACTGTACACGTCATTAGGTTGTAATTTTGACTTACAAAGGTCGATAGACATTAGTTATTTCTTAATAGTCGATAGACTTAAGTTATATCTGAAAACTAGAAGTCTAAAGTATCCCAATTTTTAAACATAACGATCTCCTTTTGGTAGCGATGAACAGTTTTTCCAATTTTTGATATATATTGTGAATTTGTTGTAATTGGTGTCTATTGACTTTTGTAAATCAAAACGACAACCTATTGACGTATACAGTTGTAATGAAGCAATTTTTAATTGTCATGATTTACCAGCTTCAATTATTGGAAGAATTGACATAATATAGATACGATGAAGATTGAAGATATTTTAGAATAGTTAATTACGCAATTATATTATTAATATATGACACTAAAGATGACGCGATAAGAATCGAAACGTTTGTAGATTAGATGCATTCGATTTTGATGAATTTTAATTGTTAACAATTACCATCCGGTTTGCGATTCGTTTTTAAGAACTTTGCCAAAGACTTTATCCCAGTCATTGATAGCCTACCTGGAGGATGCTGCAACTATCAGAAATAAAAGGAAATGACTGTTGACTAATGTTCCCATTTTTCCTACGTATGTTCAACAGAGATATGCCCTGAGAGAAGAACTTGTACAGTAAGTCTACCTTCCTGCTTTCAACGAATACAAAATCTCAATTTTCTTGATCAAATTCGATCCTTTTCTATCAATGTCTGCAGATGCAAATGTGTTTTTAATACTATTTAGTAGAGGAGAAGGTGATATTTCAATTACATTTTATACTTAGTTTATTTGGTTAATAATGAATTTAAGTTTAAAACTTGATAATTATATTCATTAAAATGTTGTTGAATCGATTTTGGACTCAAAATTACGAAATATTTATTACTTAGGACACTGTTAATAAAAATGTGGCAACATTGCATAATGGCGAATCGAAGAGAAACATGAATGGTAATGTAGCTTTTCATAAAAATAGTCTCAAAAAGTTAGTTTTGTTTAAAAAACAGTAATTTAATTTGGTTATAAAATTAACAAAAAAGTAGAATGTATTGCAGAATATATGAGTAAACAAGATCGGTTCTAATCTCTGAGAGCTCTGGGGGGGGGAGGAGTGAGGGGCAGGAGGGTGATGTCACTAGGCGAGGGGGATGACGTCACAGAAGGGAAGGGGTGGGGGATGACGTCACAGGAGATAACGTCACTAAGCGAGAAGGATGACGTTACAGGAGGAGAGGGATGTGGATGACAGCACAGGAGGTGATGTCGCGGGGATGGGGGTGCGGGGGGACGAGGATGTCCCGGGTGCGGGAAATTACGTAGCCGGAAATTACATAGCGGAGGTGTACGGAAACTTGCGTCCGCGTCACGGTGAAAACATGGCGCGGGATCAATGTGGCCGGTGGGCGCGATCCACCGTTACCAGGCGCGGTCCGCCGATCCCCATTGCCGCCTCCGGGCATGACCCGTCTCTCCAGGCGCAGTCCGCCGCCTCCGAACGCGGTCGGCCGCCGGTCCCCGCCGACACCACCGAACGCGATATATACTTTAGTATACTTACCATGTATACTTACCATCTCTTATATGTTGTTATCCTCTTCTTACACACGAAATATTTTTTATTTATTAATTCATTTTATTATATTTTATTATATTTTATTATATTTTATTTTATATTTTATTTTATTTTATTTTATCTTATATAATTATTCGTATTGGGCGATGGTATATATAGTCGCGCGTGATGATGACGCACGCGTAATATGATACCGCTGAGATAGGAAAAAAGGAAGGAATGAAGAAAAAAAGTAAATAATTTTGAACACAGAGTTAACTTATATTTATTTAATTTTCATTTATACATATGTATGTATATAATTAACAGGTTAAGTATTATAGCTCAGTTGAGATAAATCCATACAATCAATCAATGTCTATTCGAATAAATACTGAGTGACAATGTGCAAATAATTTATTCAAATAAACATATCAAATACGCAAACGTTTCGATCCTGATTTGGATGCATATCAATGCTTCAAAATTATTGACAAATGCAATCATCCAAGTGTAGTAATGTAACATCATACTTCCTAGTATACTATAGAGTAAATTTATTGAGTCATTACAAAGAAGAATATAAGAGTAATAAATTTTTTGAACTTACATGATCATCGCAACGTTATAAAGCTGTTCATCATATATCAAACATCGTCTGACAAGTCAACAATACAAAACATACGGCAAATATATAAAATATAAAATATATAGAGCAAGTCGTTTAAACATAAAATATGTAATACATTGAGCGCGTTATTTAAATTTAATTATCCAAATTTACAGTAAGGCCGTCAGACCTTATCGAGTGCCTCGATTGTAAAAGCTCTTCGCAATATCCTCAGCCGCTGAGACAGCTAAGATCTCTTTTTTGCGCTAATAAGCGCATACGGGCATCCATCACATTTGCACACTGAATCAAGTTATAAATGTTAGTTATTATAAAAGTCTAACATAGACTGAATGACAGGCTAACAGACTGACAGATTGACTGACCGCGGAGCTGTGTGAGATTTTATATAGTAAAAATGTTCAAAGAACATGATACCATTCTGAAAAAAGAACAATGCCATGATCAAAATTTATACCTTAGCCTTTCTGGTAGCATACGGATACCGCGTTGGAAGAACGCTTCATCTTTTAAGGCTGTCCAATTATCGATCCAATTTTTGGTATCTTCATATGATGTGAAGTGCTGCTCAGACAGGCTATGCGTCATCGATTGAAATAGATGGTAATCGGAAGGGGCAATGTCTGGTGAATACGGCGGGTGGGGTAGAACTTCCCAATTGAGTGTTTCCATGTAGGTTTTGACCGGCGCCGCAACATGTGGTCGAGCATTATCATGCAGGAGAATAATTTTGTCATGCCTGGAGTAGTAGTGGGCGCGTTTTTCCTTGAGTGCTTGGCTCAATCTCATCAATTGTGTTCGGTAGAGAGTCCCAGTAACGGTTTCGTTCGGTTTGAGCAACTCATAATACACGACACCAAGCTGATCCCATCAAATACACAACATGAGTTTTTTTCCATGAATATTCGGCTTGGCTGTTGATGTTGAAGCATAATCAGGTAATCTCCATGATTTCCTCTTCTTTGGGTTATCGTAGTGGATCCATTTTTCATCACTAGTGACTATACGATGCAAAAAACCCTTTCATGCCTGACAAGCAGCATTTCACATATGGAAAATCGGCATTCAACGTTTCTCGGCTTCAGTTTATATGGAACCCAATTTCCTTGCTTTTAAATCATTCCCAATGATTTCAAACGATGTGAAATTGCTTGTTGAGTCGCTCCTAATGTGCAAGTTCTTTTTGCGTTTGGCACGAATCTTCATCCAATAATGCTTCCAATTCCGCGTCTTCGTATACTTTCGGCCTTGCGCTACGTTCTTTGTTTTCGACGTCAAATTCACCGTTCTTAAACTTTTGAAACCACTCACGACAACTTCTCTCACTTAAGGCAGCCTCATCATATGCTTCTACAAGCAATCGATGAGCCTCAGCTGCAGATTTCTTCAAATTAAAGAAGTAAATCAAAAGTTCCCGCAAATGACGCTTATTCGGCTCAAAACTCGGCATTTTCGCACAAAAAAAATATATGATGCTGATACAAAATCGCTAGTATTTCAAGGTTATGTTGTTGACAGATGTCCAACCTTACGATATAACGTATTACATCAGACAATTTTAACCTGCTAGTAGCGCCCTCTTTTGTCAAACAGCGGAAACTTATTTATACTCCCAATATCAGCAGGCAAAAGTACAATGCCCCGTAGTAGTACATGGACAGCTATGGGCCGTCAAAACAAATCTCCACCACTTCACCTCCGGCGCTGGGAGCTTGGCCTGTCTGGGAAATGACGTGCTCTGATTGGTCGGTGACGTGAGGATGTGAGTAATGAGGTAATTAAATGGTGCATTTTGATTGGCCCGGCCCACAGCTGCCCACGCACTGATTGGCTCTGTCCATAATCGCCCACTGTGACTGGAGAAGAGTGGAGGTGTCGGTAGGCATGAATACTGGGACACCAAGGAAAATGGGGACCGAGACATTTTTTCGTTATGGGGGGGGAGGGAAGGGGGGAAAATGCGGGCAACGGATATGAATAGCGCACAGTTTTTTGTTTTGCAGGTCATTTTTTGCTGCAGCAGCTCAATGTCTCTGGCATAATGACGTTTTAGCGAAAGGGTTTTTTCTTATTATTTATGACGACTACTTTTACGAGTATTTTCGGGAGACTCTTACTTTCACTAAGGAGAAAGAGGAGGTAAAACAGGAATGAACAAGTTCGCGCCGGCACGCGATGTCGTAATCGATGCGTTGATTTGAACATTATTTTAAAAGAAAAATTTTTCTATATTTTGTTTTTAATGAACATTATCTAAATCTAAATACGTGAGAAAAGATGACTAATGTAAAAGGGGACGAGATTAGGTGTAAGAAACAGACGAAATTTACATGATCAAAAACGTTTATTTTAAAAGAAAAAAAGTAATATTATGTAAAATATGTGTTTTATATTTTATTTTTTAAAAGAGTAGACGATTGAACATGACGGCATATAGCATGAGAATTTATTTTTTTATGTTACAAACCAAAATTAAAAATAGCATATGGAATTTACCTAGAAGATACAATAGCAGAAAAACGTTTTTGGAAAAGCATATTTAAGCGTCATAAGCACGTTAGACGAAGAAGTTGAGGTACAAGTACTAACCTTGCTCCTGAATGAATTATTTGACAACGATAGTTCAAGCATTGAAATGCGTGGTAATCAAAACGAAATTGTAAATGCACAAAGTTGTCTTACCCATCCAAATCCATTTCGAAGACTCTAGTAACGATGCCAGTTCAAATAATGACGGAACGGAGACGTTCTGACAGGAGACAAGAGTAACAGAAAAATAAATGGAAGTTTTGTGGTATTTGATGAGAATAAATTAATGAGAGGAATTAAAAAATTAAGAAAAAATTCTATTCCAAATATTCATCGAGGGGAATATATCTCCTCCGAAATCCTAGAATCCAAAATCTTTAGAGAAGGAAGTTACCAAACCTCTCCTGAAAATTTAAATAATTTTGGAGAGGGAAGTTACGAAACCTTTCCTGAAAATTTAAATAATTCAAAAAATTTTGGAAAGGGAAGTTACTAAACCTCTTCTGAAAATTTAAATAATTTTGGAGAGGGAAGTTACCAAACCTCTCCTGAAAAATTAAATAATTCCGGATTGCAGAGGAAAGTTTCCATACTTCCCTGTTAAATTCTACTCCTGTCGATTGCAAGGAGGTAAATAACCAAACCTCGCTATGCAATGCGACTCAATTCTATCAAAAGGAGTCAAAGGCAAAGAACTCCACTCTAGAAAAAATTAAATTACCAAGGGTTGGAATTCCCATAAAAAATTATAATCATCAAAAAGATTCCTCTCATATTACTATCGATGAACTTCTAGAGAGAATGCAATCATGTAATCCTCATATAAATGTTCGTAATTCAAAGGAAAATAAATCATCTTCAAAAATCCTGGCGTTTACACAAAATCAATCTCAAGAAATGATAGACAAATTCATGCGCAAACGTAAGTCAAAACATAAGGAAAGAACTGAACAAGAATGTCGAGATGAACCTACGAAAAATATTCTACGCGAATGCTTAGTTATATCGGAAAAGATCGGAAAGAATAGACTCACAGAAATTACAGAACTATTGCGTTTGGAGCATTTGAGTTTCCAGGAAAAAACAAGTGTAATGAAACTTATAACTGACAGCCAGGACAGATTTCACATCCCTGGAGAGAAGTTGTCAGCAACAAATATATTATAACACCAAATATCTACAACGGATGATCGACCTATAAATACGCAACAGTACAGATTCCCGTAAATTCATAAAGAAGAAATAAATAGACAGGTAGAAGAACTATTAGAAGCAGGCATCGTAAAACCTTCTCAATCACCGTATAATACACCTATATGGATAGTTCCCAAAAAAGAGGACACAAAGGGAAACAAACGGTGGAGAATGGTATTAGATTTCCGAGCTTTAAACGAAAAAACTGGGGACGCATACCCGTTACTTAACATTATCGATATTCTGGATCAATTAGACGGAGCGCAATATTTCTCAGTATGCGACTTAATGTCTGGATTTCATCAAATAAAGATGGATCCTGTTGACAGCCATAAAACTGCATTTACAACTCCTTTCGGTCAGTACGAATTTGACCGAATGCCTTTCGGATTAAAGAATGCGCCCGCTACTTTTCATCGATTAATGGATTTATTAGGAATAAGTTCTCGCTGTTTCTTCAAAGATGGCAGTAGTAGTACTCCGTGCATGGAATTTCGAATGGTAACGCACATGCAAGGAAGTACTGTATCTAACTTCACATTTCAGTGTGTGATAGTTCACTTTAGTGTAAACAAAGTAATTTTTTATTAGTTCTGAAAATGTCTATTTTTGTGCCGAATAAAGTGTATTTGCGGGGAATTTTATTACACTACTTTATTCAAAAGAAATCTGCAGCTGAAGCGCATAAAATTCTTGTTCAGACTTATGGTGACAATGCTCTGTCGGATACGACATGCAGAGACTGGTTTCGACGCTTCAAAAATAATGATTTTGAACTTGAGGATAAAGAACGTTCTGGCGCACCGAAAAAATTTGAAGACAAAGAATTAGAGAAATTACTCGATGAAGACCCATCTCAGACGCTATCAGAACTTGGAAAAATATTACAAGTTGATGAGTCAACTGTTTCAAAACGTTTAAAAGGGTTAGGAATGATCCAGAAGCAAGGACATTGGGTGCCGTATGAATTGAAGCCGAGAGACGTCGAACGACGTTTTGGCACGTGTGAACTACTGCTTCAACGACAGAAAAGAAAA
>JAANIC010002569.1:173197-188114 GCA_017607545.1 Acromyrmex charruanus
TATTCACCTGACATAGCTCCTTCCGATTTTCACCTATTCCGTTCGATGGCACATGGCCTAGCTGACCGGCGCTTTCATTCTTACGAAGAAGCTCAAAAATGGATCGATTCTTGGATAGCCTCAAAAGACATGTCGTTTTTCCGACGCGGGATTCATGTACTGCCAGAAAGATGGGAGAAAGTGGTCTCTAGTGATGGGCAATACTTTAAATAAAATATTTGTTTTCCTTATATTTTAAATACAAGTTTCTATTTTGTAAAAAAACAGCGAGAACTTATTCAAGGTCCTAATAGTATTATCAGGATTGCAAGGCGAAGAACTATTTGTATATGGATGACATTGTCATCTACGCTACTTCATTAGAAGAACACGAAAGGAAGTATAATTTGTTGATAGAGCGATTGCGCAAAGCTGATTTAAAATTACAGCCTGACAAATGCGAAAACCGAAGTATTTGGGGCATATAATTAATAAGGATGGAGTTAAATCCGATCCGAAGAAATTAGAAGCTGTAAGGCAATTTCCAAGGCCCAAAACGCCGAAAAATATCAAACAATTTCTTGGATTAGCCGGATATTACCGAAGATTTATACCAAATTTTTCAAAATTAATCAAACCCCTCACCAACTTGTTAAAAAATGACACTAAATTTGAATGGACAATAGATCAAGAAGACTCCTTCCAAGAATTAAAGGAATGTTGCAGCCGCGGTTTCGGGATCGTAAGGTTCTCAATAATATTAGACACTTCTTCGTATTTTACACGAACACGCTACTTTATTGCAAAACATTGAGAGCATACGGCTCGAATTATTCATAGTAACAATGGCAGTAAAAAAACAAAAGTTCTGTTGGGAACGGACAGCACTCCCTCAGCTCGCGATCCGATCTCGTTTTCCGTTCACACGCGGCCCTTCCGGCACCTTCCTCTAACTCGCTCCTCGGCCGGTAACACGCGTCTCGCCCTCTATGTCAATGGTATTGAGAGCGCGCTCCCACTTTGAGTTGTGACTTCTTGATAGGAGCAACTCAACCTATCTAAAAAAAAATGAAAACAAAAATAAAATGACAAACATTTCTAGTATCTGAACCGGTCCGGTTTCTTGATGATACGGACCCTTCGGGTTTTCAAGCTCGTTTCTTCCAACGATTTCGGTTCCTCTCTAGGGATAGCTACGGACTCCTCGAGGGTGTTAGCTGCATTTCCCTTAGTAGTCTCTGATGTCGTAATGGTAGACTCGATAAAGTTATCAGCTTGAAGACTGGAGTGTTCAACTTCCAAGGGAATTAGTCTTTGAATGGGTTGAACCAGTTCACCTTTGCTCGTTTTCAGTTTTACCACCCGCACGTAATCATCTTTTCCGGGGTAGACTTCTCTAATGACGACGAGCGGTCAGTCTAATCGCTTTTGTAAATTGTTTTCAATAAGCACGACGTCTCCGACAGCCACGGACGCGGAACTATTGCTGGGTTTAGTTCATTTAGATAACTGACTCAGGTACTGTGTACGGAAACGTTTTCTGAACTCTTGTTTCAATCTTTGACGATAGCATATCCTCTTTGCAAAGTGGGACTTGTAAACTTGATCCAAGTCTGGAACGCCATTTTCTCGAATGTCACTGATGAACATCGCTGGAGTCAGCGCTGTGATTTCAGTATTTTCCTCTGTTAAGTAGGTAAGTGATCTTGAATTCATAGTAGCTTCGCAATCGCATAGAACAGTTCATTTCTTCATAGCTCAACGAAGTTCTTTTTAATGTCCTCTTCAGTAGATCTTTAAGGAGGCGGATAAGTCTCTCCATCCTCCCCAACAGGCAGCTGAAGGTGGATTAAAATGCCATGTTATTTCATTGAGGGCACAATATTGAGAAATTTTCCGCCAATTAATCTTCTGTAATAGGTTCTTGGCCTCTGGAAAAATTTGGATTCAAGAAATTCGTGCTTAATGTCGTCGTCTATTTCTGTGTCCCAATCCACGTTTTTATTCCACAGATCTTGCAATAGTAATTTTGGTTTTAACAGTACGGGACAGACGAATCCGAGAGGATCGTAAACTTTCTGTACTTGTGATAAGATGACTCTCTTCGTTATTTTCTCCGTGATCGTCGGTGCAGGAAATTCCGGTAACATTAAAGTATCCCTTTTGGTGTCCCATATAAGTCCAAGCACCGTTGATTGACTCTCAGGATCCTTGCCAGTGTATTTCCAATCTCTTAAATCAAATTTGGCTTGAGTCAAAAGGGAACAGGCTTCTTTCCTGAAAACTTCAAAATCAGAATAAGAATCAACACTAGTAACACAATCATCGACATAAAAGGATTTTGCCAGTTTCTCGTAAACTGCTTTCTTATGTGGCAAAATGGTAGAGTTTAAGGCTCTGTTAATATGCAATTCAATCGCCGCCCCTAAAAGGAATGGGCTGCTTGTTAATCCGAAAACAACTCGACGATGTCGATAAATCTCTATTTCTCTATCAATGTTCCATCACAGGAATCTCAAAACATCCCTATCCGACGGAGAGACGCCGATTTGTAAGAAGTCTTTTGCAATATCAGCTGTTACCCCTATCTTCCTCTCTCGAAATCGATGTAGCAATGCTGGAATAAGCTCTATAAGATTAAGTCCAGTCTCCAAGCATTGGTTAAGCGAAGGCGATTCCTTGACTTTTGCTGACGCATCGAAAACAGGTCGTATATTCGTAGTTCCTTCTTTCTTGACTACAGGTCTGTGTGGAAGATAGTAGCTCTCTTGGTCGACTTCAAGTACAGGTACCCTTTCAATAATCGCTTCTTCGAGCCAATTATTAAAGACAGCTTGGTAGTCGTCAAATAAATCTTCTTGTCATAAATCTCTTTGTAACGCCTTTTAGTCTTTTCTCGGCTACGTCTCGATTATCTCATAAAGGTGGATGATTCTCTTTCTACGGCAAAAGAATTTCGTATCGACCTTCGTTGTCGATTTTCGTTGTCTTGAAATGAGGTCTTTATTTCAGCTTGATGTACCTCCTTAGTAACACTCTCAATAGGATCCGTGATACCTAAGACGTCGAGTCTCCATAAGTCTGATATGTTGGCTTCTTGAGTGAACATTGACATAATCGTCAGTGTAGTATCGGCGCCGTTGTCATCGTCTATATTCCTATCTAAAATTGTCCATCCAAGCTTAGTTTCTAGAGCTGTTATTCCTTGATTTATCTGTAGGACCTTTCCTGTGAATATCTTGCCAGCAACATCAACTCCAATCAATAGTGAAATAGATTCTTGACGTTCATCGGTGTCGCTCAAACGTATGTTCTTTTTCTCAAGTATATCCATCCATGTATCATCGATCTTACAAGGGGCGTCCTGGCAGATAATGTTTTGTTGCAAAGCTACGAAGTCGCATTTGTTTGTTCCATCTAAGTTGCCGATGTAGATCCGACAAGTTTTGTGTCTCTGAGGTTTGGTTTTAGTTCCTCCAAACAACAAGTGTACCATCGTCTGTTCGCTCTCAGTCTCGTATCCAAGCTCTCTGACTACCTTTTCCAAAACATAAGATCTATGCGAGCCAGTATCTATGACGGCGCGAACATTCACCAAACCTTTTGGATCTCGCATCTTGACTTTTAGTGTAGGCAGGAACATTTTTGCATTCGAAGAGACATTAGCGAGACAACTATTTTCCTCGTGAAAAGCTGGTTCTTTCAGTTTCTTCTCATCTACTTGCTTTGTCTCGTCCTTGCTCGACATCAGCAGGCAATGTCTTTTGCTGCACCAAGGGCATTTTATTTTGTTACGGCATCTTTTATAGCTGTGTCCTACTTTCAGACAATTAAAACAGCCCTGCTTGTCTTTTACAGCTTGGATTCTCTTCTCTAAGTTCTTGGATTCTCTCCATACTTCTGGCCGTTTCACAACTCAAGCTGTCATGATTAGCTTCACAAAATATACATTGCTGCGGCTTTGCTTCTTTCGCCGATAGTAAGCTAGATGCTGTCGCTATCTCTGGATCTCGTTCACTCTTTGATTTCCTTTTATTTTTGTCCTTTGTCATCTGGAAATCATTGCTCTCGAAACATGTTTTTGCCATTTGAATACATTCCTCACTCTCGACTTCTCTTCCTAGAAAAATCATTAGACTAGTAAGACGATCTTTTGCAGTAACATTTACAACAGACGCGTCAGAATGAGGAATTAATTGGGCCCTTGTTCGTTGCCATGTACGTAAGGTCTCTTCAGGCAGTGAGGATTCTACTAAAGGAAGCAACATTGCTGTGCACATTTCTATTGTCATGCCTAAAATTTCAAGTGCTCGTATATACGTCTCTAATTTATCATAAGTGATTGTGAGCGACATGTTTTTATTCTTACTTGAGACTAACTTTAAAAGTTCGCGCACATAATATTCAATCAATAAGTCTTTTTTGCCGAATCGAGATTCGAGGCTGTGTATAGCCTTCCCATAATTACCGGCCGTTAGTGGAAAACTATTCACTACTTCAAACGCGCGCGAATTTTTTACCATAGACTGTACTAAATATTGCAATTTATCTTCCTTCGATAACGTCGCGTCTTCGTGAATTTTCTTAAAATTACTCCAAAACGGAAGCCAATCTTTGATATCACCGCCAAATTTTCTTAATTCAATTTTCGTCAATTTTAATGCGCGTATACTTTCCTGTGTTGTCGTGGTAGTCCGTTGCAGCGGAACCGGTGTCGGCGTTTCGAGTTCATTCTTCCGCTCTAATAGATAGGTTAGCCCGACCTTTGCTTGATGGTATTTCGTGGCATACTCATCTGCGTGTTGTGCCTCTCTTCCAATGGCTTCTTCAGGCTCTCCCGCTTCAATCATCAAGGTCTGCAGCTTCTGATTTAGCCCATTAAGTTCACTCGTTTTGTCTCGTAGCAACGCAAAGCTGACTTGCAATGAGGTTATGTCCGGCGATTCTTTCGACTGCTCAGTCCGGAAGGAAGCGTACACTCTCGTAAAGGCGGATCGTGTTATTCTTAGCGTTAGCTTTACTTGTTCCATGTCTACGGATTATTTTCTTACGATCTCTGCTTGCTATAAAACGGCTACAATGAAATTACTCAGTTCTGTCACGGTCGCCAGAATGTTGCAACCGCGGTTTCGGGATCGTAAGGTTCTCAATAATATTAGACACTTCTTCGTATTTTACACAAACATGCTACTTTATTGCAAAACATTGAGAGCATACGGCTCGGATTATTCGTAGTAACAATGGCAGTAAAAACGCAAAAGTTCTATTGGCGGGAATGGACAGCACTCCCTCAGCTCGCGATCCGATCTTGTCTTCTTCCGTTCACACGCGGCCCTTCCAGCACCTTCCTCTAACTCGCTCCTCGGCCGGTAACATGCGTCTCGCCCTCTATGTCAACGGTATTGAGAGCGCGCTTCCAACAGGAGAAATTGTGCGAAGAACTCTGACCGAAAACGAAATAAAATACGACACTTATGAGAAGGAAGCTTTAGCCATAGTGTATTGCATCAAGCATTTTAGACTTATCTATGGACGGAAATTTACTTTGGTTACGGACCACAAACCTCTTCTCTGGTTTAAAAATGCACAAGACGCAAACGTGCGAATACTACGATGGGGATTAAAATTGAATACGATTACGACGTGGTATATAAAGTAGGTAAAACTAACGTAAATGCCGATGTATTGTCACGAAATCCAGTAGAATCCTTGAAGAAGCGAACTGCAATATAATTAATCACCACAAACCTTTGAATCTTAACGATCCAAAAGATGCAGAAACGATTTTCTAAAATGCTAGAGGAATCAGATGAGGAGGACGAAGATTTTAAATTATATTTGACTGATGACGAACCACTTGAAGACTTATTTCCAGACGATCATCCACCTGAAGAGGATACGAATTCAGCATTTCTTACACGAAAGAAGACAGAGAAACCACAAACTATGGAAAAGGCTATAACGCGCAATATTCCTTAAAGTAATAAAATGCAGACTCGAAGTCAAACAGCAAAAAATAGAGATGCCCAGCAGGATAAGCTACCTAGAGATTTCTCACAACAAGAAAATGAGACGAAAAGAATAAAAGACAGAAATGACTCATTGGACGGAGAAGGCGATGCAGAAAGCGATAATGAAGAGGAAAATCAAGAAAAGGAAGAATTTGAGGACATAAAATTCAGAAATTAAAAGGAAAAACAAAATCTATTATTGTTAATGACCAAATAATTAAAAACAATATTCTCGATTCTCGCGATCTATTCTCGCGAGTGTGAATAAGTTCTCGCTGTTTCACCATCAGATGGCGATATAAAAAGTTTGTGTATATAATTAAAGATGATGACGCCTCTATATTGAAGTTCTATGACCTATGTTAAGAATCAGTGCATGTCTTTCCTTTAACCTATAAAGAACATTTTCTTTTCGTCCCATAAAATATGTCAAATTTCGTGCCAAATAAACCGTTTTTGTGGGGAATTTTACTGCACTATTTTATTCAGAAGAAATCTGCAGCTGAAGCACACAGAATTTTTGTAGAAACCTATGGTAAACATGCTTTGTCGGAAAGAACATGCAGAGATTGGTTTAACCGATTTAAAAATTGTGATTTTAATCTTCAAGATAGAGAACGCAGTGGTGCATGAAAAAAGTTTGAAGACGAAGAACTGGAAACATTACTTGATGAAGATCCATGTCAGACGCAATCCGACATTGCACAATTATTAGGAGTTGATCGAACAAAAGTTTCAAAACGTCTGTCAGCATTAGGAATGATACACAAGGAAGGATCTTGGGTACCGTACGAACTGAAGCCGAGAGACATCGAACGGCGTATTGTCACGTGTGAACTGCTGCTTCAACGACAAAAAAGGAAAGGTTTTTTACATCGTATTATCACTGGTGATGAAAAGTGGATATACTACAGTAATCCCATGCGTAAAAAATCGTGGGTTAAGCCGGGCGAAGCAGTAGCATCAACGCCAAAGCGGAATATACACGGTTCCAAGCTCATGCTCTGCATTTGGTGGGATCAGCTGGGGGTAGTGTACTACGAGCTGCTCCAACCCAACCAAACCATCACAGGAGATCTCTATCGACGACAATTGATGCGTTTGAGCCGAGCATTAAAAGAAAAACGGCCGCAATATGAGCAAAGACACGATAAGATTGTTTTGCTCCATGATAACGCTCGGCCACATGTCGCAGCACCGGTCAAAACATACCTGGAAACGCTGAAGTGGGAAGTTCTACCCCACCCGCCGTATTCACCAGACATTGCGCCTTCTGACTACCATCTACACATATTTCGATCGATGACGCACGGCCTGTCTGAGCAGCAGTTCACATCATACGAAAATACCAAAAATTGGATCGATTCGTGGATAGCCGCAAAAGAAGTGTCTTTTTTCGACGTGGAATTCAAATGCTGCCAGAAAGATGGGAAAAAGTTGTCTTCAGCGATGGGCAATACTTTAATTGACTTGTTTTTTCATTATGTTTTTTAATAAAAGATTTATTTTCACAAAAAACGGCGAGAACTTATTCACACTCCCAATTATTTTTGCGAAAGGATAACGTTGCATATTTTGTCGACACCAATGGGAGACCGTTGGATTCAGGTTCACAAAAACTGTTCGATAGAAACGAGATCCCTCGCTTAGAAGATCTCGCTCTAGGAAAAGCCAAAGTCGTAAAATACAAAAAATACTACCATTTAGCCTTGCGTATCAGCGAAGGGCAACGTGAGGGACCGACGATGACCTTCACTCAGATTTCCGCCGTAATAAAAGATTTACGGTCTATCACTGAAGAATTAAAATTAGAAACTATTAGCATTGCTAAAACCGATCATGTTAACAACGTACCATGGAGCAATATCAAAACCGCATTACAATTAGTTTTTGTGGATTCAACAACCAAATTAATTATATGCAATGGACTAATGAAATACCCACCTAAAGATCTTCGATCTACGATAATCGGAGAAATGCATTGCTTACCTACGGGAGGACACCGAGGTGTCACAAAGACTTATAACAGAATAAAACACAAATACCATTGGGAAAATCTAAAGTCTGATGTTCAACGATATATACAACAATGTTTACAATGTCAGTTAAAAAAACTCGTTCGAGTAAAAACCAAACAACCTATGATAATCACTGATACAGGATCGTCTTGTCACAAATTTTTTCAGTGAATTAATGAAGAAAATAGCAAAAATATTCAGACTCCGTAAATTCCGTACGACTGCATTTCACCCTCAATCAAATGGATCTTTAGAATGATCACACCACGCATTAGGAGAATACTTGAAACAATACGCAAACGAGCAGAAACAATGGGACAGATAGATTGGCTTAGCAATGTTTAATTACAACACTAGCGTCCTACAAGATATATTCCATACGAATTAGTGTTCGGTAAAATAGAAAGAGTACCGTGAAATGAGTTCTTCAACCCTGAAGACAAATTAGCTAATTACGATGATTATCTAATAAATTTAGTTACGCAACTCCATGCAATCCAAACAAATGCTCATGAAAACATCATAGAAGCTAAAGTTAAATAAAAAAAACATTACGATAAGAAAATTAATCCACAGACATTCAAGCCTGGAGATCATATATTTTTATTAAAGGGACCAAAACCCGGAAAATTTGGAGATCAATATACCGGACCTCATGAAGTCTTGGAAATTTTAAATAAAAATAATGTTAAAATTAAAATAAAGAAAAATAGTTGCATCGTTCACCCTAACCGCTTGCGAATTTCACATTAAACCAGTTCATAATAATTAAACAAATCAAATCGACATTTCAGATAATGGATTGCTGCATCAAAGGAATAACCGTCATATTTATATTAATAATATAGACTCAAGGAACTTACGGAATAATAGGATACGACTGTGGCTCTGCAGCAGCAAATTTAACTACATCATTATTAAACGTCGAAGAGTGTGATATTCCCTCACAGAATGTAAACTCTAGCAAAATCTATATACAAGTACTTCAACGACTTTAAATCTGTGAAAGTAATACAATGTAAAGTCGAAATAGATCGTATAGTAAAAAGATGTGGAATGTTTTCACATACGATGGACGTATATAATGGGCAATTCTCATACATAGCCAATGTATCTCGAGACGCATGTCGACGCATGCATACCTACGGAAGCTTCGAAATAGCCGAAACTCACATAACAGGTCTGCTATCTAATTAGACTGCATCACGTCCAATAGTTTTGGCCGGGCATGTTGACAATGACCGGCAGTGCTTATTCCGATTCTTATGGAAATTGGGGAAATGTCATTGTATTAGGCAGCCTCAAAATTATTTTACAAGATTACATCGCTGACGTTCGGATAAATACAAATCGTGTACATCTCAAATCAGTCTGTGAACTGAGTTCCACTCATTGCATTGACATAGAGGGAGGGGATACCTTTTGGGATTCCGTACCTGTCGATTATTGCAGAGGTTCCGATTATGGCGTACTATACGCTATGAAATGGATACGCTAATAAAATATTTGATGCTACCAATGAGCGATCTCAAACGGTCTATTCAATAACCACGACCAATATGATTCTCTCTTTAACTAGCACTGGAACATATAACACTTGTGGACATACACTTACCAGAACCGAACATCCAAAATTAATAATTTTCAAAACGACGTTTGGAAGTTTTTAAAAGTTCTGGCTTTATAGCAGTAAACATGGATATCTTCACATACGTAAATTCAAAAAATTCGTATACGTAGAAAGACACGTTCGCACTCTAATCAACTATACAGAAATATATTATTGCAACAATGTCAACTTGAATATCGTATGATGCAGAATGCGTTATCCATAGCTGCCAGATCGCCTGACATTTTCGCGTATCATTTTATGAAGGGACCTATATGGCACTTTTGGCAGGAGAAGTAATTCACATGAAATGTGTATCGGTCGAAGTAAAATTAGCTCGAACCACAGAATGTTACGAGCAGCTTCAAGTAATACGAGGAAATGAGACATATTTTCTGACCCCGCAAATGCATGTATTAATACGTCACGAAACTCAGATTACCTGTAATTCTTTTGCACCTACCATGTACCTCTTGGGAGACTCATGATATAAAATTATGCCTAAACCAGTGGAAGCATTACCACCCACCATTATGAAGTCTTCAACTAAACCGTCATGGAAATACACCAGTCCAGGAGTACTAACGACCAGTGGAATATATTCACAAAGTGATCTGGAAGAACTCAAGGATCACATAATGTTCCCCGCAGAGCGACCTGCAATCCTCAATACTATGGCAAAAGGCATATTAGGGCTTTCAACCGTAATAAATGGAGAATCACTCTCTAATCTTATAGACGAACCATTAATAGAAAGAATCGCTATCTCTGCTTGGGAAAAATTTTGGAATAAATTTTTAATCTTTGGCAATATCAGCGCTGGATTAATCGGAGTATGCCTAATTGTTAGACTTATCAAATTGCTGTTAGACACATTCGTACATGGATACGCTCACACTGTGTACGATTGGTCGGTGTACCTACTGGGAGCCGTATGGGACTCACTTACTCAACTTTTATTACATCTAGGAAGGGATAAATCTAGAGATGTAAATCCTAGCGCTCCAGATCTCGAATTACAAGAGCATAATGAAACTGAGATTAAACTAGAATCTATTTATCCTCTCCTTCCCCCGAGGTAAGAATCCACCTATACTTTTGAATTGAAGGGCTGAGCAATAAAAGGGAAAATCCTGCACGATTTACAATTTTCTTTTCCTCTCTCGAAAAAAAAGGGAAAAAAATTTAAACAATAATAATAAAAATAAATAAATAAATAAATAAATAAATAAAATTCATATATACATATATATACATGGATAAATAAGATAGCATGCGGTGCCATGGCATTTTAAATATCACGGTAACCTTTTTATAGACGATATGGAAATCGAATGCATTAACACCAAACTATTGGCGCGGAGTTCGATGGCAGTGAAAGTCGTAAAAGTGGACTCATCTACGATGTTCTGGGTTCAATTGAAGACCGGCAGCGAAGACTTCCAGGACTTGCTCGAGGAACTAACCCGAAGGATGACACGAAGGAAGCACATGCTGCATCATCGTCCCGATCACGTCGTTGTCGGAGAATTCGTGACCATTCGCGAAAACCGAGGATGGCAACGCGGAATTATAACAGACGTCAACGGAGATGGAACGGTTGCGATCTCTCTATGAAGCCGTAACGTGGAACGCCGATTATTCGAGGTGCACATTCTGGATGACAGATTCTGCCAACTATTAGGTGTATCAGAAAGTTCCGTTCGTTTTTATGCAAAAAGTATGATTATATTTAAGAAACAAGATGAAAACGTCAATTAAAATATTGTCCATCGTTAGCGATGACTTTTTCCCATCTTTCGGGCAGTAAGCGAATTCCGCGGCGAAAGAATGACTCACTTTTGGAGGCTATCCACTCAGAGATCCTTTTTTCGACATCTTCATAAGTATTGAAATGTTCTTCTGCAAGTGCGTGTGCCATCGATCGAAACAAGTGATAGTCGGAAGGGGCACAGTCTGGTGAATAAGTCGCATGGGGTAGCACTTCCCAGCGAAGTGCTTCTAACGTTTCCTTTATGAGTTTTGTGACGTGAGGTTGAGCGTTGTTGTGAAGCAAGATCACTTTGCTGTCTCGTTTCATATTCTGATCGTTTTTCTTGCAATGCTTGGCTCAAACAGATAATTTTTCGGTAGAGATCCCCTGTGACTGTTTGACCAGATTTCAACAGCTCATGGTACACTACATCCTGTTGATCCCACCAAAGACAGAGCATTGCCGTCTTTCCGAGGATATTCCGCTTTGGCGTCGATGTCGATGGTTGGCCTGGATCGCAAATGGTTTTTCGGCGTTTGGGGTTATCGAAATAGATCCACTTTTCATCACCAGTCACAATTCGATGCAAAAATCCCTTTCTTTGTTGCCTAGCAAGCAGAATTTCGCAGGTGGTTTTTCGTCTTTCAATGTCTTTTGGCTTCAGTTCATATGGGACCCATTTTCCTTCCTTGTTTTCTTTTCTAAGGCTTTCAAACGATCGGAAATAACAGATTGAGCACAATTTAATATTTCTGCAAGTTGTTTTTGCATTTGACATGGGTCTTCATCCACCAATGCCTGCAATTCTTTGTCTTCAAATGCTTTTGGCCGTCCAGAACGCTCTTTGTCCTCCAAAATCATCACTTTTAAAGCGTCGAAACCATTCTCTGCATATTTTATCGGAAGGAGCACTATCACCATAAACTTCTACAAGTCGATAAGCTTCAGCTGCAGTTTTCTTCCATTTGAAGCAAAAGATTAACACTTCGTGCAAATGACGCTTATTTGGCTCAAATGTCGACATTTTCGATGCAGTAAAAAGCAATGTTATTGATGCAAACGTATACTTTTATATACTGAATTTTATTGACAGATAGTAAAACTAAAAAATTAAGCTTGGTTTAGACATTAGAGTTATCGACAGTTCTAGCTATAGCTACTCGTCGCTAGATGGACGGAACTTTTTGATACACCTAATAAAATGGCAAGGGATTCCCTGTGGATTGGCTCACACCGCTTCTCCGGCTCATCTTGGCCAAGGAAGGCAAGGGACCTGACCAGATTCCTCATAAATCAACAGGAGGGACGGATATCCATTTTGGGGACCATAAAAATGAAGCTGCGTTAATTAAGCTAGAAATTCGTAGCGGAGGTGATGCTCGCGAGTATCATCAAATCGACATGAAGGAAACATTGATTACATTAGGTTACGCCCAACATAGTGATAAGTTGAGAGCGGGCATGTACCCTTTCATATAATAATAAGCATAAGAATATATATATATATATATATATATATATATATATTGTAACGTGACGTTTTCCGTCCGTCACAAGGGTCGCATGGGCTGACCGAACAGTGCAGTCTAGCGTCCTGAGTCCTCTCACATTTTGGGGGGCGGACGCATCTGCGCTTTTTTCCGCGACGTTGTTTGCGTGCCTTACGCGTTCCGTGTCGCCGTTTTCGTTTTCCCTTTTCCGTGTTATCCCGTGCCGAGGGTCATAGCGGCCGGCGACTCC
The DNA here is from genome assembly GCA_017607545.1 of Acromyrmex charruanus. Classification (NCBI taxonomy): domain Eukaryota; kingdom Metazoa; phylum Arthropoda; class Insecta; order Hymenoptera; family Formicidae; genus Acromyrmex; species Acromyrmex charruanus. The sequence continues at coordinate 186,308 of JAANIC010002569.1, forward strand.
CGCGATCTTGGCAGACTGATGCCACCGGAGAGGAGAGGAAGAAGAACGACCAGGAATGGGAATCGAGGGACGACCGCTGCTGATGGACCCCTCGGGTCGCACGCAGATGATATCATTCATTATTACGCCCTTTTTGTTGTCACAAGGCATTTCCTATCGCACCCTCTTCCAGGCACGAAGCGGACCGAGAGTTGGAATGGCAGGACAGGGGCCACTCTACGCCCCAAGGACGGCGACAGCCCCGAATAAGCACCTCGAGGCCACGAGGCGGCCCGAAAAGGATCCTGCGGCCTCTCGAATTTCGCGCGCCAGGACATGCGACACGGGCATGACGCGGTTCCCGTGATTAGCGGAGCCGCGGAGCGACGCGCCAATCAGGCGCGATAAGGCCCTCTCGCAGGGATAACGAGCCCTGCGTGCTCCCAGGAGGATTAGCGCCCGGCACTTGTGCTGTGGCCCGCTTGGCGAAAGAATGTGAAAGGACGCAGGGCGTAAAACAGACGAGAGCCTTCCGAAGACCACCCGGACGAGCACCTGCGGGGCAGTCATGGTGAGACGAGCGTCACAACTGTACAGTCGCCGGTTTCCGCATCCGGGAGGCGTAGTTTTATTGGAATTCTATCGGGCGTATGATAATAAGTGCACGTGGCATTGCCGTGCATTAGATTTTCGCAGGATTCGAGTGTGCGTGTCCCCTCCCGGAACGGCCCCTTATCCCCGTCGGGATAATCCTACTGCGTCCGCCAAGGCCACAGCCTCGTCAGTCGTTATAGATTTCTATCGCGGATCACATGTTGTGTCGAAGTTCCATACCGTAATATTGTCGCGTATCGTGTCATCTCGGACGCCTGTAGCGTAAGATTTGCATGTCTATTAGGGCGTCGGCCCTCTGTGTCATAGTTATTAATGATAACTTATAATAGCAATTGGTAATTGTGCGTATTCTGTCGTATCGAGACTGCGAAGTGTCGAGTTTGCATGTATTCGATCTTTCCCTGAATCTCAACTGAGCGGCGCGGGGTCCCGCGAGAGCGCACGAGGTCATGCCGTGCCCGCACTACAATCGTTGCCGAACTCCGTAGTATTTTCGAAGCGGCGAAGCCTTGTTCATATAATTCGCGAGAGTATCCCTGGGTGGCGTGAGTTCGTGTCGCGGGAATCTAACGAAGTGGATACGTCTAGCGTGCAGCTGGGGGCCCGCGTGAAGCCGCTATCCCGCTCAATCCGAACTTACCGCTGCAATATTGTCGACAGATGTAAACGCAAGTCGAAGACTTATTTAATATACGTGTTAACTTTGTTATTGTTAATTCTGGTGTGTTCTATTGCCGTCTTTATTCACTCCTCCAAACGATTCGCTATCCTCGACTACGAACCGCCCTCTCTGCCATTTCCGAGGTTGAGCTACCGGTTGAGAGCCCGTCGACGTTCACAGTTCGTCCGAATATTGCATGACGAAAGTATCGTGTAATTTTGAGAGAGAGTGGCACGCTCGCTCGTGCCTGGCGCTCAACTATCGTTTTGTGATTGTGTGTCGCTCCTAAGAGCGACCGCGCGAAGATTCCTGCCGCGTTTTGTAACGACGCCCGTCATCCGCTTGCATAGGGAAATCCCAGCTGTAAATGCGCGACGAAGTTGCACCACGCTCGTGAGTGCGGTTGCAATATATATAATTACACACAAAAAAGAACAATAAAAAAAACTGGAAGAAATAAATAATAATATAATAATAATAATAAAAACTAGTGATAAAAACATATTATAAAGGTTTTATATATATACAAAAATATTCACACATACATACACA
>JAANIC010002569.1:188236-216906 GCA_017607545.1 Acromyrmex charruanus
TTTTTTTTTAGAATCACTATACTAGGAAAAACTAACAAGAGATTTATACACATGTGTATAGCTGATTCTTGCTGGAGTAAGATTAATTAAGAACAACATTTTTCCTTTATTCTTAGGCAAATTGTCCTGCTTTCCTCTTCCCTCTTAAAAGAATTTTCCTCGTATGCAAAGTCATCTGATCTTCAATTACAGCCTATAATTTGCCAGTGCACTATCACCATCTCCAGATCACTAGATCGTATAAAGATCTTTGTACTCCAATTAAATGGAAAAATTTAGTTGACAGTTTCGATATTTGACCGAAACCCCAGTGCATTACGTCACTGAAGGAACACTAGGTTTGCCAAAGCATCCCGATAAAAATCTGCGACCGTTGCCACGCAGAAATCCCAAATAAAGGATGCTACATGACTCTTGCCTCGTCCATAGAAAGTCTGTGGACGACCGCAAAAACTGTTCGACCTGCGGTAAAACGACAATAAATATCAAGCCATGGAGGAATAAGTGTCGAAGCTGCAAAAGCTTTCGGCACACCGATAAGATACTTTAGACTGGAGATGGGAAGTACCTTCGATCATTGCACAGGTCGATGCAATAAACCTTTTTTTTTTGGAGGTTGGCGACTTTCAGGTATTCATTCTTTCAAATATTTCAACATCCACTTGCCAATACTAAGGGAAAAGAAAAAAGGAGAAAATAATATATATATTTAACATTAAAGTATATACATATATATATAGAGTTATACAAATTCTCCAGCAAAGATTGGCAAATCTTAGCGTTAACTAAAATTATATGCGCAGGAGTATCTTTCAATGAGCACCTAGGTACTTTAGTTGCATTATTATAAGTATATACACATTATAGCATAACAAGGAGTACGAAAGAATTCTAAAAAGAATCCTATCTTTCTTTCCTGCTTCTTCATGACATGAGCTATAAACTTACGGACGGATATCAAAATGTTGATGCATACCAGGATATTGACATTTACTTGTAAAATGGAAGGACGAAAGAACTGAAAAGGCTAATTTTAGAAATGTCCTATTCTTTCCTGCTTCTCTAATAAACAAAGGGACGCACATGTAAGGAATAACACTTAAATGTTGGTCCGACCATATAGTCAAATCCATCAAATTGTCGAAAGAAAAGAATCGATACTTTTTTTTTGTTTTGCAAATGTTGCGTTCTCACATCCCAACATTTGTCTAAGGCTGGAGGTGTTACGTCCTACAGACGCCGATTTTTTTCTTCGGTTCCACGTCGCGACTATAGTTGGCGTCTGTAAGACTCGAGTGGAGTCTTCTGATAACGATCTGACAGAATTGAAAAGAGGGACCGGACAGGCTCCGCGAAAACTCATAATGCCAATCAACCCGGAAGGAATAACAACTTTAATGTAGGCCCGAAAAGAGACAAGATTGCAAAAGACATTATAAATGCACTGAAGTCACGCAATAGAAAAAATCTAGGCTTTGTCATCCGAGACTGACTAACAATTTCATTTCAGAAAAACAGGCGCCAAGTTGCACTTAAAAAATCGTAAAACGTATAGGATAACTTCCCACGGGAGCGTTATCTAAAATCAGATTCACAACTGACTAAATGGTAGCCTTGCACGTAAACCTATTTGTGCACGGTAACCATTTGTTTATCTAGCCGTATTTTGCGCGAGAATAACAGAATTCGTCATCCGTCTAAGAGCAATCTTGGCTTTTTAAGGAAAACCGTAAATCACTTCTTTTCTTCTCGAAACTACTCTAAAGATGTACTCTAGATCAACAACTATAAAAATCGTAAATCTCGCGTGACATTGCAACTAACTTTTGCATCCTAGACAAAGGGCACAACACCCTTTTTTTGGGGTAAATAGAGGTCCTGCGGAAGCGTAGAGCGTCAAAACGAAATTTTGAATCACCCGGTCCACGTCAATAAAGTTCGCGCTCAGTTACTTGTCTCGGGCAATCCGAAAATTATTGGAACCCGCGCTAATCACGCCAGTTCGCGATCCCATCCGAGTACGAACTTGTAACCAAATCGTAACTGGAGTTACACAGCCATACGCCAAGGCGACTGCCCTTCGGACGCTCTTCGCTGACGACGGATCTCCTTGGCCACTCGCCTAGAACATACTTGATATCTTGGGCCAGCTAATAGTCACAACTATTTACAGTCCACTCCCGCGTTTCCCCGAAAAAACACATTCATTGTGCATGAATACATTTATATGCGTTTCCAACGAACACACGTCAAATTTAACCCTTCGGTTCGTAGTGCGTACCGTCAGGAAACACGGACGAACCCCCTATAACCGGAGGGGTAGGCGGAACCGTTCCCCAACCACCCACAATCGCGCCGCCACAGTCGGCTGACGAACAATTCGTCGAAATCTCCTATTCACCAACATAACCGTTGGATCTCACCTCTCCTCCTGTTATCAACCCCGCTATCCAAGAAATCCTCGGTTATTCCCCTCCTCCTCTCGGGGAACGATTCCCTCCCCCTCCTACTCTCGAGGAACGATTCCCTCCCCCTCCTCCTTACGAAGAAGGATTCCCACTCCTTCCTCCTTTGGATCAATTCCCGCCCCTCCCATTTCAACCGAATCCCGAGTTGATCGACTAGGATCGGATGTTCCGGTTCTTTCCGCCCCCCTCCTACAAAGGGGACAGGTTAGTCACTGTATACATCCCCGGAAATCTCGCACCTTACATCGTCCTCTACAAATACCTCATCCCGATGCTCCTGCAACACTTTCCTCGCCTCCATACTCGTTAACCCCTTCTCGTCTCCACACACACACACACACACACACACACACACACCCACACACACACACACACGCACGCACGCACGCACACACACGCACGCACGCACGCACACACACACACACGCACGCACACACACACACACGCACACACACACGCACGCACGCACCCACACGCACCCACCCACACGCACCCACGCACGCACGCATGTACACACACCCACCCATACATCCATAAGCTATAATATATTTTTTTTATGTAAAGAGAAGTTTATCATGTATAAAATCCTTTGTTTTATTATTATTTTGCATTTTATTAATAAATATAACTTAAGGTATTCCCCTGTCTTTTATTAACCTCTCGCATTCACTTCCCTCGAATACCTGAGATCGCACGAGGTCCAGTCCCGGGTCAAAAGGATTAAGTTCCTTGACCCAAAAAGTAGGACCAACGTTCGTACTGTCCAGCGGAACAGGTGTCATAGCATCCCTTCTTGACTCATATTCCGGGACTGAAAAGGTGCGTACGACTCACAGGTGTTCGCCTCCGTGCGTATACCTGTGAGATTGAGTCTAACCGTCCTTCCACACCCTCTCCATTCTCCCTTTTTTTTTTTTTTTTTGATATCGGAGGGGAAATGCCTGACGCATACCCCAGGTCTCGAGGGAGAGCCCGGGGTTATGTGGGGTTTGCACCCACTAAAACCCCTCCGGGTGTCTTTACCATGCCATAATTGAGGGACTCCCAGGAACGCGTGCAGCATACTTCTGGGAGCCCCTCTGGCCAATCGGCTTGGTGCCGATATCTTATTCCCGCCCAGGGATTTTGAACGTCGAAAGACGACGACCCCGGGCGGTGCAAAGGCACTGACTGCCCATTTTCTGGCGCAGGGGGGACACCACCCCCTGCGCCTGCCCCCTTGGTTGTTGTTGGGGGGCGGGAGTTGGGAACCTCGGCCCCCGCCGGGATCCCCAGCCCCCCAAGGGGCTCCAATCTCTAGAGTTTGGCGCCCCTCGTGCCTTGGCGCCGCGAGAGGTCCTCACGGCGCACCCCACGCGCGCGGCGATGCAGGGCTACCGGCCCGGGCGCGAATACGTCGCGGCCGGGAGATGATGAGCCGCTGCACCCCGCGCGCGCGTAGGGTCAGCCTGTTTCCGGCGGCGGTTCGACCCTAGGGTCGGCTAACCGCCGCCGCTTCACAGCGCCCCGTGTCCAAGACCCGGGGCCGTCGCTGATGGTGGTGGCGGCGGAGGTGGAGGGTGCACTGACCCTACCACCCCCGCGCGCCACTCCAATTTCCTCCTCCTCCGTCCTCTCCGCAATGGGGGAAGGAGGTCGCCGCCGTTCTCGCCCAGTGGGGCGGTCCCGGCGGCGGGTACGTGCGATCGGTGACCCGGGGCGTGAGCGGCCCGGCTGGAGCCGGCGCCCACGTCGTCCCCCAACGCCACCATCCCTCGCATCTCCTCCCCCCTCGCCACCTCCGCCGCCCGGCGGCGGCGGCGGGAGAGGGCCACGGCCTCCCGGTGCCCTCTCTCTTTGCCTCTCAGCCTCCTCCTTCTGCGACATCACCCGATCACAGAAGGAGGAGAAGGCCCTCCAAGCGCTCTCCCTGCCGACCATCTTCTTGACGACAGCCGGCAGGGAGAGGTCCTCCCCAATCTCCTGGACCAGAACACCGCGCTCGCCCGCCCAAGCCGGGCAGGTCTCCAGCGTATGCTGCGCGGTGTCCCGGTCCCCGTCGCAGTGGTGACAACTCGCAGTCGGTTCCCTGCCTATGCGACACAGGTACTCCCCGAAACATCCGTGTCCGGTGAGCACCTGCGTCGCGTGGAACGACAGTCCGCCCCATCCCCTGGCTACCCACTGCTCGAGGCAGGGGAGGATGGCCTCCACGGTCCGGACGCCCGTTGTCGGCGGGTCGTTTTCGAGAGTGGCGCGCCACTCTTCGAAGACCCGCCGACGGGCGTTCCCCCTTAGTCGTTCTACGGTCATCGGGGTTACGATCCCCCCCCGTAGCCGAATGGCCTTCATCCTGGCGAAGGTCTCCGCCAGGGCGTCAGCCACATACTCGGCAGGGGGGATCCCCGCGAGGACCATGGCAGCCGCATATGACACCGTCCTGTAGGCTCTACATATCCGAAGGGCCAGCCGCCGTTGCACGCTGTGCAACCTTTCTTTGATGCGGCGGCTGGCCAGAGCCTTCCCACTCCATACCGGGGCTCCGTAAAGGGCCCCGGACAGGACGGCGTGCATATACGCCCGCCTGACCGACTCGTTCGGACCGCGAAGGTTGGGCATTAGGCCGAGCAGAGCGTCCGCTCGGCGGCCCAATCGCGGGGCTATCTCGTCGAAGTGTTCGACGAAGCCCCAGCGACCATCCACGGTGAGGCCCAGGTATTTGATCGTGGGCCCCACCGGGACGCGGACGTCGTCCACCACTATGTGTGCCCGAGGGGGCGCCCCGCTCCTTCCATCGTGGAAGAAAAGAGCTTCCGATTTAGCGGGGGCTACCCTCAAGCTCAACTCCTTTATGGAACCGACCACACACGCTACTGCGACGTTTGCTGAACCGACGGCTCTCTCCCAGGTCGGGCCCCCGGCCACCACCAACGTGTCGTCCGCGTAGCAGACGACGTGGCAGCCGGGAGGTAGGGCCGCGCGGAGAACGTAGTCGTACGCGACGTTCCAGAGTAGGGGGCCCAACACGGACCCCTGTGGAACGCCGCACGACACGTCCCTCCGCTGCTGGAGTCCCATTTTGTCGTAGAACTCCAGCTGCCTGTCCCGGAAATAGTCCTCTATGATGGCGACCAGGTAGGGGGGCAAGAGGTGGTGTCCTCTTAACGCCCCCACCACCCGGCCCCACGGGACGCTGTTAAAGGCGTTGGCGATGTCCAGGGACACCGCCAACGCCACCTCTCCTTCCGCGGTCATCTGCTCCGAGAGGGCCCGAACTTGCCTGACGGCGTCTATCGTCGACAAGCCCTCCCGGAAGCCGTACTGACCGCGGGATAGGTTGGGACCATCCCGGGACAGGTGCCGGACGATGCGGGCAGCGATCACTCGCTCCAGCAGTTTTCCCGCATCGTCCAGCAGACATATCGGCCTATAAGCGGAGGGACTCTCCGCTGGCTTGCCCTCCTTGCGGAGGAGGACAAGCCTGGCCGTTTTCCACGACCTGGGGAATATGCCGTCTCTGAGGCAGCTCGTGAAGAGCCGCCTCAGACGGCCGCCCACTATGGGGGCCGCGACGAGCCAGACCCTGCCGTGTATACCGGAGGGTCCGGGTGCCCGCGGTCTCCCCTTAAGGCGGGCGAAGGCCTTCACCATCTCCTCCCCGGTGACGCTCAGCTCCTCCGTCCATCCGGACGGGCGACCGACCCTCTCGGGAATATCCTTTTCCCTGGTGGGAAAGAGGGCGGTCACCACGTCGTCCAGAAACTGAGCGTCCAAGGTTTCCGTTATAGGGGGGGCCCACGGACGAAACTGCTTCGTCACAATCTTGTAGGGCCGCCCCCACGGATCTCTGTCCAAGGAGTAGACTAGCTCGCGCCAAGCGTCTGCCTTCGCCCTCCTAATGGCCGCCCTAAGGGCGCTCCTTGCTTCACGGAGCGCCCCGGCGGCCATTTCCACCTCGGCGTCGGTGCCGCGCCGTCTGCGGCGAGTGTAACTCCTTCTGGCAGCCACGGTGGCCCGTCTTAGCTGAGCAAGTTCTTCGGACCACCAGTAGGCTGCCTTCCTCGCCACAGGTCGGCAGCGGGGCATCGACGCGTCGCACGCGCGCGACATGGCGTCCCCAAGCCAATCGGCCTCCTCCTCCACCGAGCGGGCCGGGTTGGGTTCCGGCCAGGTGGAGGAAAGGAGGCTCACCTCGAGGGCGCCGGGGTCCAATTTGCGCAGGGCCCATCGACGTTCCTTCTCGTGTCGGCGGCGTCTTAGTGACACCTCCACGGGAGTGGACACCAGCTCCATGCGGATCAGGCGATGATCCGACATCTCTCCTAGGGAGCCGGCGTCCACGCGCCATCCCTTGATCCTGATGGCCGCCGCAGGGGTCGCCCACGTCAAGTCGACGATGGACTCCCCCCGGGCCCCCACGAAGGTGCTGGCACGGCCTCTGTTAAGAAGGACGAGACCGTGCCTCGCCGCCCACAGCAGGGTGCTGTCGCCCCTGGAGTCGGTGGATGGGGAACCCCACTCTAACGCGTGGGCGTTGAAGTCCCCACCCACCAGTACGGGCCTGGGGGAGCGTCGTCGAATATGCTCTCCCAGAGACTCCAGGGCGTCCTCGTACTCCCCCCTCGTTAGACGAGGAGGGAAGTAGCACCCCGCTACATCGATGGGTCCCCACTCTACCAGAGTGAACCCCTCCCCCGCCGATATGGGAATCATCGGCGGGGTGTCGCGCGCGTGCTGGCTGACCACCGCCACTCGACCCAGAGAGTCCCCCGCCCAGTTGGGGTGACTCTCCGGTATTCGGTAAGGGTCTGCGGCGATGGCCAGTCCCCCTCCCCACTCGGCGAGGCACTGCATTAACATGCTTTGCGCCCCGGCCGAGTGGTTGAGGTTAGTATGTGCGAGGGCGAGGGGCATTACTTGGTCCCTCGCTCCTCACCCTCACCGACATTGTTGCTGTCGGCTACGTCAGCGGCCGTCGCGAGGGGTGACTCCCCCCCGTCAGCCATTTCAACTTCGGTCACGATTATGGCCGACGTTGTCTTCGCGGGGTTCTGCACCGCGACTGCAGTGGGGGGGCCACTGGGCTTTTGCCCCCCTTTCCTCCCCTTCGCTTTGGCGGCGGCGCATCCGGCGCCGCCGATGCGGTGCCCCGAGGGGCGGCCGAGCCCACGACACGCGGGGCAATCGACCTCGCCGCGGCATTCGCGAGCGGCGTGGCCGATGCCCCCGCACCGGTAGCACGACCCGGATCGGTCCACCGTGCTTGTGCACTTCTGCTGCACGTGACCGGCCTCCAGGCATCGATAGCATTGGAGGCCCCGGGCCGGCAGCAGAGCTACTTTGCAGCTCGACCACCCCACCTTGATGCGTGAAGCGGCCACTAATTGTTTGGCCGCCTCTACGGGGCACCGCACCCAGCAGGTGCCCAACCCATTGGGGGCCCTGTTGATTCCTCCCACCTTAAATTGCGATGGGAGTCGCCCGCAGGCCTTGGCCAGTTCGTCGGCTACCTCTGTGGGGGTGGCCGAGTCGTCCAGTCCGGAGACCCGGATCTCAGCCGTCTTCGATGGACGAGAGACCCTGACGTCGTCCCTGTTCGCAAAGACGGCCGATAGTTTCTCCGCCAACCTATCCGCCTTTGCTCGGCTCTCCGGTCCCCGGACTTCCCAGATGAGGGCCCCGGTGATGGCCCTCCTGGGGCGCAGATCCTCGATCCCGACGTCTTTGAGGGAGATCGAGGATCGCGCCTTTGACACCACCTCCTGGTAGGTGCCAGGGTCGGCACACGTTAGCGTGATCGCGGCGGAGTTCGGCGATCTCAGCTTGGGAAGGGGAGCCTTCTTGCCGGAGACTTGAGGGCCTACGGCGGCGCTCCCCCTCCTTGCCCCCTCATTCATTTTTCCACCGCTTCCCTTTTTGGTGGGAGCGGGGGCCGCGGGCGCTTTGGCGCTCTTTAGCGTCTGCCGGGGCGGCGCCGTCGTTGTTTTCGCCGCCTTGGCGGCCGCCCTCTTCGCCGCCCTCGAGACGACCTGCGCCCAGGTCGCCTCGTTGTCATCCGCCACTCGTCCTCCGTCCTCAGCTGTTGGTGGGATCACGGGGGGCGGCGGGTCCCTTCTCGCGGCGGGAAGCGCCACGTCAGGTGCCTTCCCTCCAGCCTTGGCGATCTTGGCTCCCTTCTTGGCGGGGGGCTGTCCTCCCTGCTTTGCGGGGGGTTGGCCGCCCCGCTTGGCGGGTGGTTCCTTTGGGGGCGTCACCGTCGCTGGGACCACCCCCATTCCCCTCAGGAGGCGGGGGAGGAGCCTCTCGAGGACCCGTTCGATACGGGCATCCTCGTCGTCCCGTCCATCGGTCTTCTGCTTCCTTCTAGGAGGGGCGTTTTTACCAGCGGGCGCAACCCTGTCCGCGACGGTCGCCAGGGGGTTCAACTGTCTCGAAACCCCCTGCAGAGGAGGCCTGAAGTATGGCGACCTCAGGTCCTCCTCCGTGACCGTCACGGGGGGCCGCGGCTCCCCCCCCTCCGCGGTAGCAGTCCTACTCCGTGTCCTTATAGGGCTACGGGCGCCAGTCGAACTGTCGAGACCCGACCACTCCATGGTCGAGTCCCCCTCCAGTCCCGGCGCTCTGTCCTTTCCGGACGTACCGCGGGAAGCAGACTTCCCTCTGTCGCGCTCCATGACCGCAACCCTGGAGCGGAGAAGCACCAGCTCTTGGTCATCGCTCGTCCTCGCAAGGACCGACGTGAGGGCTGCGGACAGCTTTGTGTATGCCGTCCACATGTCCCTCACAATATCGCCCCTGATATTCTTTGACCTCTCGACCGATTTGGCAATGGTCGCCAGTTCGCGCGTTGCGACCGCGGCGACTGCGCAAATCGGCTGCTCGTCGAACTCGAGGGCGAGCTCGACGGCCTTCTTATTGGCCCTCCTGACCGATGTGGAGGACGGCTCGATCTCCGGATCCACGATGGCCCGGTGATCCTCTTTCAATTTGCGGGCCTTGGCCTTGTCCGCCTTCCTGGCTCTAGCCTCCGCCGTAAATTTCCCGGCATGCTCAGGATTAAGAGCCGGTCTTCCCCTGGACCTTTTCGAGGACTCCCCCTCGGAATCAGAGGAGGAGACCATGAATTCGGCCACCCTCTTACGGCTCTCTCCTCCGAGGGACCCCAACGAGGCCGTAGAACCGACTCTCGAAAGGGCGCCCTCAGAGGTGGCCGCCTCCACGCGCGCCCCGACCTTGCTACTCGCAGGGCCGGGACGCGACCTGCGAGGGTTCTCGCTCAGGTCTGAGCGACCCTCCGTCTCGACGCTCTTAGTAGAGCGTGTTTCCTCCACGTTGTTTTTTATTAAATTATAAGATGATGAAGACATTGGAAATATGCCCACGGCCCGCAGCGGCTCCGCCAGCCAGGGTGTACCCTCACCCCTCCCCCGGAACTCCAGAGGAGGGGGCCCCAAGTTCCCCCGGGGAGCTGGCATATGGCTCGGGTCCCCGGAATGTGTCATCGGGGACACTGGCCTCCGGCCCCTTACTTCCCGTGAGCGGACTTAAGGCAAGTCCACTCACGAGTTTCGGGGGTCCCTCGCCTCCGACTTCGAGGGCACCGCTGCGGGTGGCGCCACCCGGGGCGGCCCCACGGACGGTTCAGGTCACGGAAGCGGCGCCCCTTCCGGACCCTAGCCGCCGTGGCGACCAGCGTGTATGCGCCGCCCGGTGTCTCGCTTCGGAAGGGACGCCGTCGCGGAGACACCGGGCACAAATACTCGACGCCTCCCCCGGCCCCGACCTCGGAATACGTCCGAGCGGCCCGGAGGGGGCGGGGATCGCACGCCCTGCCTCGGAATACGTCCGAGCGGCCGCACGACCCCCTCCTTCAGGAGAGACGGGTGGTTTCGCGACGGACCGAAGTCCGCGCGGCCCCGTCCTCCCCTACGGACAGAGTCCGCACCTCTCGAGGCGGGAGAGGCCCCCGGTGCAATAAGCCGAAGCTCTCGGGAACCCCATCCCCCTAGTGGCATGAGCCAGCCCGCAGCCAGGAGCACCCGGCATACGGGCCGACCCGCCTTGCGGGAGCACCCGCTCGACACGTTCCGCGCCCGGGACCCGAGGGGACCACCCCAACCCCCAGTAACGAGGGGAGGGGAGGGCACCACGGGATCCCGAGCGCGGTGGGGGTCGAAGCCCACACCCGCACGGGCAGGGAGTAGAAACTCCCCCTAACGGTGCCGTGCCACCGGGCGATTGAAGTCAGGGCCGCCAACCCCTACCGGCACATTGGGGACCGTCCTAGAAAGGACGAGACCCCCAGGGGTCCCTCCCTCGAGGAGAGAGAGACCCCCTTGGGGTGCCGGACCCGGTGTACAGACTCCTCCCGTCGGGAAGGAGTCCGTACAGGCTGCTCTTAGACCCCCACGTGCCGCAAGCGACCCGTGGGGGAGCCCCCTCACCACGACAAGGTGGCAGCCCGCGAGGGGGCTCTCCATTCTCCCTCATTGTCTCCTTGATTAAATTTTCAAGAGTTTGGACGTAACACTACTAATAGCTGTTGTTGGAGAAGATGTTTTAATAATATTGAAGATCTTTTAATTCTTCTAATAGCACATTATACTTCTTCATATGAACAAATTCTTTTTATTAAACCAGGCAAAGGAAAAATTGAGACACAGATTTGTTCTTCTTGATAGTATCGGCGATTACACTCACTGTAAAGAGCACCTTTTATTTTTACATGCTGTCACTGGATGTGATACAACATCTGCACTCTTCAATAAAGGAAAAATAAAAGCTCTAAAATTGTTACAAAAACGTCAAGATTTATAGCAGAAATATTTAAGCAGAAAAATTGCCCACCAGATGTAATTGTGGAAAATGAAATACATTTCCTTATGGCGATGTATGGAGCATCAGTCATAGAACTTTCTATTAATAACTATTGATACTTGAGCTTCGCTAAATCGAAAAAACTCAATGGACCTATCAAATTATCATCACTTCCACCAACAGCTGTAGCCGCTCAACAGCATCTATATCGCATCTATTACCAGATACAAACTTGATTAGATAATGAGCTAGACCCTGAACAGTGGGGATGGGTAATTAATAATTTTTTGGAACCCGTAATGACTTTATTACCACTGGATGTACTCCTCAACACAATTTTTTGTAATTGTACGAAAGGTGGTTCTAATTGTGACTGTAGAAAAGTGGAATTGCCATGCTCCGTAGTATGGTCATTGTCTTGGTCAATCATGCCTCAATGTCACTCCTGATGATAATTCTGCTAATACTTTTGTAATAGTAATATAGAAGAAATAGTGTACGATGAAATGATCGCCACTGATTATTTAACACCCAATATATCAGAGGTAAACACGAATACCGAAAGCAAAGTAGAAGAAGAAATATCTGAAATTGAACACGATGATGAAAAAGAATTGTAATGATTTTATACATTTAAAAATAATAATAAAGTATAATTTTGATTTATATCTTCTATCATTTAAATTTTGTTTTATATATTAGGTGTAGTAAAAAGAAATCCATTATTTTTCCAATAGATGGCTTTAGTAATCTGTATCTCGCGTTGCGGGATACAGCGCCCGTGTCTAAGCAGCGCCAATTGTTGTGCTTCTTAGATATATTTATTGTAAGAGCAATAGAATATAATACTGATCTTCCACACGGCTCAGAGCTTCCCTCATCAATCGTCCCGGCAACCCGCTCGCAGCGCATGCCGTCTCTCTCCGGACGGCCATTTCGCGTGGCGTCCCAAGAGCCCCAACATTTACTTTAAATGTAACGCAGTGTACAATTTCTGAGGCGTACATTACTAATTCACACTCCATGATTGAAATTTCATCATAAACTTTACGCAATCTTTTAACGCATCACATTTATTGTTAATACAATTTTGGTAATCACAAATAGTGATAGTAATCACAAATTGTTGATACATATTCTCTCGCACGCGATTTTATTAAAAAGATATTCATTTTAACTTTTATGATGCGATTTTATAATAGAATAATACGAGCACAATTTTAATAATATTTTAATGGTATAAGTCGATCAACCAGACGCGCTTTCTTATTATAACTAATTCATTGTCTCGAAGATATGAAGAAGAAATGATGAAGAGATTAGGAAAAAGATAAATTTTCAAAGAAACATATATATTTTTTAATATAGATTACATATTAATGTAGAATACATGGTGTATCAAGCATAAGACATAGCAGATATATAAAAATTTTAATGTGTATGATTCGAAGTTTGATAATTACGTAAATTTAAATCTTCCTACATGTCATTGTATGATTCATGGTGTTAGTGATGGAATATACAGCGAAGCTCATCTACACATAAATGTTGTGGACATACAGGCTGTGTCACTAAAATCCGGACAAATTTCAATTTAAATTTTCCGCTATATTGTGTCTCCGCCAGAGGTTGTTATTGGTGTCTGAGAAAGTCTAATGCTAGTAAACTGTCTAGTAAACAGTCATATTCTCAAAATGGCCGCGATGTTGAAATCAAGTACAGAGTATAATCAAAAAGCCGCGAAGTATCATCAAAGGCCTTCACGCTGGGCACTCAGCAATGGAAATAACTCGGTTCTTTGGATACCCGAGATCAATCGTTTATGACGTTGTGGCAAAATATATGGCTTTAGAACAGTCCAGTCAACGAAGGTTCCAGCTCGCTGTGCCAGCGAGGAAGAGTCACTCGAAAGAACGCACTGCCAGGACTCCCGCACTCGTTGAAAGGGCTCAAGCGTTGAATTTGGATGACCAAAGGCAATCGTTGCGCGTTCTGATGAATGTAATGGAGCCGTGGATAGAAACTGTGGCGTTTGGAAGGCCATATGTTTTTCTGCAGGATGGTGCACCGGCTCATACGAGTCATTTGATTCAAAATTGGGCTCTCAGACATGTCGATATGTTTTGGTCCAAGAAATTCTGATTTCCCAACAGTCCAGATTTAAATCCCTTTGACTACTACGTATGGAGCGTAGTTGAAAGGATCACAAACAAGTCTCTGTGTTACGTCTAGGCGTCCGGCTCGGAGAGACGTTCTCGAAAACGCGTTCATGCACTCCCGGCCCGCAGAAATGAACAACACGGATATTATAGAAAGAACAAGAAGAGTTTATTATGAAATGAACACAGGACATACACACACACACACACACACGTAAAGCTCAGAGCACACGATCGATGAGAAAATAAACGGATCGAAAGACACGTTCGAGTCCAGCTCACGGCTCCAAATCTGCCGATCTTGTTAAATACAATAATAGAACCACGTGTCGCTTGGTAACGCGACTTTCAGGACTTTACGAGTGGCGATCTACATTGTCGGCTCGGCACAGGCGTAACACTGCCCCCCCTTCTCTTAAATTGTCGTCTCGACAATTATGATTCTTCCAAAAACGTTGGCCTATCTCAAAAGAATTCGAGATTCCTTCCTGACCAATTTCCTCCCTACTGTGCTGCTGCAACAGTTTTCTTGAACTTTGGTCTCCTTGAGATTCGATTTTCTTCTCGAGATTTATTCTTGAGGCCTTCTTCCCTTCCAGGCAGGACACCTCTTTAGTTTCTCTTGGAGGGTAGCTACTCCCCCATACGACGAAATCCGCTTGGACATCTCCCCGTCTTCATGAAAGGAACACCAGGATCCTCTTGCCTCTTCTCTTGAGGCCTTGCACTCTTGGTTCTTCTCTTTTCGGAAGGGGGAGAGGGGCAAAAAAATGATGTATTGTAAGACTTCCGTCCCACGGAAAAACCACGGTTCAAAAACTGCGGGCAAGGAGATCTTCTTAAAAAAAAAAGTACAGCCGACGGTTGAAGCGCGTTCATTGATGACTTCCGATTTCGTGGAAGATGAGCCTGCTGGACTGGCTGTGAGGCGTCCAATATGTTTTCACCGAAGCTCCTGGGGAGATTTTCTTCGTCCGAAACCGCGTTATGTGCCGCGCGAACGTGAACTCTGCAACTAAGAAAGAAAAAATAACTCGCGCAGCTTACACCATAAGATTACAATTCTTTTCAAGTGATAGGGCTCCGATTTATTAACCTTTTTAACTCGTTTTTCCTAAATAAAGCACCTATCCGAATGTACAATTTTTTTTTATGTTTGTCCAACTTGCAGATACAGTATACAACATCGCTAAGTTTTTTAACTACAAAATATGGTCCTTTCCAATTGGTCTGCAACTTGGGAGTTCTCCCCTTCTTTCTTCGGGGATTATATAATCACATTTTCTGTCCCTCTTCAAAATAGATTTATCTGGCTTTAGATCGTACCAAGTTTTTGTTCGTGAAGATTTGATATCTATGCGTTTCCTTACTCCTTTATGAATTTCTTTCAGCTTCCTTTTCACTTTTCCCAAGTAATCTTCCGGAGAACCAACCTCCTCAGTTTTTGGTGGATTATCACGTAACAAATCAGTCGGTAGACGGAAATCTTGAGCAAAATAAACCTCCGCTGAAGGTTCATTCCAGTAGTTTCGTGTTTGGATGATCTGTATGCCAACAAATATAATAGAATCCACCGATTCCAGTTTTTTTTTATTTTCGGAGATGAATTTTGCTAAATAGTTCAAGTTTGGTTTGATGCTGACATTCTACCTGTTCATCCGACTGTGGGTGCAAAGCGATTATCCTCGTTTTCTTCATCCTTAGTAAGCGTGACAATTCGTGAAAAATTCTCGATTCGAAGTTTTTCCTTTAATCAGTATGGACTTCTACGAGATTATATATTCCGTGCCTGGGAATAATTTGATTTAGAAAGGTTTCTGCTATAGTTTTAGATCTGACATTCTTTAGCGAAAAAGCTTCTATCTACTTAATAAAACAGTCGACAGCGACGAGCAAATACCTATTTACAGCAAAAATTATTGGTAGAGGGCCGAGAACATCCAATTGAACTCTTTCGAATGGCTCCTACATTACAAGGACAAATCAATAAATACCCGTGTTTCAAGACAGGCGACGTTGCTGATGCAAGTTGGCATTACCATCGTGTACTACCATCTTTCAAACAACGCCATACAAAATTTCAGAGTAATTCATGCAATAGTCTTGATTTGACAGNCACAGCAATTCGTAATGAACGTGTTTGATGTTTTCCGATACAAAGGAAAAAAAGCAATATCGATCCGTGATTCGTTTCTTATTTTTGGATAGAAAAACGTGCGAAGAAATAAAAACGAAGTTGGATGCCGTCTATGGGAACTCTTCATGACAACCGTCAGATATTGGTTCAATGAATTCAAACGTGTCGTTTGTCTGTTTTTGATGAGGAGCGCCCAGGCCCCTCGGCAGACGTGGTTACTGAGGAAATCATTGAAAAAGTCCATGACATAATTCTCGCTGATCACCGAACGAAAATGTATGAAGTAGCAGAGGCCGTAGGCGTGTCGTAATGGCATTCAATATTTTGCATGATAACTTCGGAATGAAAAAGCTGTCGGCCCGATGGGTGCTGCGATTGCTCACAATGCACCGGCTCACTCCTCCGCAGTCGCCACAGCCAAATTGGTCGAATTGCGCTACGAATTGCTGCTGCATCCACTGTACTCTCCGGATTTAGCCTCCTGTGATTTCTTCTTGTTTCCAAACTTGAAAAAAAATGGCTCGGTGGAAAGAAATTCACGTGAATGAGGTCATCGCCGAAACAGAGGCCTATTTTACAGAGTTCGACAAATCGTATTTTTCTGAGGGATTAAAAAAATGGCAGAAGCGTTGGGAAAAGTGTATCCTCCTAAAAGGGGATTACGTTGAAAAATATAAAAAATTTTTATGAAAAGCTTGCGTCTTCATTACTAACACGGGTACTTATTGATTTGTCCTCGTATATATCTGTAAAGGAGATTTTCCTTTACCGAAGACCTTTTTTAGTTAAATAGATCTTACACGTTTTGCATCGTTCTTCCACGTCTCCCAATAAAATCACCTCCGTACTTTGTCAAGCGTTTTATTGATGTCAAAGTGCCCACCTACAGGAGAATTATGTAGCTCTTCCAAAATTTGTACTATGAGCTTTCTAGGCACAATTAATTGGAAGATCGTTTTCCTCAGATTAAAGGCTTCTCTTTCTTATAGAGTACACCGCCCTTAACTTTGAGAGAATCTCCAATAGGACTATACTCGTACACCTTAGTAGAAACATTACTTCTTGCCATGAAGGACATTCCACGCCCGTTTTTTTTTTGATAAAAATAAACAAATGCAAGGATCTTCCATTTGTTCCTTACGCCAATTTTTGCAGTTGTCTTCTGCAAAAATCATTCTTTTTAACATAATTTTTCTGCTTTGCGGCTTCTTTTAGTTCCATATTAGCACAATAGCGGCACTGATCACGGCCGCCTCGACAATCCGTCCACGTTTTTATTAAAAAGACTTTTACGATAATCAACCTCGAAATCGTATTGTAATCTTTCCATCCAACGCCAACAGTCCCTCTAGGTCTTTAAACAACAATAATCATTTAAGTGAAATGTGTCCGTCCGAATTATTTAGAAACTTACATCCATACAAATAGTGAAAAGATTTCACTAATCATACAATGGCTAAAAGTTCACGCCGCGTGACAATAATTTCTTTCAACTTTACTAAATGTTTGACTGAAATATGCAATCACTCTTTCTATACTGTTCTGCTATCTCTGTGATAGAACCGCCAATTCCCTCATTTGACACATCTGTATCTAGAATGAATTCCACTTCCGTCTCAGGGAATGCTAACATCGGCGGAAAAGTTAAAGTTTATTTTAAGTCGTTAAAAGAAACTTGGTGTTCTCTTCCCAAACGAACTTACAAGGGAACCTCTCGAGGTGTAAAATTCTGATTTTAATGAAACTTTGTGAACTTGCTCCTTTAACATCTAACAGTGATGAATTACGGTACCATATATTTCCTGTAATGTATGTAAGCACATTTTTTGTTATAAAGAGCAATGAATGTATTTATTATAAATTTTAAAATTACTTGTTAATCTCGTTATTAATAATATGATTATTATGACAAAATGTTCGCAATTATGATATTCTTCAAAAAAATGTTGCATACAACAATATTCAAGCGACAATAGCGTCATTTTTGTATCACATATGTATATACTTGAAAAACATCTTATCTATTATTGATCCTTGATTATTAGTAATTTGATTATTAGTCACTTGAAATTATTATATAAATTACAAAGTTCTTGCAATAATTTCAATATAAAGCATAATTAGCAAAAATAATGAATAATTCAAATGCAAAGACAGCCTTCCACGACCCTTCCCCGCCGACCATTGCCTTGACAACTGCCGGCAGAAGTCGTCTCCAATCTTCTCCTTCAGGATACCGCGCTCTTCGGTCCACGCTGGACAGAACTCCAGCGTGTGCTGCGCGGTGTCCTGAGCTGTGTCGCAATAGTGGCATTGCACCGTCGGCTGCTTCCCGATGCGACACAGGTACTCACCGAAGCACCCATGGCCGGTGAGCACCTGCGTCAAGTGGAACGACAGTCCGCCCCACTCCCTGCCCATCCATTCTTCCAGGCAGGGGAGGATGGCCTCCGTGGTCTGGACTCTCCTCGTCGGCGGGTTGTTCCGCAGGTTGTCGCGCCATTCGCCGACGAACACCTGCCGACGGGCGTCTCCTCTGATGAGGTCGACGGCCCTCGGGGTGACTACACCTCCCCGGAGCCTAATGGCCTTCACCCTGGCGTATAACTCGGTCAGGGCGTCGGCCACGTACTCAGGGGGGATCCCCGCTAGGACCGCCAAGGCGTCACATGCCACGGTCCTGTAGGCCCTTGCAATACGTAGGGCCAGCCGCTTCTGCGCAGATTCTGCTTGATTCGGCGGTTGGCCATGGCCTCCCCACTCCAGACCGGGGCCCCGTAATAAGCCCCGAACAGAACCGCGTGCATGTACGCTCACTTCATTCCGTCACTCGGACCACGAAGGTTAGACATCAGGCCGTGCAGAGCGTCGGCCCGACGACCCAATCGTGAGGCTATTTTGTTAAAGTGATCGACAAAGCCCCAACGACCATCCAAGGTGAAACCCAGATACTTCAAGTTGGATCCCACCGGGATGCGGACGTCATCCACCACAACCGAGGCCTGAGGGGGCACCCCGCCAGTCCCCAGTGAAAGAAGATAGCTTCCAACTTGGCGGGGGCCACCCTCAGGTCCAATTCTCTTATTACACTGACGACGTAAGTCACTGCGACATTCGCTGTCGCAACGGCTCTCCCCCAGGTCGCGTCCCTCACCACGAGCGTGTCGTCCGCATAGCAGACGACGTTGCAGTGGGGCAGGTAGGGCGCGGAGCACGGCGTCGTATGCGACATTCCACAGCAGGGGGCGATGTCTAGCGACACCGCTAACGCCACCTCCCCGCTCGCAATCAGCTGCTCCGAGAGGGCACGGACTTGCTTAATAGCATCGACCGTGGATCGCCCCTCCCGGAAGCCATACTGACCGCAGGACAAGTTCGGACCCCGAGACAGATGCCGGACGATGCGGGTC
This sequence comes from Acromyrmex charruanus, assembly GCA_017607545.1. Taxonomy (NCBI): domain Eukaryota; kingdom Metazoa; phylum Arthropoda; class Insecta; order Hymenoptera; family Formicidae; genus Acromyrmex; species Acromyrmex charruanus. Next base: position 207,207 of record JAANIC010002569.1, read on the forward strand.
GCGATGACTCGCTCCAGCAGTTTGCCCACGTCGTCCAGCAGGCATATCGGCCTGTACGCGGAGAAACTCTCCGCTGGCTTGCCTTCCTTGCGTAGGAGGACGAGCCTGACTCTCTTCCACGACCTGGGGAAGACTCCTTCCCTGAGGCAGCTCGTGAAGAGCTGTCTCGTCCTGTTCCCGATTACCGAGGCCGAGGCTGCCCAGACCTTTCCGGGCATGCCGTTCAGCCCCGGGGCTCCGGGTCTATCCCTTTAGGCGAGCGAAGACTTCCGTCATCTCCTCCCCGGTGATGCCCAGCTCCTCAATCCACTCCTCGGGCGGGCCAACCCTCCCTGGGATTTCTCTCTCCCTTGTGGGGAAGAGGGTGTTCACCACCTCACTGAGGAAGGAGACGTCCAGAGTCTCTGCGATAGGGGGAGCCCATGTACATGGGATACAGATCGCAGCTTCTTCGCCGCGATTCTGTAGGGCCTCCCTCACGGATCCCTGTACAGAGAGAATAACAGCTCGCTCCAGGCATCAGCCTTCGTTCGCCTGATGGCCTTTCTGAGGGCGCTCTCCGCGCGACACGGAGCCCCTCAGCGGCCGTCTCCCTCTCGCCGTCGATGCCTCGCCGACCAGCGCGGGTGCACACTCGTTTGATGGCCACGGTGACCCAGCGCAGTTCGGTCAGCTCCTCGGACCACTAGTAAGCCGCCTTTCTACGCATTGGTCGGCAGCGAGGCATCGACGCGTCGCACGCGAAAACTATTCGAGATATAAAAAAAATGTTTTATACAAAAGTTTTACAATAAAATTACCTCTATTTATTCACGTCAATGATATTTTAGAATAATTATTTAACAATTTTTTTCGAAAATTTTGACAAAAAATTGGTAAATAATTGTTCCAAAAACACGAGTGAATACAGATAATTTTGTTGTAAAACTTTTGTATAAAACATTTTTTCATATCTCAAATAGTTTTCGAGATATAACGGAAAAAGCTGAAAATCGCTGTACACGTAAGGGATGATTTCACCTCTTCAAACCGTTTTTCAGTCACAACTGATATTTTCTAAATTCATCTCTTTATGTAAGCTACAAGTTCATAAAGTTTCATTAAAATCAGAGTTTGACACCTCGAGAGGTTCCCTTGTTAGTTAATTTTCAAGTTTGCTTCCCTCAAACGATCTTTTCTAGGTTTTAACAACATTTCTTCAAAACTTTTATCAAAAATAATCAAATCATCAAAATAAACTAAGTAAATTTTGAAAAGGTAACTTTTCAAAATCTGCTCCATTGTTCAAATGTAGCAGGGACATTACAAAGACCGAAAGGCATAACTTTGAACTGCCACAATCCATTACTAATTGAAAAAGCCGTCTTTTCTTTATCTTCTGAGCGAATTTTAATTTACCAATATCCACTTTTCAAATCCAAGGTAGAAAACTAATTGTTACCTGATAGTTGGTCGAGAATACTATCTATCCTTGGTAAGGGGTAAGTGTCTTTTATCGTAATTGTGTTAATTTTGTGATAATCCACACAGAATCTTATTATACCGTCCTTCTTTTTAACTAGTACCATGGCGAGGTCCATGGACTGGATTCCTTAATTACCCCTTATCTTTCCATTTCCATAATAATTTTATTCACCTCTTTTCTCATTTGCAAAGGGATACGACGAGGTACCTGCTTGATGGGAGAAGAATCTTTCACATTAATATTCCCCAAATTTACAATTCCCCGCAATAATATCATAAGAAAATACATCATAAAATTCGTTCAGAAAACTGGCAAAGTTTTCTTTTTCCCCAAACAGTGTGAGCTCTCCTCAAAAAGCGTTAACTAAATTCAACGGAACTCTAGCAACCGCATTACTTTCTATGCGAGCGCATTTGAAATTAGTGTCAATATCAGAAACTGATCCGAGAAAAATGCAATCAAAAATATTTTGTAAATTAAGTAATTTAAGAAAATAGACACAAAATATAATCATCATTTATTTCGGCTATTAACATTGGTATCTCAACACAGTATTTTGCAACTTTTACTATTTTGTATCTGGAACTTGTTCCCCCGTGGGATATTTAACATTACAATTGTCGATTACACGATTTAACAAAATTACTATTTATAATTGAAATATCAGAGTCCGTATCAATTCTAAGAAGACAAGGTTTATCATTAACTTTGCCTTCATAACAAAAATCTTTCACGTTATTCTTAATCCTATTTTTCCTGAAAGAACAATGGTTAATATAACAGTTATAAAGACAAAAATTAATACATCGGTTGTTAAAACATTGCTTATTTTTAGTAGAATAAGAATATTTTTTGAAAGAATGTTGATTAGCATAACAATTATCATGACAAATACATGGCTTATCTTTAGTGTCACCAAAGCATAAGCCATTCAACTGATAAATATTTTTCGGAAATTTTTTTATTTCAGTTGAGCCTTTCCCATAAAGCTCGACTATTCCTTGTTTCCTGCTTTGCCAGAACACTCGGAACGAAAATGTTCCTCCTTTCCACATTCCCAAGATTCTTTATTATTTCCCCTCAAAATTTTTATTCTTTGGAAATCTTTTAAATTTATTTCCATTTGTTCCCTTCTCTCTCTCTATTTTTTTCTTCGGTTTGATTCTTTTTAATAAATTATTACTTTGTTTTCTTTCTATTTTTTTCTTCGGTTTGATTCTTTTTAATAAATTATTACTTTGTTTTCTTTCGAAATTTAAATTATTTTCTTTTTTATGTTGAAAATTATTATTATTTTCTTGAATCAATTTAATTGCCTTCCCTCTTTCGATTGCTATCCTTAACGATGTTATTCCCTCCATTTTGAGAGCCTTTTTTCCGAATCCATCGGAAAGAGCGGAAACAAATTGTGTGCATGCGATTTTATCGCGAACCGAATCGGGACACTCTGGATAAGCTAAGTGTGATAACCTTTCTATGTCAGAACCCAAAGAAGCGATATTTTCTCCGAATTTCTGTTTTCTATTAGTAAATTGCGAATAATAGTTTTGTAACGAATACGTCTCTCCGAAATGCATCTCCAATTTCGACTTTAACTCTTCGAATTGTAAGTTTTCTAAATTTTGCATGCTTTCCAATACTGCACGCGCTTTGCCTTACAAACACGAAATCAAAACAGCGGTCTTTGTTTCCTCTTCCCAATGATTCGCGCGCGCGATGAGATTGAATTGCGCGAAAAATTCGCGTAAGGGCGCACTTCCGTCGTAAATGTATGGTTTCAGTTTTATGCATGCCCTCCCGCGAAGCAGCGTAGGTGGATCGAAACGATTCCCGATCGAATGCGTGGACAATTCATGATGATTCACAATATTTGTGCAAACGGCGACATTTATATCGGAGTTAATAAAGTTGACAGCGCTCGCGAGCGGATTCGTGCTATTGACAATGCTCGCGACGGAATTAGGGAAATTGACAACACTCGCAACAGGATTTGGCATGCACAACGTCATTCGCAGCAACAACGGAATGACCATCGATGTGAGAGTGGATTATTATTATAAACATTATTAGAGAGACTTAGCTTTGAAGGAATTCCTCGCAATTTTCCCTGAAGCTGTGCAATCTCCGTATCCCGTTGTCACAACGTCGCCGCAAGTTCCTCCTGTCGTTGCTGCTGTTGTGCGACCTCTGCGTTCCGTTGTCGCAACATCTCCGTAAATTCTGTTTTTGTACGACGTTGTTCCTCACGCAGCTGTTGTACTTCTTGTAAAACAGCTTGAAGCATCGATGCGACGGAAAAAGCTTCCTCTGAAGCAGCTCATTGAACTGTCGCTTCCATCGTAAGTTCCAATTCTCGCTATGCTGATGTTTCCTGCGGACTCTCCATTAGAACTCTTTTCTTCGTAATGATTGACGAACGAATTATATTCGTTATAATGAATCATTACACGATCCCGGACGAGTCCCCAAAAATGTTACGTCCGGACGTCCAGCTCGCAGAAACATTCTCGAGAACGCGTTTACGTACTCCCGGCCCGCAGAAATGAACAACACAGATGTTATAGAAAGAACAAGAAGAGTTTATTATGAAATGAACACAGGACACACACACACGTAAAGCTCAGAGCAGATCGATGAGAATAAGCGGATCGAGAGGCACATCCGAGCGCAGCGACGGCTCACGTCTAAATCTGCCGATTTTGTTAAATAATAGAGCCACATATCACTTGGCAACGCGACTTTCAGAACTTCACGAGTGGCGATCTACGATGTCGGCTCGGCACGGACGTAACACATTCCAATGTGACATCATTAAGGACTGCTATTGAGACAACATTCGTCGGACAGCGCTATATTACAACGTGCGTGTGAACGCTTCAGACCGAGAATAAAAGCCGTCATTCAAGCTAATGAGGGATATATCGAATAATTGTGCTCTATAGGGATCCCCCAAGTGCCATGTAAAGAGATTTTTTGTAATATTTAATTTTTCATTAAAAACATTTTGTTTAAAGAAATTGTTCGATTTGTCCGGATTTTGATGACGCACCCTATATTACTTCAATGTCATAAAATGTAATTATCTATATTAAAGTAAAATTGAACACACATACAGGCGAAATTGAAATAATTCTTGATGCGAAAATAATAATTTTTAATGATAACTTAGATATGTTGTTGGAAAATGTGAAATGGTGAGCACTAATTAGTGAGATTTATGGTGACATTATTAATTCAGTCAGTTGGCTTACTACATACTCTGAGGATTCAGTAGAATACAAACTTCTGGAAATTTGTGGTGGGGATCACTATTTAAAAAAAGAATTTTATGATACATAAGTCTTATTACATCAGTTGCTCTGTGGACCGCTTCTACTACATAGAGCAGATTGCTTTTACTGTATCAGAGTAAATTTGCAACCACACTCACGAGCGTGGCGCAACTTCGTCGCGCATTCACAGCTAAGATTTTCTTAGGCGATCAGATGACGGGTGGCGTTAAACGAAACGCGACAGAAATGCGTCTTCACGCGGCCGATCTTAAGGGCGACACACAATCACAAAGCAATAGTTGGGCGCCAGGCACAAGTGAGCGTGCCACTCTTTCTCGAAATTGCGCGATTTCTCTCTACGCAATATTCTAGCGGGCTGTGAATGTCGACGAGCTGTCAATCAGTAGCTCAGCCTCGGAAATGGCAGAGGGGGCAGTTCGTGGTCGAGGATAGCGGATCGTTTCGAGAAGCGAACAGGGATGTCAATAAAGCACACCAGAATTAACAATAACAAAATTAACACGTATATTGAATGAGTCTTCGACTTGCATTTACATCTGTCGACATCGTGACGATAAGTTCTGATCGAGCGCGACAACGGCTTCGCACGGGTCCCAGCTTTACGTCAGCCGTATCAATCTCGTTAGATTCCCGCGGCACGAGCTCACGCCACACAGAGATGTTCTCGCAAATTATGCGAACAAGACTTCGCCACTTCTAACCTACGATGAAATTCGGCAACGATTGTAACGCGGACACGGCGTGACCTCGTGCGCGCTCGCGGGGCTCAGCTGAGATTCAGAGAAAGATAGGATATACGCAATCTCGATACGACAGAATACGCGCACTTACTACGAGGGGTGTTCAAAAAGTAAGTTTCCCTGCTCCGGGAAAAAAGCAAAACACAATTTTTAGGTTAAAGTAACATATGTATTTATTGTTTGACTTATAAATTATTTTTCTACATAGTCCCCTTGGACTTGAATACATTTTTTATATCTGTTCTGAAGCTTTGACAAACCTAGTTTATAAAAATCCGTGCCCTGTTTTTTAAAGAATAATTTAACAAAGTCTTTCACTTCATCATTTGAATTGAAGTGATGGCCACCCAAACTTTCCTTTAACTTAGGAAAAAGATAAAAGTCACTTCAAAAGTTCAATTCAAATGATGAAGTGAAAGACTTTGTTAAATTATTCTTTAAAAAACAGGGCACGGATTTTTATAAACTAGGTTTGTCAAAGCTTCAGAACAGATATAAAAAATGTATTCAAGTCCAAGGGGACTATGTAGAAAAATAGTTTATAAGTCAAACAATAAATACATATGTTACTTTAACCTAAAAATTGTGTTTTGCTTTTTTCCCGGAGCAGGGAAACTTACTTTTTGAACACCCCTCGTAATTGCGATCATAAATTATCATAAATTGCTATGACACAGAGGGCCGACGCTCTAATGGACATGCAGATCCTACGCTACAGGCTTCCAAAACAAGATACGCGACAATATTATAGTACGGAACCTCGACATATTACGATACAAAAAAGGATCCGCGACAAAAGCTTACAACGAGGCTGTGGCCTTGGCGGACGCAGTAGGATTATCTCAACGATAAGGGACCGTTCCGGGAAGTGACACGCGCACTCGAATCCCGCGGAAATCTAATGCACGTGCGCTCACTGTAATACGCTTGATAGGATTACGATAGAACCACGCCTCCCGGATTCGGAAACCGATGACTGTACAGTTGTGACGCTCGTCTCACCGTGACTTCCCCGCAGGTGCTCGTCCTGGTCATCTCCGAAACGTTCCTGTTTCCGCCGCGTCCTGCGTCCTTCCACGTGCTTTCGCCAAACGGGTCACAGCACAAGTGCCGGGCGCTGATCTTCCCGGGGACACGCAAGGCTCGTTATCCCCGCGAGGGGATCTTATCGTGCCTGATTGGCGCATGGCTCCGCGGCTCCGCTAATCGCGGGAACCGCGTCACATGTCTTGGCGCGCGAAATTCGAGAGGCCGCAGGATCTTTTCGGGCCGCCTCGTGGCCTCGAGGCGCCTGTTCGGGGCTCTCGCCGTCCTTGGAGCGTAGAGTGGCCACCCCCGTCCTGCCATTCTAATCCTCGGTCCGCTTTGTGCCTGGAGGATACGATAGAAGATGCCTTGCGACAACAAAAAAGGCGTAATAATGAATGATATCACCTGCGTGCGATCCGGGGTCGGGTGTCATGCGCCCTGGCGGATCCGTCAGCAGCGGTCGTCACTCGACTCCCATTCCTGGCCATCCTCTTTCTTCTCTCTTCACAGTCCGGTGAGGCGGCATCAGTCTGTCAAGATCGCGGGAGTCGCCGGCCTCTATAACTCTCGGTACGGGAATACACAAAAAAAAGAGAAACAAAAACGGCAAAGCGAAACGCGTAAGACACGCAAATAATGTCGCGAAAAAAAGCGCAGGTGCGTCCGCCCCCTAAAATGTGGAAGGACTCAGGACGCTAGACTGCACTGTTGGGCCATGCGGCCCTTGTGACGGACGAAAAACGTCACGTCACAGTATATACTACCCTTGAAAACGTCTCACGCTATGAACTATTACGTTCCAATTCAACAGGATGAGGGGTGTGGAAACAGTAAATTTATTCAATTTTTATAAAATTTTGATTATACATTTTATACGTTATATATTTTTCTAAGGTCTATTTACATGTTTTCTATTTTCTACAGCGCATCTTCTCATACATCTTCGAAATCTCGATCTACTTCATATCTTGATGAGGAGATATGCATTGACATCGACAGCATATAAGTTCTTGGACATCGGAGTCGTGCGATCTACATCTCATGTAGAAATTGCAATCTGCGGCAATCGAGGCAACCGCATAATTCTGCCTCATGCTACATGAAAGGCGTTCATCGAGAGATGTGCAGATATTGATCGATTAATGCAGTCAACTGTCCCATCATCATAATCGATTCAAAATCTGAATATATGGTAGAACTTGTTAAAGTATATGATATGAAAAATGTAAAATTGTCATTGTATGACACATGCTTATACATGAAACCAACAACCGTATTCTTCTTATTTGAGCTCGAGCAATGCGTACTATAAACTAAGTCAATGTACGCACGGTGTTAGTGAAAAATTCAAATATTTTGTAGACATTTTTAAGACAAAATTGTATTATTAATAAACGCGATAAACACTTTGCACAAAATTTATGATAAAAATTCTATTATATTATAGAATGTGAACTATGTGGTCTATGGTTTAAATTATATTGTACATGCTGCATTAAATATTAGATAAATAAATCTATATTAAAAAATATACATATTTTTTTGAAAATTTATCTTTTCCCTAATCTCTTCATCATTCCTTCTTCATATCTTCGTGATAATAAATTACTTAATAAGAAAGCGCGTCCGGTTGATCGACTTATACCATTAAAATATTAAAATTGTGCTCATATCATTCTATTGTAAAATCGTATCATAAAATGAATATCATATCTTTTTAATAAAATTGCGTGCAAGAGAATATATATCAACAATTTGTGACTACTATACGCCAAAATTGTATTAACTTAAATTTTAATATATTAAATTGTATTAACAATAAATGTGATGCGTTAAAAGATTGCATAAAGTTTATAATGAAACTTCAATTATGAAGTGTGAATTAGTAATGTGCGCTTTAGATGAAATTGTATACACTTACAGTTAGAAATTACTTAAAGTTAGAAATACTATAAATTAATGTTTTATAAAAAAATGTATAATATTGATACTTAAATATATCACTGAACTTTTTAAATTATTTTTAATCTCCTTTTTCCCTGCTTCTATTCAGCGATTTAGAATTATATATAATAAGAAGGCTTGCAATTTTTCCTCAAATAAGTTAATCAAATTATCAAAATAAAAATTGAATAATAAGAAATTATAATTCTAATCTCTATTTCTTTCTCTGGATTTCCTCTTAAAATATTTTTTTCGCTCCCATCTACTTGTTACGTAACTTTGAAACCTGTATATTCTTCTTACTGCGAGTAGAAAAAAATTTTCTTTCTTTATAGTTATTTAGAATTAATCAATAATATGATAGCTGCTCAGTAGTACAACGTAGTACAATAAGTGTTTGATAGCTACTCAATAATAGTTTATATTGGTTTGATAATTAGGGACACTCAGCTATTTGTATTAGATTACATTACTAAAAATATTATTATATTAGGGGTTTGCATTAAAAGTTACTGTTTTTTCTTTGTATTTGAGCACTTATTTTAATAACAAAATATATGAATACCTCAATCAAAGTATTTTCCCTCGGAAGCTATGACTTTTTGCCACTTTTCAGGCAGAAGTTGAATTCCACGACGAAAGAATGGTCTGTCTTTTGAGTCAATCCATTCAGCAACCCAATTTTCGATTTCGCTATAATTATGGAAGTGTGTATCTTCCAGAGCATGTTGCATCGATCGGAACAGATGATAATCGCTTGGTGCTAAGTCCGGAGAATACGCTGGGTGCGGGAGAACCTCCCATTCGAGATCCATCAGTGTTTATTTCACGGCTATAGCAACATGCGGCCGAGCGTTATCATGGAGTAAAATCACCTTTCGACGATTTGATGCAATTGATGATCGTTTTTGCATCAAATTATCATTCAAACGTTTCAATTGTTGTCGATAACGTTCGGCGGTGATCGTTTCGTTCGGTTTAAGCAGCTCATAATACACGACACCCTCCATATCCCACCAAATACAGAGCATTGCTTTGTGACCGTGGATATTTCGCTTTGGAGTCGATATTGATGGTTGGCCAGGATCAACCCATGATTTTTTGCGTTTTGGGTTATTGAAAAAGATTCATTTTTCATCGCCGGTCACGATACGCCACAAGAAACTCTTCTTGTTATGCTTTGCAAGCAAAGAAATTGAGATGTTTAAACGGTTGACAATGGCATTTTC
>JAANIC010002569.1:217693-240886 GCA_017607545.1 Acromyrmex charruanus
ATGAGACTTTCTTCTGCAGAGCATCTTCTTGTAATATAAACCCCATCATACACCTCGTATATTGGGAAGAAGATTTACACTAACTCCTATAGTTTACAAATACCTGGAATCGGGATGTAGGACTTGCATCTTTTGTGGAAATTGCAATTGGCGACAATCAAGATAACAACATAATCTTGCCACGTGCAATGTGACGGGTTTTCATCGAAAGACGCACTGATATTGAGCAGTTCGTGCAATTAATCGCACCTTCATCATTATTGGTTCAAAAGAAATTCAAAAGAAACAAAAATCGTATAAAATGTCTGACAATTTATATTTATAACTGCATGTTTCTAGTTAAAATCCTTTTTTGAAAAACTGATTTCCGACCACTTATTCAGAAATAGATTGTTTTTTTCGAATTATTTGGTTTTATATTTCAAAATTTGTCAATTTTTTCCGGTTTTTTACAATTTTTTCCAAAGTTTTTTGTTTGCGGTTTGCATAAAACATTTTTATAAGCATCGAAAAAATATTTTTAGTATTGTTAGAACATTTCTAAGTTAAATGCCGCAAAACAGACCTCACTATAATTTTTTGTTTAGCCAAAAAAGTTAATAAAGTAGTAGATTTCCGAAAAAAACTGTTTTTGCGATTATTTAAAAAATGGAGGGTGATGAAAAAAAACGGACAATGTAATCGCTTTCAGCGCATCAAAATCCTATGGAAACATCTTTAAAAGTTCAAAGCACAAGATAACATCCCCTTAAATTTTATCGGCCTGTGTAAATTCAAAGACTCGGTCTCTGAAATGAAATTTCGGTTACGATCACGATCAGAGGCTCTATCAAATTTCCGATTTTGATTCCGATTTCGGTCTTCTTCAATCTTTTTTGGTTCCGGATAGGAAAAATCCGAAGTCCAAGTTTTTTTATTTCAACTTTTTTATTGATAACGGTGATCGTAATCGTTTAGATATATCATTTTTTTGTTACGGATACGGATGTATAATTATCTACTGTGGAAAAAGATAATAAACATAAATATAATAAACATAAATTGCATATAAAAAGAATCTACCCGAATAAGCATATGAAAAATACTCCCAAACCAAATTTGGGTACATCACATTGTTAAGCTCGATAATTATTTTACATCAAATTTCAACTTGATAAACTTATCTATGTAGTAGTAATGGTGAAAAATGGCATTTTTTATTTTTTATTTTTATTTTCCTACCGTGTGAATTAAAAAATCTGAAAAAATTTGACTCCTGTTTTAGCATTACATTAAACAAAAATTTTTTGTAGATTTGTGATGAAACATTAAATTAAAAAAAAGAAAAAAGTTTTTAATAAATATTTTTTATTGAAAATATTTCATTGTCTTCAAAAAATTATGGTAAATTAATCATTCCATGATGAATGAAATATGTCTTACTCAGATTTTTTTAAAAGTGTGAAATATTGTATTTCAAAAATGAAAAATCAACTTTTTAATATTTAAATTTTTATTTGTATTTCCCCGCCAAAAATGTATTTAATATATTCTAATATTATTATATTTATACATATATTATTATAATTATACATATATTATTTGGAAATATTTTGTACAATATGGCATGTGTAATCAGAAGTAACTGATTTTTAAAATGAAATTATAATATAAGGAAAAAATATATACTTAATTTTTTCGATATTTAATTATTACAGTAACATTGTTTGCGTCAAATGTTGGGTGTAAGAAAAAGTTCGTAGTGGTTTTTTAATAAAATTCAAGTGTTTTTCTTAGAGTATTAAAATCAATTTATTTAAACCAAATATGCTCCATTATTTTCAATAATATTTTGTCATTTTTGGGGCAGAGCCATAATCCCATCGCGATAGAACTTCTGTGGTTTCTGATCGAAAAACTGCTTCAAGTGATTTTCACAGGCCTCTTTTGAAGCCAGCTTTATACCATTAAGAGAGTTCTGCAGATACCTAAACAAATGATAGTCTGAGGGTGCTGTGTCAGGACTATACATTGGATGCATTAAGACTTCCCAGTCAAGCTCTCGCAATTTTTACGAGAGTTATCAAAGATGTGTGTAGTCGAGCGTTATCGTGGTGGAAGATGACATCCCTCCTATTGATTAATTCTGGCCAATTGCTTCCTCTCAATTGCTTGTAGTAATCTCTCCAGTTGTTCACAGAGTTCGGAATTAATTATTTGATCGGGCGGTAATAACTCATAATGAACGATTCCCTTCCAATCCCATCACACATCACCTTCTTCGTTGTTAATCCAGGTTTTGTGATTGCTTGTGCCTTCTTTCCTTATTTTCCATTTCTTTTGCGAATTCGATTGTCGTATGTGATCCATTTTTCATCACCAGTTATCATTCTCTTCAGAAATGGTTCAATTTCATTTCGTTTCAGTAACGTATAGCAAATGTTAATTCGGTCTATCATGTTCTTAACACTCAATTTGTGAGAAACCCAAATATCGAGCTTCTTTTTGTATCCAGCTTTGTATAAATGATTTAAAATTGTTTTATGGTCGATGCCTAGTTCCCTGGCAATCTCCACAGTGCTCACATGCTTATCACGCTCGATATGATTTCATCGCACTTTTCAGTGATTGGTCAACTGGAGCGAGGTTCAGTGATTGGTCAACTGGAGCGAGGTTCATCTTTAATTAAACATCGAAATTTCCTGTACGAAAACGAGCGAACCATTTCCGTGCTGCTGATTTTGATAGAGTATCTTCACCGTAAATAGCACAAATTTTTTCACAAGCCTGTGCAGCGTTCTTATCTTTATCGTAATAATACTGTAAAATGTAACGAATTTTTTCCTTATTTATTTCCATTTTCAAAATAAAATAACTTTTGATCCACTTCACCGATTTCAATCTTTTTCGACTCAAAACGAAGTTTGAAATGTCACTTTTTAAACGCACGTCTAGTGTTGTCGATGCGATTGGTAGTTACCGACTGCTGAGCATTTAATGCCATCTAGTGGGAAAAACGTTACGAACTTTTTCCCACACCCAATAATTTTTATGCATCTCAATTAATATGTTTGAGACTTCTTGCGGTGATTAATTGTTTTTACATACATTTAACAATATTTAAATTCTGATATTTAAACGTTTATGTCACATTTTAAAAAGAATGTAAATTACCATTTCTCTCTCTCTCTCTCTCTCTCTCTCCCCTCTTCCTCCTTCCCCCCTTTTTTCTCTCATCATGTGAATATCTATTGGACATGTATCGTTTCTGTATTTGAATATGTTTTCTATCGCTTGCTGCCCTACGTCTTTGTAGAAAAGTACTACTGAACACTACGAGTATTTTGAGGCACTACTGTACTACAGCACTACAGCATGACTACTACATTACTGTGCAGAAGTGTTTAATAGTGCTGAGTAGTGTTAAGATCTTCTATATCCGCGTTTCGGCTAGATACAAAATGCAGAAAACGAATATCTGATCGAGCTGAAAGTAAGTGACGAATTTCAATTACATATACCTCTTTATAGGGATTCGCGCCATTTTCTCCTTACTCAAGTCACTAGATTAACAAAGTACTGCGATGAGAAAATTCACTGAATTAGCATTTGGAGCCAAAATGGCGTCGAAGTGCTATCCTAACCTAATTCCGTTAAAAGGTCGGAAATCCGTACAGGAGTTTGAAAGAAGAAGAAGAAGAACCTGAATTCTATCATTATCAAAAATGCCCGGTTGCTGTGTTAAAAATTGCAAAAACCACAGCGAAAGAGGCTGAAGTTTTGAATACCGCGCGTCATAGAAAATGGCGGTACTTTGTTAATCTTTATTCCCTACGGAAGTGACTTTATTCCCTACGGAAAACAAGTCCATCTTGCAACGGTACTGCGTACTACGTCGTTTGCTTGGCGATGCCTATAGCATACATATACTCTGCAAGCGGCATAGTACGCAGTATTGCCGTGAGATGGATTTGTTTTCTGTAAGGAGAAAATGATGCGGATCCCTATAAAGAGGCATATGTAAATGAAATCTGTCACTTATTCTTAACTAAAAGTGTGATCGTAGAGTCTCTAAAAGTGCTTTTTTTTTAAATAGAGTTATTAATAATTCAAAATTATGAAAAGAAGAGCATAAGGAACCACAGCACAAGTTATAGTTTGTGATATTTAATTATTATTGCATCAAAAATTGATTATTACAATAAAACATTAAACGTTTCGGCCACAATCTGGCCATCTTCAGTAAATTAATAATATTCTTAAGACGCAGAGTTACATCAAGTTGGAATAAAATTCAACCGTCGTGTGTTATAATTGTAAAAAACGTGTTTACTTCTATGAGACGCTGCTTCGTATAATAATGTTAGAACGTCAGAAGTCATATCACGAAAAGTGTAGAACGAGAATTTCCAGATTCTAATTTAAAATAATTTATTATATCATTAATATCTTTTAATCGGAGTATAAAACAATAGAATCGTTACCTGTTTTACAGCAAAAAATATAACAATGAATCTCAAGTATAACCATTGCACAGATAGAAATTTGTCGTGACATTATGTGTTATTATCATATCACATATTTTACCGTTATTTATATCTATGAGTCAACAGTTTGGAAAGTTCTAGAATTATTTATTAAGTGCGAGAGAGATCTTTCTTTAGAAGAGGAAGATAAACATCAGGCAAACCTTCCGTATCACTTTGTTTATTGATACCACTTGTTTGGTTTTTTATATGTATCATTTCTGAAATTCTTCGTTATTAATTCTTCGTTCATTAATGATTGTTCTGTATCTAAAATTCTTATGTTATCAGAATCCAATTCATGCATCTCATTCAAACGGTGACGTGAAACCACTGATATCTCAGAAGTAAGTTTCTTTATATCAGTCTTATGTTCTTTTATACGAGTTTTTAATTTTCTCTTCGTTTGGCCAACATACGACGCTTCGCAGTTTAAACAATTAATTTTATAAACAACTCCACAATGGTCATCCTTAAGCAAGGGATCTTTTCCTGTTTTTATGAATGTATTCAATTTATTCATAGGTTTATAAGCTATATCAAACCCATGAATATATGCAAGTTTTTTGAATTTTTCAGACACCTTGCTCAAGTATGGTATCGTGAAAAATTTTTTCTTATTGGAATCATGTTCATTATTATTTTCTTCGCGATTTTGATCTAGATTAGTTCTATTTTCCAAAATTTGTATTCTATTGTTAATTGTTGAAAATATGAATTTAAGAGGATAGCCATTATTAAAAAGAGTGTGAATTAATTCAGAAATGTTTTTTTCATGAAATTTGGGATGGGACAACAGTAAAATTCTATCAAACTGCCTAATGATTACTCCTCTTTTATGTGCTAATGGATGATTCGAAAAATAATTTAAATATCTCCCCGAATTGGTAGGTTTTTTATACATATCGAAGATGATACTTCCTTCTTGAATTATTAATTTGACGTCTAGAAAATTAATGCCGTTTTCATCACCAAAGTCAACCGTAAAATCTAAGTCTATCGTGATATGAGTTAAATAATTCTAGAACTTCTTCAACCTTTTCTTTATGTACAGCTAACATAATGTCATCAACATAACGCAAATAAAACGGCAAGATGATATTATTTGTAGTAATAATTTCTTGTTCTAAGTCTTGTAAAACTATATTCGCTAGTATAGGGGATAAAGGAGAGCCCATTGGCATACCAAAAATCTGTTTAAATATTTTTTTATCAAATCTAAAAAATGTGGAGTTAATTAATAATCATAACTGCCTTAATAAACTCCTGTAAAGGAATCGAAGTTTTATTTTCAATCCAGTTCCATCTACGTTCGATGCTTTTTAATACTAAATCCGTCGGAATGTTAGTGTACATGGAGACTACGTCAAATGATATAATACTAAAATTTCTTTCGATTACCTTTCCATTAAGTTTATTTACTAAATCATGACTATTTTTTACGTAACTAAAATTATTATTATTACAATTGTCTATAATTTCTTTTAAGAAGGTCGCCAGTGGATAAAAAGCCCTGTTAATGCAACTAACTATTAATCTTAGTGGATGACCTTCCTTGTGAATTTTTGGCAGTCCATAAGATCTCGGAAGTTCACCATCAGATACATATAATTTTTTGTATACGTTTGGGTCAATATACCCCTTGTTTTTCCAATTTTTTAATAAGTTACTAATCTCCAAAGTTATTTTATTCGTAGGATTTTTCTTTATTAACTTATATGTAGTCTGATCATTAAGAATCTCGTACATCTTCTCCCGATAATTTTCCCGATTCATAATTAGCGTGGTGTTTCCTTTATCCGCTTTCGTGATTAGAATATCTGGATTCTCTGAGATGAATCGTTTAACTCCTTTACACCTTCATGTATAATTTTATTTTCAACTGATTCAGTATCACAATTGTTAATTGACTTAAGAATTTGGAATGTTTCATTCCTGACAGATTTACAAATTTCCTCATCTGCTTTGAACAGATTGTGTTCGACGTGTTTTATAAATTCACGTGTAATTCTTTCTTTGCTGGTCAATTTATTGGGTAAATTAAATTGTTGACCTAATTGCAATACTACTTTGCTTTATTTGAAATATCAACATTACTAAGATTTATGAGCCATTTTTCGTTGGTATTTGAAATGTCAAAATTTGTGTTAAAGCTATTAGGATCAATATTAATATTATATTATTTAAATGTGTTTTATTTGATATCATATTTTTATTAAATAGATACTTTTTTTGAAATCAAAGGTGCACTGGAGATATCGCTATTCATCTCAGAGTCCGACCATTGTATTATATTGTAATTGATGTTCTTAATATTTGATATTTCTCTAGAAATGTATTTCATACGCAAGTTAATGATTTTCTTATTAATTCTGTTGTGTTATTTCCGCCATAAAATGTTAAAATTAATTTCTTATCTTCGGAAGAAGGAATTAGCAATGTTGTTTGGTAAAATTTTTTCCAATTGTCTACATATGCTAAACAATTCGGATTTAATTTGCTTCAGATGTTTATAAGCGTCTTGTAATTCAACCCGCAAATATTTAAAGATGAAATTGTATTAAAGTCTGTTAATTCTTTCTTCCGAAGAGTGGAACAATTTATTGTTATCTTTGCGTGTAAAATTATACATATGTATAGGAATAAGACATTCTTTTAGACACGTTTTTAAGTAAGTAATCATTGGGCAGCTTGATAGAATTTTACTGTTGTCCCATCCCAAATTTCATGAAAAAAACATTTCTAAATTAATTCACACTCTTCTTAATAATGGCTATCCTCTTAAATTCATATTTTCAACAATTAACAATAGAATACAAATTTTGGAAAATAGAACTAATCTAGACCAAAATCGCGAAGAAAATAATAATGAACATGATTCCAATAAGAAAAAATTTTTCACGATACCATACTTGAGCAAGGTTTCTGAAAAATTCAAAAAACTTGCATATATTCATGGTTTTGATATAGCTTATAAACCTATGAATAAATTGAATTCAACAATTATAAAAACAGGAAAAGATCCCTTGCTTAAGGATGACCATTGTGGAGTTGTTTATAAAATTAATTGTTTAAACTGCGAATCGTCGTATGTTGGCCAAACTAAGAGGAAATTAAAAACTCGTATAAAAGAACATAAGACTGATATAAAGAAACCTACTTCTGAGATATCAGTGGTTTCACGTCACCGTTTGAATGAGATGCATGAATTGGATTGGGATAACATAAGAATTTTAGATACAAAACAATCATTAATGAAACGAAGAATTTCAGAAATAATACATATAAAAGACCAAACAAGTGGTATCAATAAACAAAGTGATACGGAAGGTTTGCCTGATGTTTATCTTCCTCTTCTAAAGAAAGATTTCTCTCGCACTTAATAAATAATTCTAGAACTTTCCAAACTGTTGACTCATAGATATAAATAGCGGTAAAATATATGATATGACCAATAACAACACATAATGTTACGACAAATTTCTATCTGTGCAATGGTTATACTTGAGATTCATCATTATATTTTTTGCTGTAAAACAGGTAACGATTCTATTGTTTTATACTCCGATTAAAAGATATTAATGATATAGTAAATTATTTTAAATTAGAATCTGGAAATTCTCGTTCTACACTTTTCATGATATGACTTCTGACGTTCTAACATTATTATACGAAGCAACGTCTCATAGAAGTAAACACGTTTTTTACAATTATAACACACGACGGTTGAATTTTATTCCAACTTGATGTAACTCTGCGTCTTAAGAATATTATTAATTTACTGAAGATGGCCAGATTGTGGCCGAAACGTTTAATGTTTTATTGTAATAATCAATTTTTGATGCAATAATAATTAAATATCACAAACTATAACTTGTGCTGTGGTTCCTTATGCTCTTCTTTTCATAATTTTGAATTTATAACCATATTTGTTTTTTACGTTTTTATTAATAATTAGTTTTTGTGATGTATGCTTGTTTTCTGCATTTTGTATCTTGCTGAAACGCGAATATATAAAAGATCTTAGCATTACTCAGTATTACTAAACACTTCTGCACTATAACAGTAGTGTGATAGTACAGTCGTGCTGTAGTGCTGTAGTACAGTAGTGCCTCAAAATACTTTTAGTGTTCAGTAATACTTTTCTATAAGGGCGGGCCTTATTCTAGACCTTATTCTAGGCAGTGCCATGGATTTAAAAGCTCCATTGCTTGTTTAATTCATCTCGCTATGCTATGATGCTGTTGCTGGAGGGATTTATGCACATTTTAATTGGATTCCCCTCTGGTGTGTTGGAAGTGTGGCAGTATAAATAGACCCTGCTGCAAATTCTTACGAGAAAAATTCTTGTGAGAGATCTTTCAAGAAAATTTTCATACAATTTTCAAAATTTCGGACAGGAACATACAAAATCGAATAAGAATATATCGTATATGATATCTGTAAGTAAATCAAGAATCTTGCGTTCATGTTACACTCATGTTACATGCATGTTACATAAATCTTATAAGCATGTTATTAATTGATTCTTACACTCATGTAACGTGAATCTTGCAAGAATATATGAGTGTCATTATGAAAATATTACAAGAATACTATTGGAATTTTGTGTGATATATTGCTCATATTCTAGTAATTAAATTGGAATGAAGCAAGCAAGGATCGTTGAATGGGATTTAAAAGAATTCATTTTGACTAAAAATTAGTTCTTTCTACACAAATTGTATAACGGCTTTTCGACTAAATCAAATTTAATTTAGAACAGGAACATAAAAAGCCTACGCCAATTATAACGAAATTATAATTTATCAATTCATTAAGACAGTGATAATATACGTTTCGACCTTTTATTCAGTCATTTTCAGCATTGACAAATTTTTCAATTTTTCTTTTTCATTTTATATATCCAATCTAGTTTCTGTTTATTCAATAATTCCATTTCATTTACTGAGACGATCGATACCTTTATTACTTTGAAGCGATCGTGTAAAGAAATTATTTCTTAAATTAAATCTTAAATTATAAAGCAAAAATCTTTTCATTGCGAAATCGTGTACAATACATAGATTTCTACACTAACTTGAAAAAAAATTATTTCGTAACTATTGGGTAACTGCAAAAATTCGTGTCTAATTTATTGTTTAAAATTTATTGTTCAAATAGCTGCTATTTTTGCTAAAAATAAAATAAAATCTAAATCTTACTTTATCTGATGAGAGAATTTAAGAATCTATTTTTTTAAATTGTGATGGTTTTGACGGAGTTATGAGCAATCAAAAGTCAAAATATTCTTTTTATATAATTTGCAAACTCAATAACAAAAAATCTTAGGCAAATATTTTAGAAACGATTTTATAGAAAAAAACTTTAAGTTTTTTTAGAAAATTAGAAATTTAAAAATTTTTGCAAATTTTTTTGAATATGTGATAGGCCCACAAAAATTTCGTTTTTCATTTTGTTTAACTCGTAGTTTTTTATATGTAAAAATTACAAAACTCATATAGATTCAAAAAATATAGTAACCATTCGAAAGTAGAGATTTCAAGCTTTAAAACTTTTTTTTATTTAAATTTCGTTTATTTTTAACAAAATTGCAGCTATTTAAACATTGTATAATAAATCAGACATTTTTACACTCACCCAATATGTCTTTTAAGACTGATACATGATCTTGCATGTAACACTTAGGAATTGTATATAATTAGTACTATATTCTAGGATAATTCTGTAAAGAAATTATTTTTAAGAGCTTCTTATAAGACTAAGGCAAGATCTTTTCATTGCAATATAAATCGTCATGTACAATTCATTATAGATTCCTAAGGTCTTTAAAGATTACTGGTGAGATTCATGTATGAATTATACAGTATAAATTTACCTTTTTTCAACCCAAGTAATGGCAACTTTAATTCTCTGACAAAAATTATTACTCTTAAAAAAAAAATAATGCATCAAATTAAAAATTAAAACCTAGATGTTACAATTATTTAATCAAGTTAAATTCTATCAGTACAAACTTACTTACCTTTTTAACCCTTTCGCTCCGAACGCCGGATATGTCCGGCATCCACATGATAACCCGCGGAGCCGAACGCCAGATATATCCAGCATGCACGATGTGATCCACAGCGACGTGCGCCGACTAAAGCAACAATCGCGACCTATTTTTTGGATAGCAGCGCCTCTTGTGACAGCCGTGTAAATTTTTTGATAAAAGGAATAAATCACACAATTTTCGAATCATATTTGTTCTACCTCAATTTTTTTCATTACTATTAAGTGCCATAAAGGAATAGAAAATTGAGGATAGAGCAAACTTTAGGAAAAAGAATTTCAGAGAAGCTTTGTATTGGTACGTCCGCCTGCTGTCTAAAAGTATCCTCATTTCTTACAAATATTATAATTTACTTTTCATTTCAATAAAGAGTTCAGGTTTTGCCCTTCTTAAAATGGTATCAAGAGAATTGCAACTGGTAAGCACATTCGATAAATTAGAAATTAATCTGGATAGCTGCAATGAAAGCGAATCAAGTACAGAAATAATACCTCGCAAAAAAAGACGAGTGATGTACTAAGTACCTCAGAGTCTGAGGAAATTGAAGATAATTACATGGAAAGTACGGCCTTATCAAATATTATATGGACAACGGCAAAATTCAAACCCAAAATTCACCATTTTAACGCACGGAATTCAGGAATTCAATCAGGGATAAGATACTCATGGAAAATTATAGATTATTTCCAGTTATTTGTCAGCGAAAATTAATAGAATACATTGCTGAAAAAATAAACAGCTATTGGCGACAGAAGAACAACAACAATGAAATAATAGCTGGTACACAGCTAAATGAATTATATTGCTTCATCGCTATCTCTTTTTTGATGACCAGAAACAAAAGGCTATCGTTAGCAGAGCATTGGAGCCGAGATAAATTATTGAGAAGCGATATTTTTGGTGAGGTAATCAGCAGAGACCGGTACTTATTACTTCTACAAATGCTGCATTTTAGTGACGATCATGTATCCAGTTCCAATCGTTTACATAAAATCCGCAAAATAATTGATGAGTTACGAGGAGCATTTTATAAATTCTTTTACCCTTACCGTAACCTGTGTATAGATGAAAGTCTGCTGTTGGCGCTTATCAGTGTGTGTGTGTGGCTCAGCGGGCTTGATACCAGCCCGTTGGCTTTGCGGCGTGATCGCGGCGTGTTAGCGACGTGCCGTGTCACTGATGGGGCCCACCGAAGGGGAGGGCATGCGCGCGACTATGCTACCTGCGTGTAAACCGCCGCGCTTCTCAGGGTTTTCTCGAAGCTTCTGTGTGCGACTTTCATACCGCGAGCACGTGCAGACTGGTGCCCAAACCTTTCTCCTTTTTATCCTTATAATGTACGACACGAGTGTAAAACACGAGAGACATTAAAGCATTTTCACATAAGATAATTGCTTCTTTTATTACGCACTGCCGAATTACTTCGAGTGTGGCCACAAGGCAAGCGACGCAAATCGACAGGCCACAAGGCACGAGATACAAATTCTCTGACGATGAGAAAATAGCGCTGCACATAGCGCAACAAGGATATCAAGGTCCTTTACACTAACATCTGCTTCTATACAAAGGCAGACTGTCTTTCAAGCAGTTTATTCCATCGAAGAGGAATAGATTCGGCATAAAATCATTTGTTCTTTGTGACTGCAAGACGGGTTATATTCAAGACTTTATTGTTTATACGGAGGCTGGTACCACTATAGGGACCGAACATAAGGACTATGGTAAATCAGGAAGTATTGTAATGTCCCTCCACACCCTTTACAATTGGTACACGAGGTATATTGCATTATTTGATGTATTGCACAAAAATTGTACAAATACGTGTGGCACTATAAAAAAGAGGAGAAAAGGAATGCCGAAAATGAACGAAAAATTAAAAAAAGGAGAAGCGTGCTTTCACTCGGCCGCAAATATGTTAGCCATAAAATGGCAGGATAAAAAAGAGGTTTTTATGATTTCTACAATACATAAGGAAGAATTTGTGGATGTTCCAAAACACTACAGTGCACAAGAAATTGTACAGAAACCATCTTGTGTACATGACTATAATAAATTTATGGATGTTGTAGACAGGACCGACATGGTCATCAGCACTATAAATTCTACCCGAAAAACAATAAAGTGGTACAAAAAATATTTCTTTCATATGATTGACATGTATTTATGGAACTCATATTGCCTATAAAAAAAACAAATAACCGGTAAAACAATATCAATTGCAAAATTTCAACTGAAATTAATCGATCAAATTTTGAAGAAATATCAGAAAAAAGCAAGCCGTCATCCTATTAGACCCGGAAATAATCACTCATCAAGACTCAACGGAAGACATTTTCCTTCTCTTTATGAAACTAAAGAAAAAAGTAGATCGCGAAGGTGTGTTGTATGTACGAAAAACAATAAAAGACGAGAATCTCGTTATCAATGCCAAGAATGTGATGTTGGGTTGTGCATGTATCCATGTTTCAAAATATATCACACTGAATTAAATTATTAATCACTGTATATTACATATTATGTTTTATTTTATTATTGTATATTATATATCACTGTATATTATATATTATTCTTTCACTATTTTTAATTGTTAATCAGACTCTTTATACCCATTAAATAAGTTTATATCTTTTATGTAGAAATTATGAGTATATTGTTTTAAAGAAAAATCCCTTTTCTTTCAAGATACACTGTCCATGCGCAATGTGTACACTTTCGGCGCGGGGTCCCGTTCAGTGGTGGCGCTACGGCAGACCGAACCGCCGTAGCGAAAGGGTTAAAAAGGGTAAAAAAAGGCGCTAAGCACATTTGTTTCTCGAATAAAGCCTAAGCATTCAATCCTTTTTTTTTTATATCGGAGGAGAAATGCCTAAAGCATACCCCGGGCCTCGGGGGAGAGCCCGAGATTGAGTGGGGTTTGCATCCACTAAAACCCCTCCGAGTGCCCTAATCGAGGGTCTCCGGGAACGCGTGCAGCATTCTTCCGGAGACCCCCGAAACCCGCCGATCTCATTTTCAGTGTCGGCCAAACTTGTCGGAAACTTGGCGTTCCCGGCTGTCGGTGAACTGCCCAACGAGCGGAGTGGGGGACACCCACTCACTCCGCTCCGCCCCGTTGGTGTTAAGTGGCCGAGTTGAAACCGCCGATCCCCCGGCCAGTTGTCCCAACCTCCTTTTGCCTTTTTGCAAGCGTTTAAAAGCGCCAGGCGGAAATCTCTCCTTTTATCAGTCCGCCAGCCTATACGCGCTGGCGGATTGCTCCTGCTCTGGCGGAAGGGAGGGGAGCCAGACTCACCCCCCAGCCAGCGTCAAGTGGCGCCGGCTGCCGGGGCTCCGAGTTGGGACCGCCGGTCCCTCAGCATTCCGCCACTCACGGCAACTGGGGAGGAGGCCGTCACGATCCCCGGAAGGATAACCCCATCCTCCTCCCCGTCGCTCCTCGTCGGAGCGCGACGTCCGCCGCAGCGGCGCCTCGGTGGTCGTCGCGGCGGGCGCGGAGAGTTTCCCCGCGGGCCCCGCCGTCTCTCCCGCCCCCCGGGACACTCCCTCCAGTTGGTGAAGGAAGGGGGTCACTGGCTGGGGCCCTCTCCTGCTATCTTTCGGCCTCCTCCTTCCGCGACATCACTGTTTCGAAGAAGAAAGAGACCCTCTAGGCGCTCTCTCTGTCGACCAGACAGGCCTTAACCACGATCGGCCGGGAGAGATCCTTTCTCACTTCTTGGATCGAGATTCTGCACTTCTCCGTCCAAGCTGGGCACTGCTCTAAAGTATGCTTGCGAAGTCTCGGTCTCCGTCACAATGATGACATTGCGTCATCGGCTCCTTTCCAATGCGACAGGTAGGTACCTATGGCCGGTGAGTACCTGTGTCAGGTGGAACGATAGTCCGCTCCATTCCCTACTCGCCCACTCTTCGAGGCAGGAAAGGATAGCCTCCGTCGTCCGAGTACCTCACGTCGGCGGGTTGCTCTCCATGTCAGACTTTCACTGTCTGAAGATCCGCCGACGGGCTTTCTGCCACAAGTGATCGACCACCCGCGGGGTAACCACGCCCCCCCCTCGCGGGCTGCCACCTTGTCGTGGTGAGGGGGCTCCCCCACGAGTCGCTTGCGGCACGTGGGGGTCTAAGAGCAGCCTGTACGGACTCCTTCCCGATGGGAGGAGTCTGTACACCGGGTCCGGCACCCCAAGGGGGGCCCTCTCCTCGTGGGAGGAACCCCTGGGGGTCCCTCGGGACGGTCCCCAATGTGCCGGTAAGGGTTGGCGGCCCTGACTTCAATCGCCCGGTGGCACGGCACCGACAGAGGGAGGATTACTCCCTGCCCGCGACGGGGGGACATGGGCGCGGTACTGCAGTGTCATCGGACACAGCAGAAGTTCTGGCACGCCTCAGCCAGACTCCGTGGGGAAGGGGTCGTAAGTAGGACGTGGGATTAACGCGTTCCGTCGGGTGGGCGTACAACGGTAAGGGGTGGAAGGGGAGGCTTGAAACCGCGGGGGTAAAATAAGTGTTCCGATCGTTTCCGTGTACGCGGATGGGCAGGGCCGTCGGCGTGGGGAGGCACTGTCGTGTCGCGATCGGTAAGGTGGAGGATGAAGGGAACGGAATTATTCCTGACCCTCACCATCCTACCAACAGGGGCTNGCTCCTGCTCTGGCGGAAGGGAGGGGAGCCAGACTCACCCCCCAGCCAGCGTCAAGTGGCGCCGGCTGCCGGGGCTCCGAGTTGGGACCGCCGGTCCCTCAGCATTCCGCCACTCACGGCAACTGGGGAGGAGGCCGTCACGATCCCCGGAAGGATAACCCCATCCTCCTCCCCGTCGCTCCTCGTCGGAGCGCGACGTCCGCCGCAGCGGCGCCTCGGTGGTCGTCGCGGCGGGCGCGGAGAGTTTCCCCGCGGGCCCCGCCGTCTCTCCCGCCCCCCGGGACACTCCCTCCAGTTGGTGAAGGAAGGGGGTCACTGGCTGGGGCCCTCTCCTGCTATCTTTCGGCCTCCTCCTTCCGCGACATCACTGTTTCGAAGAAGAAAGAGACCCTCTAGGCGCTCTCTCTGTCGACCAGACAGGCCTTAACCACGATCGGCCGGGAGAGATCCTTTCTCACTTCTTGGATCGAGATTCTGCACTTCTCCGTCCAAGCTGGGCACTGCTCTAAAGTATGCTTGCGAAGTCTCGGTCTCCGTCACAATGATGACATTGCGTCATCGGCTCCTTTCCAATGCGACAGGTAGGTACCTATGGCCGGTGAGTACCTGTGTCAGGTGGAACGATAGTCCGCTCCATTCCCTACTCGCCCACTCTTCGAGGCAGGAAAGGATAGCCTCCGTCGTCCGAGTACCTCACGTCGGCGGGTTGCTCTCCATGTCAGACTTTCACTGTCTGAAGATCCGCCGACGGGCTTTCTGCCACAAGTGATCGACCACCCGCGGGGTAACCACGCCCTCCCCCTCAGCCGAATCGCCTTCATCCCGGCGTACGTCTCCGGCAACATATTCAGCGGGTATCCCCGCGAGGGTCATGGCGGCTACGTATGACACGGTCCTGCCTATGAAATTCTAAGGGCCAGCCACCTCTGCAACGTGTGCAGTTTCGCCTTTATTTAGCGGCTGGTCAGGGCAGCCTCATTCCATACTAGGACCCCGTAGTAGGCGTACATGTATGCGCCTCACTCCGGCACTCGGACCGCGAAAATTGAGCATGAGGCCGAGCGCATCTGCCCGCCTGCCCAATCGGGGGGACTCTCATCGAAATGGTCGACAAAGCCTCACCGACCATCCAAGATGAGACCCAGATACTTCAAGTTGGGTTGTGACCGAATCTTTAGTCCGATTGCTCTGATATCGATCCCATGTGTCTCTTTACGATCGCTACATCTTTTAACCACCAAAGACAAAGGTTTTGTGATATTGTCCTCCGCGCACCGTCTTTTGCGCGCCACTACAACGTCACCGGCTCGTCTCGGATAAGTAGTGGAGGATAGGTAACGCAATAATTACCAAATATTCACAAATATGGTAACGTAACAACTTTGTGTTTAACTTAATATTTTACTTTTTATATAACTGCGTCGTCTACAATAGTTTCACAATATAGGATACTCCCTTACGTAAGACACTTTATCGCTGCTATTTATCGTATCACTCCTTGGTCTAGAAAATACTCCTAAGTACCATGACTCTTTTATGACCGCCCGGAGAGCACACTGAGTTACACTCAGATTCGACTACTTGTCTTCGCAATTGGGAGGCAATTCTACGTTTTCGCCTTCGCGATTTTCCTTCGCGTCTTACCGTACTATCGTTTTCTATGTTTTATTTTATAGAATTTATGCTTATTTCTATTGGTTTACCAAGTATAATAGATGTCCTCGCCCACTCTAGGCCTCAGCGAATAATAACACTTTCGCCTTTTGAAAGTAAATATATTTAACAATGACCCAAAAAAGAAATTATAACCTTAACAACCCATAACCTTAATAATAGTAATAGTGATAACAGTAACAATAACGCAATCTTATTCCCTAATATACACTATATATTTATAATTATATTTGTAATTTTCTTTTTATTTTTCTAGCCTTAACTCTATTACTATCCTAATTCCTATTCTAATTAACCCCAGAAATTATTCCCATAATCTTAAATTGCTTAATATGATAATTATCACCGCTATCTGCGAGTTGAGCTTAACGGACTTCGGACCTGCCTCCAGCAGGCGTGGCATCCGCTCCCGGCTGCACGATCCCACTCGGATGCGGACATCGTCTACCCTGATAAAGGTCCGAGGGGAGAAGGCCTCTGCTTCCCCTTTATGAATATTATATAAGGAAATGGCTTCTGTCTTCTCGAGAGCTACCCTCAAGCCAAGCTCCTTTATGGAGTCGACAACGCATACTACCGCTACATTGGTGCTTGACACTCTTCAGATCGCTTCCCCGGCCACCACTAACGTGTCGTCTGCCTAGCAGACGACGTGGCAGTCTGGGGGCAGAGCCTCGCGGAGGATGGAGTCATAGGCGACGTTCCATAACAGGAGTCCCAATACTGACCCCTGCGAAACGCCACACTTCATGTCCTTCCGCTGCTGGAGTCCCACTTTGGCATGGAACTTCCTGAGCTTGGCTTGAGCTTCCTGTCCCGGAAGTAGTCCTCTATGATGGCGACTAGGTAGGGGGGCAGAAGGTAGTGATCTCTCAGCGTCCTCATTACCTGGCCCCAGGGAATACTGTTGAAGGCGTTGGCGATGCCCAGAGACATCGCCAACGCCATCCCCCCTCCCCCTCGTCCGCGATCAGCCGCTTCGAGAGGAAACGGACTTGCTTAATAGCATCGATAGTCGAGGTTCCCTCCCGAAAGCCGTATTGACTGCAGGACAAGTTGGGACCCGTGCCGAGACAGATGCCAGACGACGCGGTTGGCTATTAAACGGTTCGTTCAAACAGCTTGCAGCTTTAGCAGACAGATTGGCCTGTATGCGGAGGAATGTACTTCTTCGCAGGTTTGCCCTTCTCTCGAAGGAGGATGAGCCGGGCCCTTTTCCACGACCTGCCTTCTCTAAAGCAGCTCATGTAGATCTGCCTCAGGCGTTCTCCAACGATGGGGGCGGTCAGTTTTCACACTTTACCGGCCACTTCCATCGGGACCTGATGCCTTAGGTCTGTCCCTGAGGCGGATGAAAACCTTCCCCATCTTCTCCCCTGAGACGCCCAGCTCCCCCGTCTATCCTTCCGGTGGGCCTACTCTGCCGAGAATTTCCTTCCTCCTCACGGAAAAGAGGGTACCCCCTGTACGTTCGAGGACATCCAGCGTCTCCGTAATGGGGGGACAGGGACGAAGTTTTTTCGTCACGATCTTATAGAGCCTCCCCCACGGATCCCAATCCAGGGAAGAGACGAGGTCCTCCCAAGCCTTCACTTTTGCCTTGATGGCTACCCTAGAGTATTCCTGGTGACCCTTAGCACCTCAACGATCCCAGCAATCTCTGCATCGACACCTCGTCGTCTGGTATGGATGTACCCCCTTCTAGCGGTCACTGTGCCAAAAATTCCACCAACTCCTCAGATCACCAGTAAACGGCCCTCCGCGTCATAGGTCGGCAGCGGGACATTGATGCATCGTATGCGCGTGACATGACGTGCCACTCGTGTCTCAGCCACTCTCCTCCTCCATCGTTATGTCTAGCATACGCTCTTGCCAAGTGGAGAAGAGGAGACTAGCTTCGAGGGCGTCGGGGTCCAACTTTTTAAGGGCTCATCGGCGTACCTCGCTCTCCCGGCGGCGTCTCTCCCGCACTTCCGCGGGTGCGGAGACCAGCTCCATTCTTACTAAATGATGATCAGTTTGCTCGAGGGAGCCGACCTCCACCCTCCATCCCCTTACTCTGGATGCGGCCGCGGGGGTCGCCCACGTGATATCCACGATGGATTCTTCCCGCGCATTACGGTTGCATGCACTCGTTGCTGGAATCAGTGGTCGAGGATCCCACTCCACCGCGTGAGCGTTGAAGTCCCCTTCCACTACGACCTGTCGGGAGAAGCGTCTTCTTCAGTGACTCCAGAACCCCCTCGTATTCCCCCCTGTTGAGGAAGGAAGTAACATCCGCAACGTCTATGAGTTTCCATTCCACAATCAGGAACTCCTTCCTCGCCGAGACAGACACCATCGGCGGGATATTGCACACGTGTTGGCTGACTATCGCCACAATACCGAGAGAGTCCTCGGCCCAGTTAGGGTGATTCTCCGGTATGTTGTATGGGTCCGCGGCGATGGCCAGTCCTTCCCCACACTCTGCGAGGTATTGGGTAAGCATACCCTGCGCCCCGCTGGAGGTTTATTTGGAGGAGTGTGTACATCACTAATTTCTGTCACGCTCCTCCACCACTTGCATAGCCTCTTCCATCCCTTTCTCTTTCGTCTGCTGCAGCAGCGGCTGCTTCCTATCCGCCGCAGCTTCCGCAGTCTTTCCGGTTGGCACCGCCGGCTCTTTACGGGCGGGGGATCACTGGGCCTGGATCCTTCTTTTCCTTCTGCTTCTTAGACGCCGAGTAGCCACTGCTGCCGATCCTACGTCCGGCCAGATGCCTAAATGTTTTGCACGCTGGGCAGTGTTTTCCACCTTGGCGTTGTATTCCCGGGCCCGGTGCCTAATTCCGCTGCAGCGGTAGCAGCACGGAATGGTCCACCATGTTTTTACAATTCTGCTGCACGTGACCCGCTTCCAGGTACCGATAATACAGCAGGCCCATCTAGGGAAGCAGCGCAAGCCGACAGTTGGACCATCCCACTCTGACCCTCGGGGTGATCAGCAACTTCTTGCGCGTCACTGCCGGGCAACGGATCCAACACAAGCCGAGACCGCTCGGCATTCTTCTCATCTCCCTCACTTTAAAGTCAGCGGGGGAGCACTCGCTGGCCTTGGCGAATTCGTCACTTCCTTGAACTATGCTGGGGAGACACTCCCAGGGTTAGACGCCTTTCTAGGCTGGGGTGGCATCTGCCTGTTTCGCCCTTTCGAGGGGAGGCATACTCCTCCCAGTCTGCAGGCCTTAGCCGCAACTCTCTTGGCCGTCCTGGAGGCGACCTGCGCCCATGTTTGATCATTAGTGACCGCGCCCGTATGCTGCTCCTTGCCTCCGGCGGGAGGGAGACTCGGAGCTGCAGGAGGTGGCGTACTCCCCATGGAAGGAGGGATTGTTGTTTCCCCTTTCCCCCCCCCTTTTAAATATCCCACCCAATTAATAGTAGTTCTAATTTTTCTTCAAGAATGTTCTTATTGAAGGTTTTCTTATTCCAATCCCAGTAATGGCAACTTTAATTCTATGTCAAAAATTATTACTCTTCGAAAAAAATAATGCATCGAATGAAAAATTAAAACCCAGATGCTACAATTTCAACTAATCAAGTTTACATTCTATTAATTAGAAAGTAAAACACAATTCGTAGGATTTCTTGTTATTTATTTAACCATATATATCATTAAAAGATAAAGAATATTACATATAAAAGATTTGATATCAACAAAATTGACGCCAAATTAAATTCTTCAAAATTTTATATATCGATAGTAAAAAAGATTTGATATTAACAATTGACGTCAAGTTAAATTCTAAATGTAATTCGGATGATGACAAATTAAATCAATAATATTGACTTTAATGTCATTATCATTTCTATAAAAGATTTAAAATATCATAAAGAATGACGAAGTTAGCTCTCACCCCTATTTTGGTAAAAATTCGGCACAATCACCTCCTTAAGGATACAAACAAAAAGACAGGTGGTACAAACGGGTACAAATCATCCCGAAACAGCAGTTTACAGATTTAAAATATTAGGTGTTGGAATTAATTCGTAGCGTTTTACAAGAGATGGCACAAGCAGTACACTATTTCGTTGTTACCTATAGTTCTGTATACATTGTAAACATCTATCATAGGACGTCATTTGCCGTACATAACCTTTCTTGAAATCATAAATAACAACACTGTATAATTCATTGAATATGTCAAAATTTGTGCCAGATAAAGTGTTTTTGCGGGAAGTTTTGCTTCATTACTTTAATATGAACAAAAGTGCAGCTGAAGCTCATCGTATTTTAGTGGATGTGTATAGTGAACATGCTCTGGCTGAGCAAACGTGTAGGAAGTGGTTTGCACGTTTTAAAGCTGGTGATTTCGACTTGGATAACAAGGAGCGACCTGGTCAGCCGAAAAAATTTGAAGATAACGATTTGCAGGCACTGCTCAATGAAAACTCATGTCAAACACTTAAAGAATTATCTACGTCATTGGAAGTTGACTTCTCAACAATAGGAAAACGTCTTAAAAGTTTGGGCATGATCCAGAAGGAAGGACATTGGGTCCCATATGAATTGAAACCAAGGGATATTGAGAGACGTTTTCTCACGTGCGAACTGCTGCTTCAACGGCAGAAAAGAAAAGGTTTTTTGCATCGGATTGTTACCGGTGACGAAAAGTGGATCCATTATGACAATCCAAAGCGCAGAAAGTCATGGGTTAAGCCCGGCGAACCATCAACATCAGTGGCAAAGCCCAATATCCATGGCTCAAAGCTCCTGCTCTGTATTTGGTGGGATCAGAAGGGTGTCATATACTACGAACTGCTAAAACCGCATGAAACCATTACTGGAGATCTCTACCGACGGCAACTGATGCGCTTGAGCCGTGCATTGAAGCAAAAACGGCTGGAATACTTCGAAAGACACGATAAAGTCATCTTGCTGCACGACAATGCTCGCCCACACGTTGCAAAACCGGTAAAAACATACCTGGAAACACTTAAATGGGAAGTGCTACCGCACCCGCCGTATTCTCCTGATATTGCACCTAGCGACTACCACTTGTTTCGATCATTAGCTCATAGCTTGTGCGAGCAGAAGTTCACATCTTACGAAGATTGTACAAAATGGTTCGATTCTTGGATTTCATCTAAAGACGAACAGTTCTTCCGACGTGGTATTCATTCACTGCCCGAAAGATGGTCAAAAGTAGTAGAAAGTGATGGGAAGTACTTTCATTAATGTATTTTTTAATGCTCATGTGAAATAAATAACATTCTTTCATTAAAAAAACGCTACGAATTAATTCCAACACCTAATATCTTAAAGTGGGATGCTGGCATCTTTTTCAATCTTTTATAATCTTTTACCCCTTGAGATGCAAATGAAATGAAAAGTGGTTTAAATAGGTACAAACCGAGCTTAATTTAATGCGTATCAAAAAAATTTTTTCTCTTAGAGTTTTTTTAAAGTTGGATTCACATAGATAAAACTCGCGCCAAATTAAATTTCATTTTTTATACTATGCCAAATTATATATATATACACAGTGCGACAAATATGTTCCCGGACACGAACCACATCTTAGCAACCAGTGGTGACATCTGTGCGTTCAAACATGCATTTTAAAGGTTGAACATTTTGCTATCATCTGTCAAAGTTTCATTCATTTTGGTTGACATATAACGAAGATATGACAGTTCATGTTAAACAAGATTTTGGTCGAGGTAGAAATTTTAATATGGAACAAAGAGCAGTGATTAAATTTAATGCAAAACTTGGTAAAAGTGCATCAGAAACATTCCGATCGATGCAATAAGTTTACGGCAGTCAATGTCTAGGTCGTACAGCTGTTTTTGAGTGGCATAAGCGTTTTTTGGAAGGCAGAGAGACCCTTGAAGATGACAAAAAAGGACGGCCAATTTTGGTTCGAACACCCGAAATGATCGAAAAAGTATGTGATTTTGTTGCAAACGATCGCAATGCATCACTAAAAATGATAGAGAAGGCTTTAAATATCAGTAGAGAAACGATTCGAACCATATTACATGAAGATTTGGGTAAAACGAAGGTTTGTGCGAAGTTTGTTCCACACACATTAAGAAGCGATCAAAAATCAGCGAGAATCAATTATTCCAGAGACATCGTTGCAGCCGCAGAAAATAATCCAAACTTCCTAAAATCAATTGTTACGGGTGATGAAACATGGTGCTTTCAATATGATCCAGAAACTAAGCGTCAAAGTGCGAAATGGAAGTCAAAAAATTCATCACAAGCAAAAAAAGTACGGAAAGTTCCATAAAAAATCAAGACAATGCTCATCACATTCTTTGATAGCAAAG
>JAANIC010002569.1:241513-303838 GCA_017607545.1 Acromyrmex charruanus
GTCCTGAAAAGAAAAGAAAATGTTGAGATAAAATATTCTATAAAATATTCATATTTAATAGTACATACGTAACATTTCCTGATGTCACTGCCACTGTTATTGTTGGCAGCAGAATAAAATTGATAGAATAATTAAGTATTTGTTCCTGTAATGGTTACTGGGGTTCTTGATGTAGTGATTGTTGAAATGACTGTTGTTGCGGTAATGATTGCTGAGGTGGGAATGACTGTTGAATATCGAATTGTTGCGAATGTGGTAGTTGTTGCCGCGGACGTGGTAGTTGCTGCGGATGAGATAGTTGTTGCAGTATCTCAAACAGCAATTAACCTTTTTGTATATATTTGCGTTTTGATTCCGTGGGTCCGCTTCGCCTGTATTTAGGGGTTTTAGTGATGTTTTCACTTTCTTTCTTTGTACTCCGAGAGTTCTGCATATTATATGCCCTATCCGCAAGATAAGCAAGGAGCACGTTCACGTAATACTTCTCCACTTCTGTGGATGAGTATTTTTAATGCAACTGTCCATTTGTATCCCGAATTTTTTGTTTCGTTAGCCAATTACGATGCAGAGCTGTAAAAAGAAGAAATTATGCTTTCAATACAATCTAAAATTATTGCTTATTATTGATTTTAAAAAATTCAAATTATTAAAAACAATTACTCACACTTTGCCAGGAGGAAGTTCGGTAGAAATCTCTCATTCTCAGCATGATTACTGTTAACTCATACTCTTACGAGATGTGCTTTCTCACCAAAGACCCCTTTGAGAAGAGCATATACCCTGTAATCAGCGTGACTATCTTCCACCTGTACTAATGTACGTTGCTTTGGAGCACAAAACTCCATATCCAAGGAGTATCTAAAACAAAAAAACACATGAGGTTAATGAGAAAAGTCAGATTAGAATATTGAAAATAAAAGTACGCCATTTTAACGAACATTTTTAACTTCACTCATTCCCGGAATGACATTCATTAGTGAAAGTGGCTGAACTTGCAAGAGATAATGGTGGCCTCCTCTCTATATTAACATGAATAAATATAATAGTGGTATATATATTTGTTATTCTATAAGAGTACTGTTCATACAATCACTTCATATGCAAAGTCATACATGAGACTGTTTAAGCCATGTATACGCCTAACGAACGAATACCGAACACGAACATGTTCACGGACATTCGTGTTAAATTTGCGTTTGTAAGCAATTTATTTTTTTTCTTGATTACACCGATTTGTGCTCCTACGAGCGCATAGGAGCTATGATAGGAGCATGCAACGCAAACAAATCATAGCATTTGATCAGTCAGATTCGATGTTCGTTATAGCAATTAAACTTACGTCACAAGTAACAATACAAACTTTTACGTTCCTTGCTCATTCGGTGATCATTCACTAGATGTATATCTGCAGACTTTAGAGCAGAGCTGTCCAAGGTCGGTGTTTTTTAGCTCGAAATCGAAATGTGTCGGTATTCACTTTTGTTTGTTGTGTAGTAAATTCTACTTCGAAACAGATCAACGATTCGAAAAATATGAAAAATAATTATCTCATATCATTAACAGTGCCATATATCTCCTATTTGTAACTTTATTTAAATTTCTGTAAAAAGGCAACACAAGGTAAACAATAAAAATTCCTGGCATCTCATCTATCAGCCCTAGGAAAGTCAAGCCAATGGATCGTCATCAGGAGCGACACGATTAACATCACTTGTCTGATATGCAAGGTTGGTTAATCCCTGTGTTCACAATCCTATCAGTTTATATCAATGTATATACATAGTATCAAAAACTTATTAGGAAAAAAATGAATCATAAATGTATAACCAGTTTTTTACAATAAAGTCTCGAATTTCGGAAAAAAAACGATGGAAGCAAAGTTATACACCTAATAATAACGAAATGGCACGCAACATAAATTTCGTTATCAAAACGTCATTTTTCCACGCCTATAAGTTCGCCATTTATCGTGGTGCGGCGTTGTAACACACAAACAAGCACAAGCTCATGTCCGTGTGCTCGCCTGCGGCGCGCCGAGAGTTAACGAGGCAGCGAGCTCTTTCCACTAGTAGCTTGTTTCAAGTAACTGAAAATGCTTTCTCGGCAATCTCAGCCGCTCGGCAGCTCTAGGCATCAATAAAGGGCGGGCGACATCCTAAATAAGTTTTTAATAAATTGAGTAGGAATAGTAGGCGGGTTCTAGCTCATGGGGCTAGAGGAGGGCGTGGGGCGCGGGGCGCGGGGGATACTCGTAGACGCGGGGAAGGAGGGGAGAGGCGCGGGAAGTCCCGGCGCTATCGGTGTTTACCAATATGATGATACATGCCGCCATGTTGTGACGTCACGTATCATTGAGGGACTGCCACCCCGCCACAGGCGCCGCCGCCGCCGCGGACCATCCCAAAATGCGTTTCGAGCCACCCCATTCCAAAATGCGTCACGGTATTATAATGCGGACTTTTTGTCTAGGGGATCGGTAATACATCATCAATGTGCTGCCGGCTGATACACAAAGCGTCATCAATGAGGGATAGATGAAAGCATAATACGTTCTCACAGCTCTTTCTTTCAAGGTCGATAATGATATTTATCTAGGAAGAACTGTGAAATCGGTGACACGTCGCGACGCGAGAGAGAGACGCCGATAACGATATTTTTTCTAAGAAGAGATCGGTGACACGTTGTCGACGCTATGACCTAATAGGGATGGTAGACAAAGGAACAAAAAAGTCGCAAATGGAATATATAATGGATCATAAGCGCGCGGGACCTCAGTTAGCGTCTTTAAAGATTAATTAATCGCAATAAATATGTAATGCGAAAAGTGTGGCTGACAATCGTGAGGACGTTGAGAACATGGATGATGTAAATGCAGATAAGTTATTTGAAACAATGAAAATAGAATTTGAGAACATAATGGACGATGTAGAGTTCGAGAATATCAGAAACATTGAGGACATGGACGATGTCGAATTCGAAAATATCGGAAACATTGAGGACATGGACGATGTCGAATTCGAAAATATCGGAAATGCGAATAATAGAGACGAAGTGTTCGAAGTGTTTGACGAAATGGGAGTAGACTTTGAAAATATAATGGACCAAGAGTCGTCCGACGAAGAAATGCTATCCAACGATAGTGGATGTGCTAGTGATATGAGCGAGTATGAAATGGATCGTGTAGAAAAATTCGTATCGTCTCCAGAAATTCGTACGATGAACGCTCGTACTAAGCACTGTGTGATCCATAATTATTATACAACGGATGGTGCTTTAACCATATGCACATCATGCATGATTCGTATAGCTGACATTAACGATGGAGGAATGTATCACATTAGGAAGCATGAGACCTTCTTTCTCATTCTTTCGGTAAGCTAGACGGCAGGTTGTGCACGAATTGCAGAGTGCCTTTGTACATTATATTCTCGTGCCCACTCTGCACATATTAAAAAAAAATGAATGTGAAAAAAGTGTCTGAAGACTGTGATCCGCGAAGGAAAGATGTGCGAATATCGCCGATGCAGTTCCTACGCGATCGCGAAATAGATACACATGGTGTGAAACAGGGAGTCATCATCAATGACGATAAAAAATGATGATGAAAAAAAAAATTGGTTCCGACGGTTAGGAGACGAAACGGTGCACATTGATTTCGAAGAGAGATTTTGGTACTAGCTTTCGGTTTAATAAAAAAACAGTGTTATCACTCAATGAAAAATGAAGAAAAGATTCAATATAGCTGCAGACGTATTAAGATTCCCGCGAGTGGTGAGAAGTGCGTTGATGATAACGGACAAATTAGTGATGCCATACGACCGCGAGGAGAATCCTGCTAAAAAAGTGTTTCGTGAGTTGTGTGATAAGTATATGCGTAATCAATTATGCTATCCTTGTAAAGAGTGCACTTTAGTAGTTGAACATAGTACCAAGGTAATAAAACATTATTCTAGATATAAAGCGGTGCTGCAATGTGGTGAACGAGTCACATGCCTCGTGTAAGAGTGTGATCTAAAGATTGTGAAAAAGACATGGAAAATTCCACGAGCGAGTGGAACGCGAATTGCTGAAACAGTGCGGCCAAGTCGCTACTCTGGTGAAGTGTTTTGCGTGGCTGCAAAGATGCGACGAGCAGCTTGAAGAACTTTATCGTGCCAAGCGTCCACGCCTCATCATTGGACACAGACAATCTGCGGTGGCGAGGATCGCGCGACTCGCGGGTGCAAAGTCACAATTGGAACAACGTTTCGTGCACATTGGTGGCGAGTACGCGAGTGGTAACGAACGATATCTTGTCTGGCGAGAAATCAACGCCGCGTTCAAGAGTCTTATATTGACAGGTGCGGTGATAAACTTTAATTACATTGAGTCACGACGGTTTTTAGAAGACGCTGGCAATGTAGCTCTAGAGTGAGTGCGCGATGCTGTAGAAAGACATGGTAATGTAAAAGTGAACACCGCGTTCAACGGCGAGTTCGCGACGAAGGATAAACGCACTAATAAGAGTATAATTATAAAGAACAGCGAGATATATCGTTGCACTGATATGCGTGAGTGGTACGAGCGACACGTCATCGAGCTTATCCTAGCATTGCTCGAAGAGTTCCAGGAACGTGACAACGAATGGACATTGTTGCGAATTCTCAACTTTTCTGAAAATTCTTTTCATTTTTGTCTTTGGTGATATCGATATGTTTAGTAGATGAAATATATTTTTCTTTGGTTATCGATAGTACATCTACATGTCCATCGTACGTGTAGCAATTTCCTTAATTATAAAATACGCGTTGTAGCCCGATAAATTGTGAAATACGACCGGCATATAAAATGAATTTTTATAATTTAACGACTGTTAACGTGAACAAACTAAATCCCCTGCGCGCGGGATGTTATTTCGAGGTGCCGCGAAAAATTATATTTAAGAAAGCTATGATCAACGTGCGTTCGATGGACAATGCATGCTTCGCGTGGTCGGTGGTAGCCGCTCTATACCCAATTAAAAGTAATGTAGATAGAAAATCGTCGTATCCGCATTATACGACAGTGTTGAATCTCGCGGATATCGAATTTCCGATACCATTCAAAGATATTCCGAAATTCGAAAATCTCAACAACATATCGATCAACGTGTACAGCATCGAAGATAAGCAGCTCCTTCTTCTATGGTTCACAGGCGACAAGAGGGACAAGCATGTCAATTTTCCTGTATCTACAAGATTCACGCAACAACATTAGACACTTGCGTGGATCAAGAACCTGTGAGCTTGCATCTCGTGAGCTCGCAGATTAGTGGAAAAAAGAATAAGAAGTTTTTCTGCGACCGGTAAGTATGATAAGAAAAGCCAATAAAAAGAAATAGTGACAAAAAATGATTTCTCTATTTACAGGTGTCTCCATTATTTCAGCTCGAAAAATTGCAATCGCACGAAGTGGACTGCCAGAAGATCAACGACTGCGCCATCTGACTGCCGAGTGAGGACGATAGGTGGCTCGAATTTGGCACTATAACAACCGGGAACGAGGGCCATTCATCGTCTACGATCTGGAGTGCGTCCTGCGGAAGACGGAATTCAACAGGAAAGACGCGTCATCGTACGCATATCAACAGCATGAAGCGTTTAGCATAGCTAGGCTAATACGATGCGCGTTCGACGATGCGTTATCGTCGTATTACTTCCGTCACGATGAAGACTATATAGCGTGGTTCGCGCGATAACTCAATGATTTGGCGCATCGTGTGAAAAATATCCACCAAATATCCACCCATGGAAATGTTATCTAAACAGCAATGGGAGGCGTAGCGCGACGCGTTATCATATCTACGAGAAACCGTTCGCGCCGGACGATACGCGGGTCCGTGATCATTGTCATCTCACCGGTAAATACCGCGGTCCAGCGCATTCGAATTGTAACTTAAATTATAAAAAATTCGTTTTATATTCCGGTCGTATTTCACAATTTATCGGGCTACGACGTGCATTTTATAATTAAGGAAATTGCTACCGCGTACGATATGTAGATGTACTACCGATAACCAAAAAAAAATATATTTCATTCACTAAACATGTCGATAATATCAAAAAGAAAAATGAAAAGAATTTTCAGAAAAATTGTGTAAAATTAAGATTCATTGATTCTTTCAAATTTTTAAATGCAAGCATCAATAAATTGGCGTCGTATCTCGACAAAGATTAATTAAAAATTGTATGTTCCGAATTTTGCAAGCTCAGCGCGGAGGATTTCAATCTTCTCACACGAAAAGGTGTCTTTCCGTACGAGTACATTGACTGCATCAAAAACATTGCAGGATACGCGCTTACCACCGCGCGAATTCTTTTTTAGTTCGTTGACAGGCAATACCATATCCAAGAGCAATTACGCTCACGCCGAGAATGTGGCGTGAATGAAATGGCAGCGATTCTCCATCCGAACGCTCGGCGAGTACAATGATCTGTACTTGAAAACCGATGTCTTATTATTAGCCGACATTTTTGAAAATTTCCGCGATAGTTGCGTCGCGAGTTACTGCTCTTTAAGTTACAATTCGAATGCGCTGGACCGCGATATCTACCGGTGAGACACTCATGACAATGATCGCGGACCCGTGTATCGTTCGGCGCGAACGGTTTTTTGCAGATATGATAACGCGTCGCGCTACGGTACACCTCCCATTGCTATTTAGATAACGTTTCCATAGGCACGTTGGCGAATACGATATTTTTCATGTGATGCGCCAAATCGTTGAGTTGTCGCGCGAACCACGATATACAGTCTTCAATTATTCATTCAGTCGCGCGACGGAAGTGATACGACGATAACGCGTCATCGAACGCGCAATATTATATATTACCAAATTTCATATGGAACGCAATGCTGAAACATATGCGCATAAGATTTGAGTTGCTCATCATGATATTGATATGGTCATGTTCATCGAGCATGATATACGTGCCTGATATACGGCCTCAGTCAATGCCCCAGCAGATATGCGCAGGCTAATAACAAATACATGTGTTCGTTCGACCCATCGAAACCGGAGTCGTACTTGATGTACTACGATGTAAATAATCTGTACGGATGGGCGATGTGTTAACCTTTGCCATACGTCGAATTTTGGGTCGAAGACGCTGCGAACTTTGACATGAGCGCGATCGCTCCGGATTCACCCACCGGTTATATTCTCGAGGATCGATCTTGAATATCCGCAGCATCTACACGAGCGACATACTGACCTACCTTTCTGCCCAACGCGCGATAAACCGCCTGGCAAGCGCGAAGATAAACTTCTAGCGACGTTGTACGATAAGTCATCCATCACTACCGCAACCTGCAGCAATGTACTCACGATCATCACGTAACAAAGATCCATCAGGTGCTACAATACGCTCAATCTCCATGGTTCCACGATTATATTGAACTCAATATACAATTTAGAACGCGCGCGAAAAACGATTTCGAAAAAAATTTGTATAAACTAATGAACAACACGGTATTCGGTAAGACCATGGAGAATGTGCGCAATCACGTCGATGTAAAATTAATAACAAAATGGGATGGACGGTACGGCGCGGAGGCAATGATCGCGAAACCGAATTTCCACGTCGTAGCGTCTTTGCGGAAAATTTAATCGCCGTCGAACTGCGCAAACTCGAGGTGAAGTTCAACAAGCCGATTTACGTGGGTATATGCATGCTCGACATATCGAAAGTCTGCTTGTATGAATTTCATCATGAGTACATGTCACCGATGTATCAAGACAAATGTAAGATCATGTACACCGACATGGACAGTCTCATTTACCATAGAATACGACGATGATTTACGAGACTATGAAACGCGAGATTCGACACGAGCAATTATCCGGCGAACAACGGGTACGTTTTTCGCTAACAAAAAAGTACCCGGTCTGATGAAGGACAAGAACAACGGTGCGATAATGACCGAATTCGTTGGACTCAGAGCGAAGATGTACGTGGTGAAAGTGGATGGCAAGAAGAACACTAAAAAAATAAAGAATAATGTCGTAGCACGATCGATAACGTTCGACGATTACACGCAGTGTTTGAACGAAGAGATCGAAATGACTCGCCGTCAATCGTGTATACGATCTAAATTACATGAGATGTACACGGTATCCAAATCGAAAATCGCTCTGAGAAAATCTATACGACAACAAACAATACATCGTATCGGACTCGACGAAGACGTTACCGTGGGGGCATTGGCGGATACCTTTGTAATATATGTACGACTATTATATGTATTATATGTATTATATATATATTACATGTAGTACGTTGCTATTATGTATTACTATTGTAATTTACACTTTTTTTTACATTTATACAAGTATTATTAGTATATTTTATGTAATAGCATCTATTATGTATTACGATTCTTACTTTCATAGAATACATGTATGTTTTTAACATTTATATACGTATTATATACTAGTATTTTAATTTACACTTTATGTATCCCTTACGTATTTATGTGTTTTTTATCATTTATATAAGTATTACTATAATGTATTACCTATGTACATATGTATTCTGTTTCATACATAAGTTATTACAAATAATTATATATTTTGTATAATCCAAAAGGAAGATGATGAATGGGAAGTAATAAAAAAATATACGTTTATATACTTATATTGATATATTTTTTTTATATGTAGAAAAAATACACAAATCAAAATTTTATCAAATGACATTGTTTTTTGTGTATCCATAAATTGTGCGATCCCTCGAATCCCAGCCACTTGACGTACACCTTCTCCTTTCCGACGCAGTAATTTATCCACGAGATACACGTCCGGATGTAGCACGATGCAACTCGTGCTTGTAGAACGCATCAGCGACAGATTTTCCGTGATAATCCTCGAGTAGATAGGTTACGGAATTGATACGCTGCACTTTAACTGCATCGTAACATCTCGGTGGTCCAATTTGGCGTGTAATCCTTCTCAAAAATCATCTTGTACTTGCTCACGCGTACCGAATTGCCCACTTTGAATTTTGCCGGACTAGCGATTTTTATCATGCTGTACACCGTGTCCAAGAATCTTTCGGCGATCGGCGAGTCGCATGCCGATAGTGCGATGCTTTTGCGCGTTGTAATCTGATACGAGACGCGGCAGCTCATCAATCTACTTGCTAATGAGTGTAAACATCTTCCACATGTCGTTTTTGAGCGTGCGATTGAATCGCTCGACTACTGACGCTTTCAACGTCGAATACGTGGAATAGTGATTAACGTTGTGTTTTTTCAAGATTTTCTGCACATCGGCGTTGTAAAACTCCTTCCTCAACATATCCGTTTGTAAAATTTTTCGGACATCTTCCACTCGTTCAAATTATCTCAGCGATAGCATCAGCCGTCTCGCTTCCACCCTTGCTCTTAAGCGGTACGGCCCACGCGTACTTACTCAATACGATGACGGTGAGTATGTAGTGGTAGCCTCTGTTGAAGTTCGAGTACGGCCTGTATCTATCTCAATATCAGCCTGCCACAGATCGTCGTATCCTCGAACTATGATGCATCTTCGCGGAAAATTTCTTTTTGCTGGAGCGTACAATTCCTCGATGAGTCAACGTCTCTTGAAGCTAATTTTTCTCTTTTTGCTGGATCTCTTTTTCATGATTCGACGCATAATACAAAAGGTAAAAATATTCTTTCTCGCTGACGCCACTTGACTGATTCGTTTCGTCGATACGCGATTTAATTTATAATTAGATCGGCATCGCGAAGCTCCTCGATGATCGACAGCATCTCGTTGTTGTTATTGCCCGCTTAGTGGAAGCGTCGAGCAATCGTAGACGTCTACTAACTCGTTGGGATCGTCCTAGTGCACGTAATCGATCGCGTTGTCGTTCAATGTCATTGAGTGAGGTAATCCCTTTCCAGATTTCTTCTTCTGTTTCTTGGGTGTGATCGACATCAACGGTGCGATTACGTATTTGTACTTGTATTCCCTGTTGATCAATAATTGGCCCTGCAAATGATGCTTATGTTTGTGGGCGTTCGTCGCCAGCAGCATGCTACTTGTTCATATCGTCTTCCGTGTAGAGGAGATCATCGGAAATTCTCTTGAAAATTAACTCGTAAAACCAGGTATACCGGCGTATCGTATGTTGTCGATAATTATGTCCGCATCATCCACATCGAAACGTTTATTGTCAAACATCAATCCATCCTTGTATAAGTAAACGCCGTATACATAATTTATATCGCTTTTTTGTTTATCTCATGCTCCCCTCAGGACAGCTTCGACGTACTTTTGATTTAGTGGGTCCAAACCGGCTTGCAATGCCTCTCGACCTTCCGACGTTTGCAACCGATTTTGAACCTTCGTTGCTAGCAAGTCGTCCGTTGTTTCGAAAACGTTCTCCAACGATTCTATCGTCGGAGAACAATCGTCGCGGAGTGGAGATTATCGGTTGTACACGATCGTGTGATCATTGGATTTACGCGGGGTCGCGGAACGCTCGAACGTCTCGCTCATTTTCTCTCCCTCTCCTTCTCCCTCCTCCTCCTCTTGCTCCTCTTTTCTCTCGCGCTTGGAGGCAGACGCTGCGTTATCATTGCGCGACTGTCTCTTTATCGCGCATACGCCGGCGCTGATCTGTTGCAGTGATTTGATAATAGGCTTAAAATGCCTGTCCAACGCCATGTTCTCCTCGATTCTATCGATCTTCAGATCGCGATGTTTCTTGCGGATCGACTCGCTCGTCTTCTCGATCTCCCTCGTGATTTTTTCACGCTCGCGTACATCAACCATGTTCGTCTCTGGCGAAGTATCGACAACAATTGATCACGAACTAGTTAAATCTCTTTCTGCCGTCTTTAAGCGCACTATTTTTATCTATCACTAAAAATCCATTTTTTTTTGCCAACAGTTACGGCACAACGCGCAAAATTCGTCGCACGACATGTCGGTATTCATCACGGTATGTCGGTATTTACACGGTAATCGTTGTAAACGTGTTTCAAGTACAATCCTGTTTGAACAGGATCAGCAGGTTCGCGTTGTTACGTATTAGATGTTTAGGTATCCTCGCGTACGTCTACCAGAGATAGTAGTCAACGTTCGCGTGGCGGCCCCATCGAAGAGTATTCTCTCACCGCATCTTGCTTGTCGCATGCAACGTCATCAAAGATAAAAATAGAATTTGGGCGCGCTTCGGTCGGTGGAACGTCGCTGTTGTTGGAAAACGTAAAATAGTCGACTTCGTCGATAGATGTAAATAAATTTTCGAGATATCAATACTTTGACTTTTGCAGCGATTTCGATTAGACGTACACATTCTCGAAACATACGCCGTTTGGACTTTCGAGCAAACTTATGAGAACGTTGATTTTACTGCAATTCGATGAGCCGCAAATGATCGCGCGTATAGCACTCGGCAGCATTTCGCCGTGCTTGCGCTTCTTCGCGCTGCCTTCCATCATTCGCGATTTCATGTCATAGTTTGTGACGCGTATCGTCACCGCACGAATTTCATGCTCATACTAAAGGCTACGCACTCTCGAACGCTTATTTAAAGCGAATCGCGCAGTAGCAAAATGTATCTCGCGCTGTGTCATCCTTCCGATATTCGAGACTTGAGCGCCGAGCAGTTGCAATATATACCGAAGGTCGTAC
Source organism: Acromyrmex charruanus (assembly GCA_017607545.1). NCBI lineage: Eukaryota > Metazoa > Arthropoda > Insecta > Hymenoptera > Formicidae > Acromyrmex > Acromyrmex charruanus. The sequence continues at coordinate 253,161 of JAANIC010002569.1, forward strand.
TCTTACGCGTATACGGTGACTACATCAAACACGTCTGGGACAAGCTTCTGGAACACGTAAAGGCAGATTCGGAGGTTCGAACTTATTGTCGCTGCGATCGAGCACTACAATCAGCCGTGGCAGCGGACGCATATCGATGATCCCGCACCGAAGATAAAGAACTGTAACGAATGTCGCCGTCGCGCGGCGGTCTGCTGAATCGAATGATAAACGCGATTCCTTTCGAGTTACATATTCCGGGCTATCAGTTTTATGGTCCGGGCATTCGACTTACGAAGCGATTAGCCAGAAGTGACGCAGGCATAAATCCGCTGGACGCGGCGTGCCGAGAACACGACATTGCGTATTCTCGGAGCAACGATCTCACTGATAGACACGCGGCGGACAAGATACTCGCCGATAAAGCGCTAGGACGCAACGTCGCGAGAGATTCGGTTCTGAGCGAGAAAGCCGCTGCTGTTGCCATCTGGGCAGCGATGAAAACCAATACCAAGATCGGCATGGGCATGAAACCGAAGAAAAAGACGAGAAGAAAGCGGATACTTCTGACGGCGAAACGAGACGGTGCGTTACCGTTTCTGCCAATGTTGGGCGCGCTCGGATTCTTGATTGGAGGAGCGGCCAGCGTGGTAAAAGCGGTAAACGACAGCAAAGTCGCGCGAAGAAGAGCTGCAACGTTACGATCGCGCGATGGAACAGGGTCGCGGACTGTATCTCGCTCCGTACAAATATGGAAGCGTACAAACTGTACCTCGGCCTGCACAAACGTGGACAGGGCGTAGCTGCAAAGAAAAAAAACGCCAAAAAGACGATAAAAATGCCGACGCCAATGTGCAATTGAACGAGCTCGCGAGACGTATGCGCATATTTTAGAGGCGTTTTCATGCATAACACATTACTGATAAGCGGCGCGCGCTAAAACGAAAGCGATATTGAATCTGAACGATGCGACGAGGCCTGGTACTCACTAGATAGAGTACGGGGAAGAGGAACAACCGCGTCGTGTACTTTGACAGTTTCGGTAATCTTCGACCGCCTAAGGAACTGGTGCGATGTTTCGGGAACGATGCTATGACGATAGAGTACAATCGCACGTTCTATCAGATGTACGATCAGAGCTTCTGCGGACAGATGTGTCTGTGGTTTCTACAAACAATAGACGCGCGAATTTAAAGCTCGACGAGATGCTGTGAAATTTTAGTATTAGTCGAACGCTTTTTCCGTCATGTCGTTGACACTGTAGGAAGAGCACCGTCCTCGCGGCGAACTAGTACTTTCCCGCCATAGATTTGAGTGACGGAGATTACAGCTCGGTCTGGCGATTTTTGAGACTTATCACATGATACGGAATGTAAACACGTACAACCCGTTCGCCAACACAACGTTCGAGTACAACGACGAAATAAAAATACCCATATAGCAACAGGATCTGTACACACTGCCGTACGAAAGCTTTCTATACGTCGAAAGAAAACTGACAAAGAACAAAATGGTCCAGAGTGTTCACGTGGCATTGGGAAATAATTGCGTTGCGTTCATATTCATATATATAATGAGATTCGATATGAACTCAATGGTGTGGAGATTGACCGTAACAGAAACGTGGACATAACTAGCACGCTCAAAAACTATGTAACAGTGTCATCCGACAGAAGCGTGATTCTGCGGAATGCCGGCTGAGATGTGCAGATTACTGCAGCCGGATACTTTAATTTCTGTGTACCGCTTTACGTACTGCTGGGATTTTGCGAAGATTACAAACGCGTGGTGATCAATGCTCGTCACGAGTTAATTTTAATACGAGCGCGCAACGATAACAATTGTCTAACGGGAGATTAGGCGACAGAGCCAACGCTAGAATTATTCAAAGTGGCGAATGCCGCACGTGTTATTGAACGAGATAAATAAGCTGTCGATGCTGCGCGCTTTGGAGAACGGACGATATCTGAGCATGGCTTTTCGTTCGTGGGATCTGTATGAGTTTCCGCTCTTGCAGAGCACAACCAAGCATTCATGGGCCATCAAGACGGCTACTCAGCTCGAGAAGCCATGCTATGTCATTTTCGCTATACAAACAGGTCGAAAAAAACGTCATGTCCGAGAATATAAGTCGATTCAACGACTGCAAATTAACCAATGCAAAACTCTACCTGAATTCGGAATGTTATCCGTACGATAACTTGAATTTAGATTTTAATAAAATCAGATGTGCGATTTTGTACGACTTGTACGCGCGTTTCTGCAAGGGCTACTGCGGATACGAGTATCCCGAATCTCACCTTTATAACTTTTTTACGTAACCCGTTCGTGATGATCGATTACTCTCGACAGAATGAATCGGTCAAGAGTGGCACCGTGGACGTGCGATTAGACTTTGAATGTAAGGAGAACGTGCCCGCAAATACAACAGCCTATTGTCTCATCATACATGATCGCGTGGTTCAGTATAATCCATTGACCAACGTTGTGCGCAAAATCACCTAAATGCACCTCCGACACGGTATAAAATCTACAATACGTCGCAATCGACCATAATCGACCGCACTTCTCGATAACATGCTCGTGCCACCGTTCGTGGATCTGCAAAGATTCATCGTTAACAAGAAATTTATCGTGAAGGAAGTGGCGATGCTGAAACAAGGGACCGTTCTCACACATTACATTTTTACGAGTCCCGTGCCATGGAAATTTTTGACAAGATCAGGCAAGACCGACAGCTTGCGCTTCCTGCTTGAATGCTTATCACCATGAATTGCCATGGGAGGACAGGATGGTCCCGTACAACGAGGCGAAATGCCTGATCATGGCAACTGTATTTGAAGATGATGCTATCGTGTACGGGACGAGAGAAACGAACGTGGCTATGGGACTTGCTTTTGAACGATGAGCTAGAACGTATGTACCTCGAGACTTGGATGCAGTTTACGAAGACACGGAATTTTTAACTAATCTGGATGTTGCTAATACTATGCAATGTGAACAATATGTTAAGAATTGCGCGTTACAAAATGTATTGAAAATATATAATTGGTGGTCGAGATATTGGGAATGCCCTGGGGAAAAAGCATCAAAGTCGTCAACGTGCTCATCATCAACGTCATCGATGCCATCAAAATATAAACATTGATAAACGAAGAAAGAAAATACGTAGAAAGATGTGATACAACATTGATAAACTCGCGAACAAAGAAAATATGTAGAAAAAACGCGATAAAACGTGTCGCGACACATTCGCAATTCCTGAAAAGAGAAAAGGGGTTATCTCCCTTCGATTCTTGAAGTTTTACCACAATATACATATATAATAGCGTAACTCTCACGATTTCGTGGATAAAAATGAACTGCACATGCGCGAGCGAGATATGTAACCAATCAGGGCACTGATATTCCATTTCGCTTCTTCTCTTTATTGTACCATATATAAGGGATTTAAATGGCTATTTAACGGAAAGTGACAGGAGTATATATTATATGAGAAATAATAAAGTGATACGTGTGATAAAGTGATAAAGTGATGTGTTTAGTTATAAGTATTCAATGAATACTTATAACTAAAAGTGTTCAATAAAGTGCTTAGATTCGACGTATCTAGGAAGCAGAAAACCAGATAAAGGCCAAATTTCTTTACGGAGAATAGTACAAAAATTGTACAGATTTTCGATTTTCTTGAAGCATTTTGATCTTAGCTTTGTGTTGCAGATATTATTTTGAGAGAACATTATAAAAGATGGAAAAGATGTTGGCCCAGGAATCAAACGGATGGATATGTTGTCAAAGAATGTAATAAAAATAATGTGGAAAAACGACACTTGGTTCGGTTTCTAAAGGAACATGACAGGTACAATTTCATTTTGTTTATTATTTTCTAAAACACATGAATTTATAATATATTCGATACATATGCACATATATATTTACATTATTTCATGTTTCTAAATTTATATATATACGTATATATATTATATATTTATGTGCGTTATTTTTATTTATAATTACAATAACAAATTATAATATTTACAGATGGTTGCAATGGATACGTGCGTGTGAAAGATTGGATTTGGAAGCAATGGGTGCAGAATATGCCCATCGAAATTCTCGAGTGTGCCACTTACATTTTGAAGAAAAATGGTACAATATAAGTAAGACTAGAGCTCATCTTCATACAGATGCAATACCGACAAAGTTTTTTGAAAGAAAGTAAGTTCTTATAGAGAAACATCTTATAAAATGTATATTCTTTTCTACTCTAAATTTTATGTACTAAACAATATTTGATAATCTATAAATTAATATAATATTACATATATAATTTACAGTACTGCATCCATTACAACAATATTAAAATAGAAGATGCATGATGAAATATCTGTAGAAAACAATTTGTATTTCGGAATACGATAAAATAAACAGGTGCTTAAATATATTAAATATAATAGATTTCCTAAAATATATATTTATTTTTCTGTTTCATTAAAGATAGAGTTTTGATATCGTGATTTACTTTTATATAATTTCATTATACATTGTGACGTGACGTTTTCCGTCGGTCACAAGGGCCGCATGGCCTGACCGAACGGTGCAGTCTGGCGTCCTGAATCCTCTCTCATTTTGGGGGGGGGCGGACGCACCTGCGCTTTTTTTTGTTCTTTCCGCGACATTGTTTGCGTACCTTACGCGTTCCGCGTACCTTACGCGTGGCCGTTGCCGTTTTTCTTTTCCGTGTTATTCCCGTACCGAGGGTAATAGAGGCCGGCGACTCCTGCGATCCCGACGGAGTGACGCTACCTCACCGGAGAGAAGAGGAGGAAGAACGACCAGAAGTGAGAGCCGAAAGACTACCGATAAGGATGGACCAGCCGGGGGCGCACGACACCTGACCCCGGATTGCACGCAGGTGATATCCTTCTTTCACTATTACGCCCTTTTGGATTATCGCAAGGCATCTTTTATCGCATCCTCTTCCAGGCGCAAAGCGGATCGAGAGTCAGTACGGCATGACGGGGAAGGCCACTCTACGCCCAAGGACGGCGAGAGCCCCGGATAGGCGCCTCGAGGCCACGAGGCGGCCCGGAAGAAACTCCAGAGACCACTCGAATTTCGCGCGCCAGGACATGCGACAAGGGCATGACGCGGCTTCCGCGATTAGCGGAGCCACACGCCAATCAGGCGCGATAAGGCCCCCTCGCGGGGATAACGAACCCTGCGTGAGCCCGGAAAGATCAGCGCCCGGCACTTGAGCTGTGGCCCGTGTGGAGAGAGCACGCGAGAGGACGTCAGCGGCCTCAGCGTATCTCAGGGTCGACCGGAAGCGCACCTGCGAGGGAGATTCGGTGAGACGAGCGTCGCTACTGAAAAGTCGCCGGTTTCCGCGTCCGGGAGGCGTGAGTTTATCGGGATTCTGTCGGGTATAAGACATTGAGTGCACGTGGCATTGCCGTGCGGTAGATTTCCGGAGGTTTAGAGTACGCGTGTCGCCTCCCGGCACGGCCCTTATCGTCGGGATAATTATAGTGCGTCCGCCAAGGTCACAGCCTCGTCACTCGTGTCGGTTTCTTTGTATCGCGGATCATATGATACGTCGAATTTCCGTATCGTAATATTGTCGCGTATCGTGTCGTCTCGAGCGTGAGTAGAGTAAGATTTGCATGTCTGTTCGACTCTCTGTGTCATAGTCATTAATGACAATTCATAATAGCCGTTGATAATTGGGCGTATTCTGTAGTATCGAGACCGTATAGCGTCGAGTTTGCACGTACTCGAGCCGTCTCAGCTGAGCGGCGCGAGGCCCCGCGAGCGCGCACGAGGTCACGCCGTGTCCACGCTGCCGTCGTGGCCGAATTTCTTAGCATTTGTGAGGCGATGAAGTATGGTTCGCATAATTCGCGAGAGTGTTCCGGTGTGGCGTGAACTCGTGTCGCGGGAATTTAACGGAGTGGATACGCCTAGCGTAAAACCTCGGGGCTTACGTAGATCAGTTATCGCGCTCAAGTAGAACTTATCGTCTCGACTGTATCGCCCGATGTAATTGGGAGTCGAAGACTCATTTAATATATTTGTTACTTTTGTTATTGTTAATTCGTGTGTATTTTATTCTCGCCCCTATTCGCTCCTTCAAACGCTCTGCTATCCTCGACCACGAACCGCCCCCCTCTGCCATTTCCGAGACTGAGCTACCGGTTGAGAGTCCGTCGACATTCGCAGCTCATTAAAAAGACATAAAGAAAATATCGCGTAATTTCTAGAAAGAGTGGCACGCTCGTGCCTGGCGCCCAACTATTGTTTTGTGATTATGTGCCGCCCTTAAGAGCGGCTGCGTGAAGACGCCTTTCTGTCACGTTTCGTTTAACGCCACCCGTTATCCGATCGCCTACGAAAGCCTTAGCTGTGAATGTGCGACGAAGTTGCGCCACGCTCGTGAGTGCGGTTGCAACATATATATTCTAATTAATGAAAAATAATATTGGGTACAGGAATAAGTTTCCGCCCTTTTTAAATGAAAAAGATGTGTTTATTTAAACAAATCTATATAAGTGAGTTTATTCAAAGTATGCTCCTTCGGAAGCGACAACTTTCTCCCACCTTTCCGGTAATAAACGGATTCCTCGAATGAAAAAATCTGGTTCTTTTGAAGCGATCCATTCATTAAGCCATTTTTTGATACCTTCATAAGAATTGAATCGTTCTCCAGAAAGGGCCGACTGCATGGATCGGAACAAATGGAAATCTGAAGGGGCAATGTCCGGTGAATACGGCGGGTGGGGCAGAATTTCCCACTTTACTCCTTCCAAGTATTTCTTGACCGGTTTTGCAACGTGTGGCCTAGCGTTGTCATGTAACAGAATCAGCTTGTTGTGCCTATTGTCCCATTCCGGTCGTTTTTCTTTCAAAGCTTGGTTTAAACGTATCAGTTGTAGCCGATAACGATCGCCAGTGATGGTTTCGGACGGTTTGAGCAGCTCATAATATATAATACCTCTTTGATCCCACCAGATGCACAACATAATCTTCGAAGCATGGATATTTCGTTTTGGCGTTGATGGACCTGGTTCATCTGGCATCACCCATGCCTTCAAGCATTTAGAGTTATCGTAGTAGATCCATTTTTCATCGCCAGTTACGATACGATGTAGAAAACCCTTCCTTTGTTGTCATTGACGAAGCATCTCGCAGATGACCAAACATCTTTCCATGTCTCTCTCTTTCAATTTGTATGGCACCCAATTTCCTTCTTTTTGCATCATTCCCATTGCGTGTAGACGTTTTCCAACAGTGGATCTATCAATATTTAACTCTTTTGCCAACCTATCGAGTGATAAACACGAATCTTCTTCGAGTAATGCTTGCAATTCTGCATCTTCAAATTTTTTCGGTGCACCTTCGCGTTCTTTGTCACGCACGTCAAAATCACCACTGTTGAATCGCCGAAACCATTCTTTACAACTAGTTTTCGATGGAGCATGCTCACCATAAATATCTACGAGCAAACGATGCGTTTCCGCAGTACTTTTCTTTATAATAAAATAATGGAGTAAAATTTGCTTCCCGCAAATGTTGCTTTTTTGGAATAAATTCCGACATCTTCAACGCAAAAAAAGTTACTCTTTGTTACGCTTCGAACGAATGCCATCTATTGGGCTCAAAAGTTTGGACACACACCTTTCAAAAACATGTCTTGCCGTTCTATCAAACACACGAGCAATGCTACTAACGACATCTTTCTGCAATGGGCGGAAACTTATTCCCATACCCAATATAACACTAAAATTATACATGTTTCAGTAACTTACAGCCAAAATCATTCTTGTCTCTAGAGTAGATACCAAGATGTGATATTGCTAAACCGTAAGTTTTTTGTATTTACACATATACATATTTTTTATCTTCTCAGGATAAGGTCCAATCATATGTTCAGACGTTCAACAGTTTTAAGATTTAGAAAGAGATCTGTTTACCTCGCAAACACAATAAAGTAGTAAGCCTTAAGCTTTAAGGAATTGATCAATCATAGTCGATTATTCTTTTTATATTCCACTGTGATTGATCAATTTCTTAAAGCTTAAGACTTAATACACCTATTGTATTTGCGGACTTACTAGTCTTATCAGTTTGACTGTGGATGGTGTTGCCAATATCAGGTCAAGATCACATCAGTTTTTTAAAATGAAAATCCTTATTTTTCATTGTATATTTTTGAGCTTATTTTGAGAGTGTTTCAAACTATATACCATAATATTTTTTTGTTAAGTTTCGAGTTATAAGCTTATAAGACTTGATAGCCGCTGACATTAGCATTATCTAAAGTATTCGATTAATGGTTAAAACCTTTTAAATATATTCAGGGTCATAATTTTGACATCATGTATCAAGATCAAGATCTTTAGAGATTGTTTCTCAGACTGTATAACTGTCAAGCCTTATAACTCATAAAGTATTTAATGATAAAATATTTTGTTTTAATGTTTTAAAAAGCTTTCGAGATGAACTACAAGAAAACTGCAATGAAAAATAAGGCAGTTTCCATTTTAAAAAATCGATGTGATCTTTTGACTCAATTTTGGCAATACCACCCGAAATCAAATTAATATAGGATTAGTAAATAGATGTTTTTAAACCCTAAATCTATTATTTAAACATATTTTTGATTACACCTTATCCTGCGAAGATAAAAGGAGTATGCGGATATATTATAATAATTTATTTTTCTTTTTCATTTTCCATGTTTTATTATATTATTCGATATATTTTGTATAGGAGCATGTCCAGCAGTGTATACTCGATGAGAAGAAAGGAAAATGTAAGGGAGAAAAAATTGCAGCAACAAATTTCAAAATTGAAAGCTAAAAATAATGGACGAGAGAAACAGACAGCTTCGGAAGAAAATAAAAGATTTACAAAAAAAAGGACAATACAAAATCAGAAAATAAGGGTTCAAGATCACGAAATCCTACGTCAATTAGGCTGTAAGTTTTTTTCTCTAAATTTTGCACGATTGTTTTCCGCCCAAATTGATGCTCACATTAAAAGCAAACAAGAAAGACGGTATAGTTCTGAATTCAAACAATTCACTTTATGTTTGTACTTCTTAAGTCCGCGAAGTTATAAAAAAATTAAAAAAGAATTAGCATTATCTTCTGTACGCAGTCTACAAATATTTGCACAAAAATAGAAAATTAAACCCGATATAAATGCTAAAATTTTTAATGCATTACGTGTAAAATTAAATACATTGCCACCATTAGAACGTCACTGTATTTTGTGCATAGATGAAATAAGTCTGAAAAGTCATTTATTTTATAATGTTTCTCAAGATGAAATAATTGGATTCGAAGATACCGGTAATGAAAAACTACCATTAGTTATTATGGCACGTAGTATTGCAGGTAATTGGAAACTTCCTGTTTGCTTTTGTTTGATCGAAACTGCATGTAAATCTAATATACTCAAACCTATTCTATTTAATGTTATCCGAATACGAGATTGCAATGTTATGATACATGCTTTAATTTCGGACATGGGTTCTAACTTTATGCAACTCTCCCGAGAATTAGGTATTTCTGTACAGAATTCAAATTTTTAGTTGATGAGCATGAAATACTATATATATTCGATATTCCTCACTTAATGAAAAGAACTCGTGATAATTTGTTGAAATATGATATAGAATTTGGAAACAAAGTTACTTCATGGACTCATATTGTTGATTTTTATAACCGAGATAGTAACCAATGGATCAAAATGGCCCCAAAATTATCTAAAGATCATATTGAGCCAACTAGCTTCCAAAAAATGAAAGTAAAATATGCTGTGCAAATTTTTAGTTTTTTAATCGCGTTGCTGCAGGTATGTGCACTCAAACGTCCTTCGGGTTTCTTCCAAGCGCAGCAGTTGGAACAATAGATTTTATCGACAATTTTAATAACTTATTTGATATTTTAAATTCTTCAAGTTTAAATAGCCGAAAGGAATATGAACAAGTATTTACAGGAAATCAAAAACAAATACAATTTTTAGAGCAAATGTTACATTTCTTGAAAAGTATTAATGTTATCAATGAGAAAGGAACTCGTGTAAAAGTTGAGTGCTTCGAATGTTGGCAAATAACTATTCAAAGCGTGATGCAACTTTGGCAAAAATTAAAATGTTACAATTTTCCTCATATTAAGACACGAAGAATTAATCAAGATTGTGTAGAAAATTTCTTTGGTTCCATTAGAAAACAAGGCGATAATTGTGTAAATCCGACATCAATACAATTCACTCGTGCCTTTAAGAAATTGTTTAGTATGGAAATGTTAGAGCATTCAGATACGCAAAATTGTGCCGCAGATAATAATCACATGTTAAGTTTAATTGAGTCAGATTCGAATCCGTTTACTTCCGAATTTGTTCCATCTACGACGCGTATGACAATTTTAAATATTCCGAATCACGATTATTATGATATGAAATTGCCGGAAGAAAATGCTTTTAGATATGTTTGCGGATATTATTAATTAGAAAGTGTACAGAAATGCATACATGTAAAACGTGTAAAGATTTTATTAATGAAGATAATACTGTCATAGATAATACTGCTTTATATTATTCTTTTTGAGCTTATAATAATACAGAGGAAAATCCTTTTGGAAATTTATATTTAGCAAATAATAATTTTTGTGCTTATATATATAAATTAGAAGAAATATTTGTGAAAGAATTTGAAAATAATTGCTCTAAAAAAAACATTGGTAATTATTTAGTTCAACATGCACAGAATGTAATTTTTGAACCACCATGTCCACATTTTCCTACAATGTATTTAATAAAACTATTTTTTCATATGCGTATTTATTTCACTTTGTCTCAGCATAATAAACAGTGCAATAAAGGTATTAGTAGAAAAAAACAGAAAACTTTTAAATATTTTACATTTGTAAGTATTTTTTTTAGTGATATATTACTTTATCATCTATACAGTCTTATTTTCATACATACATATACAATAGCAATTTATATTTCATAAGTTTATGACTGAAATATTGTTTTTGCTGGCATGTACTTTTATTTTGTTTTATTTGTTATAACAATTTATGGTAATGGTTATAGTTCATAATCTTTTAATTTCTATTATATACTGTTTGCATGATTCGATTATAATTAAGATATTTTATAGAATTATATATATATACTGCAACCGCACTCACGAGTGTGGCGCAACTTCGTCGCACATTCACAGCTAAGGTTTTCGTAGGCGATCGGATGACGGGTGGCGTTAAACGAAACGTGATCGAAATGCGTTTTCACGCGGCCGCTCTTAAGGGCGGCACATAATCACAAAATAATAGTTGGGCGCCAGGCACGAGCGAGCGTGCCACTCTTTCTAGAAATTACGCGATATTTTCTTTATGCCATTTTTAATGAACTGCGAATGTCGACGGGCTCTCAACCGATAGCTCAGCCTCGGAAATGGCAGAGGGGGCGGTTCGCGATCGAGGATAGCAGATCATTTGGAGGAGCGAATAGGGGCGAGAATAAAGTACACACGAGTCAACAATAACAAAAGTAATAAATATATTAAATAAGTCTTTGACTTGCATTTACATCTGGCGATACAATCGACACGATAAGTTCTACTTGAGCACGATAACAGGCTCACGCAGGCCCTGAGACTTTACGCTGGACATATCAACTTCGTTAGATTCTCGCGACACGAGCTCACGCCACACAGAGATGCTCTCGCGAATTATGCGAACAATACCTCATCGCCTCGCAAATACTAAGGAATTTGGCAACGATGGTAGCGTGGACCCGGCGTGACCTCGTGCGCGCTCGCGGGGCCTCGCGCCGCTCAGCTGAGATGCAGAAAAGACTCGAATACGTGCAAACTCGACGCTACACAGTCTCGATACAACAGAATACGCACAATTATCAATTGCTATTATAAATTATCGTTAATGGTTATGACACAGAGAGCCGAATAGACATGCAAATCTTACGCTACAGACGCTCGAGACGACACGATACGCGACAATACTACGGTACGGAACTTCGATGCAACATATGACCCGCGATAAAAGAAACCGATAACGAGTGACGAGGCTGTGGCCTTGGCGGACGCAGTAGGATTATCCCGACGATAAGGGCCGTTCCGGGAGGCAACACGCGTACTTGAAATCCCCGAAAATCTACCGCATGGCAATGCCACGTGCACTCAATATCATACAGCCGACAGAATCCCGATAAAACGACGCCTCCCGGACGCGGAAACCGGCGACTTTACAATTGTGACGCTTGTCTCACCGTGACTCCCTCGCAGGTACTCGTCCGGTTGACCCTGGAAAGCTCTCGCTTCTCTTGCCCCTCCTCTCACGTACCTTCGCTAAGCGGGCCACAGCACAAGTGCCGGGCGCTAATCTTTCCGGGCGCACGTAGGGCTCGTTATCCCCGCGAAGGGGTCTTATCGCGCCTGATTGGCGCGTGGCTCCGCGGCTCCGCTAATCGCGGGAACCGCGTCATGCCCGTGTCGCATGTCCTGGCGCTCGAAATTCGAGAGATCGCGGGAGTCTTTTTCGGGCCGCCTCGTGGCCTCGAGGTGCCTATTCGGGACTCTCGTCATCCTTGGGGCGTAGAGTAACCTTCTCCGTCATGTCGTTTCACTCTCGGTCCGCTTTGCGCCTGGAAGAGGGTGCGATAGGAAATGCCTTGCGACAATAAAAAGGGTGTAATAATGAAGGATATCACCTGCGTGCAACCCGGGGTCAGGTGTCGTGCGTCCCCGGCGAGTCCGTCAGCAGCGATCGTCTCTTGACTCCCAATCCTGATCGTTCTTCCTCCTCTTCTCTCCGGTGAGGTGGCGTCATTCTGTCAAGGTCGCGGGAGTCGCCGGCCTCTGTAACGCTCGGTACGGGAATACACAGAAACGGGAAAACAAAAACGGCAACGCGGAACGCGTAAGGTACGCAAATGACGTCGCGGGGAAAAAGCGCAGGTGCGTCCGCCCCCAAAATGTGAGAGGACTCAGGACGCTAGACTGCACTGTTCGGTCAGGCCATACGGCCCTTGTGACGGACGGAAAACGTCACGTTACAATATATATATATATTTATATTAAGTATTAAATATTAAGTTTTTAACTTGAAATATTAAGTTTCTTTTTAGTTCACTCTTTAGTTCGTACCGAAGTGGATCGAGTAGCTAAGTATAGTAAGATTGAGTTGAAAGAAATAAATAAAATTTAACAAAACTTCATATATTTATTATTGTATATTTAGTGTACTTTTTAATATTTGTTAATATTTTTGTTAATATTTTTATTTCTGTTCTAAAATGGACATATGCTTGAAATTGACTTTGTTGTATTATTGACATATATGTATAATATGTTATTATTTAGTATATGATTCATGATTGATCATCCTTTTATGTTTCGCTAATCGTTATTTGCATGTTTGAAAATTGTATATACATTTTATACATTTCATAAAATTGCAATAAAAAATTATTTAAGAGTGATGTATTAATTGAACATACTGTTCGTACGCTTGTTCATATTACATCTAACATTCTTTTATATTTTATGCACTTTTTTATTAATTTTTAAATAATATTTTCATTTTATTCTATTGTTTGTTTAATTTGCATATGTATTGCCATTACTAATATTATTAATTTTTATATAAGTTTTATGTAAATTTTTCAAATTTTTAATGTTTACATTTCATAATTTTTTTGTTTCAGAATTTCACCAACAATTGCCAACCAATTGGCTACGTTCAGCAGAGAAAACTAATCAGTGTTGATTAATTATAACTGATTAATTTTCTCTGCTGAATGCAGCCATTATCAATTAGTTAATGTAATAGGTACGTTTCAGCAGAATACAACAGTTTTGAAACCGTTTTTATGATTGTCTGTGTGCTAAGATAGAATCCACCAATCCTCTAGATCTAAAAGTATAATACAATCAGCGCAAAGAAAACTTCCAACATTTGCGAAATAAACGCTGAACGCAGTCATTTTTTATGTCGCTTTTTTAAATAACATGTAACAGAGAGAGAGAGGTTTAATGTTGTTGTGATTTGAGATATAGTAAATTGAATTAGTCTAATTTCGGATTTTATCTGACAAATATAAGAAGAAATTAAAAAAATGAATTTAATACCTTTTTTTAACAATAAAGGAAGAATATTTCAAATTGGAGATTAAATAATATCGACCAGTTAAAATAAAACGGATTGCTATATTATTATTAATTCTCTTATTGCGTTTATATTATGTAATTCTGTCTATCATTACAAATAAAAAAAGGTTAAATATAAGTACGAATCTCCTTATATTTTCTGAGAAATAAATGTATATCTATCATGTTTCATTTCTATTTTCTGTTTCAAATATAATGTACATTGTGTAGGTCCATTATTTTTCGAAGGTTCTGAACTTATTATTTATCAGTGTACATCAGTTCAGAACTTACAGTGGAAAAAGAACAAACCTTATGCAATAAAGTAGAAAAAGAGAAAAGGTGAGAACAACAGAGAGAAGAAGTGAGATGGAATATCAGTGCCTTGATTGGTTACATACCTCGCTCGCGCATGTGCAGTTCATTTTTATCTACGCTGACATCAAAGGTGCCAACAGAGAGTTGCGCTACTGTATATACTGTGGTTTTACCATATATGTCGCAATTTACACGAATGCAATTAGTCTTACGATACCTGCTTGTACGAACAGTTGAAAAATGTACTTCGCTAAAGACAGCAATGCATCATACGAAACGAAGAAGGATTGCAGTAATATGTAAGTTTCAATGTTCTATACACAAAAGAAACGTTTTTAACATTATGTACGTACACAGCATAGAGCGAGGTGCGTTTACTGAGCAAGCGTTACGATTTGACGGCTACGGGCTACAAATTTTTGGAAATTGGAATCAACATTGGTCCACCGAGTTACGTGGAGATCGCCCTGGGAGATCATCACGGACATGAACTGTCGCTGTCTCTCGAAACGTGGAAGGACCTCTACGAGCAGCGATGATATATTTATAAGATGCTGCGAAACGAAGGACTGAAACGACGCTACGACGTATGTTTGAGTTTGACGGATGTATCGACGTAACGTTCGAACGATTAGCCCGAATCGTTGATATGGTCGATGTCAAGTATATGGATTCTCCAACATCGCGTCCAAAAACGCTATACGTGATAACGACATCTTTAATGGACATCAGCTCGTCGATTAGCTTTAGTTTTTAATACATTCGAAAAAAACGATGTAATAATATGTAAATAAAAATATTTTTCGTTTACTATATATGTACTTTCTTTACTTCCCATGCATTCATCCTATACCTCGACGCGCTATCGTACTCCGTTTAGATAAACAGTCTGCGCTTGTTTTTTTTGTGTCACGAATCATGTACATATGTACGCATGTACACAAGTATGTACGTATGTATGTACGTACGTACGTATGTATGTATGTACGTACGTACGTATGTATGTATGTATGTATGTATGTATGTCCGTATGTACGTACGTATGTATGTACGTATGTCCGTATGTATGTATGTATGTATGTATGTATGTCCGTATGTACGTACGTATGTATGTACGTATGTCCGTATGTATGTATGTATGTATGTATGTATGTCCGTATGTACGTACGTATGTATGTACGTATGTCCGTATGTATGTATGTATGTATGTATGTATGTACGTACGTACGTACGTACGTATGTACGTACGTATGTACGTACGTATGTACGTATGTACGTATGTATGTACGTATGTATGTACGTATGTATGTCTGTATGGATGTGTGTACCTTTCCGCGTAAGAAAAAAGGAATTACAGGTGTGGAAATAAACGGGCAGCTTTGAACTTTAAGCAATTCGATGGGTCGCAAATAATCGGGGCTACATTATAAAGAATGCTACAACGATATAAGCGATAACTTTTCTCGTGATGACACTTATGATCTAAATTGTTTTCAAAAATGGAATAAAAAATGCTGGTATATTTTCTTAAAAAAATTAACACAATGTCATGGCTTATTAAGAGCTATAATTAAATTAACTTTAAATTAATATAATTAACAGAAGTTTCGGCTTACAAAGCCTTCTTTAGTGTCGCAACGCAGAAATACAATCTTACATTAACGAATACAGAATAACGGATACAAAATTTAAAAACCTTCAATGGTGAAATGTCAAAATATAAAAAAATAAAAGAATATAAAAAAATATTAAAAAATTCGAATAAGTATCCCGCCAGATGACAAAAAGCTAAGAACATTTGGATACTTCAGTCAACAGTAGATCAATTATGTTCATCGATAAAATAGATTTGCCAAATTCCTCGATTGAGATCGAGAATCCAGTTTGTCACAGACTTGTATCAAACGATTTGAGAATTCTTTAATTATGAGTATTTTATGATATTCTGTAGAACAAATAGATTTAAGATAATATATTATTAGTATGAAAAAGAGGTACAGAATAAAGTAATAACTTACAGTAATTTATAAAATACTATAATCTAAATTTTCCATCAAAGATCCGGTTAAGTACAATAAAGATACTGACTATTGCTCGTTTGAAAATTAACTAATGTGAAGTGTAGGTCAAATAAAAGTAAGTCAATAAAATCGAATGAAAAACAAGTCATCTGTTCAAAACTGTGACCATTTATGTTCAAAACTGTGACCATTTATGTTCAAAACTGTGACCATTTATGTATATCGTCAAGTATGTTAAAATAAAAGTCATCCAATAACTCAACAGTTTCATCTTTCATTAAATTTAAACCGTTTTTTTGTTCTTTAATATGTATCATTTCAGAAATATTTCTTTTACGATAATTCTTTTCAAAATCAAGAATACTTTCTCCCAAAATCGTGATTAGTTTCATTGATATGTTTCGAGATTACTGAGTGCTTGGACCAATTTTATATTATTGCGATGTTTTTTAATTCTTGTCTGCAATTGTCTCTTTGTTTGGCCAACATACGATGCATCGCAGTTATTACTTTATATATGACATTATTATTTTTATCATGTTGATTTTTGTCCTTATGAACTTTAATAAATTTATTAAGCTTGTTTAAGCAATATATGGCCTATAGCCAATCATGTTTTTGGATTTATTAATAAATTTAGTAATTTTATTAGAAATAGATCTTATATATGGGAAAATCATTATCTCTCTCAAAACTCCATCAGTGTCAACGTTATCTGAGATGGTGTTATTAACTATCATGGATGTTTTACAAACCAGACTTTTTATCCTTTTGTTAATATAATAAAAAATCATTCCTAGAGGATTATCCTTCAAATTCTCTATTCTTATAATAGAGAATTCTATTCTATAAATTCTATGTTCTTATTATAGAATGTAGAATTTGATAATAAGATCGCTCTATCTATATATATATATATATATATATATATAATTAAGCTATATGTGGTCCCAATTTCACGACATGCGGGATGATTCGAATAGAACAATAAATATCCGAGAATATTTTTTTATGATACCAATTTAAAATAATGGTATTTTCTTTATTGATGACCGATAAATCCAAAAAATTCAGACAATGGTTTTCCTCATATTCAATAGTGAATTTAAGTCTATTATGCTGATCATTGAATGAATTTAAAATTTGAGTGACCTTATCTTTAGATGCAATCATAAAGACATCATCAACATATCCAAAATATGCAGAAACCTGAAATTGTAAAGAATTTAACACTATCTCTTCTAAATCCTCCATGACAATGTCAGAAATGATAGGGGAAAGGAAGGAACCCATAGGTGTGCCAAAAGTTTGTTTGTAAATAATCCCATTAAAAGTAAAATATGTCGATGTTAAGATAATGAAGATTTGACCGCATTAATGAATTCACTCTTTGGAATGTTTGTGGCACTTTTTATGGAGTCCCACCTTCCCACCAATCCAGCGCAACATCCAATGGCATATTAGTGAACAGAGAAGTAACATCTAATGAAACCATTATTTCTGTTTTGTCAATCGTCATTCCAGTTAATTTATTGCGAAATTAAAAACTATTTTTTATTCTACTTTTTGCAGGAAGGATACTCTCAGAGATAACATCTTGTAAATAATCAACCAATGAATATAGACCTGTATTGATTGAAGAAACAATAATTCTAAAGGGAACGCCTTCCTTGTGTATTCTTGGTAAAGCATATTTGGCAATATGGAATACTTGACCGAAGACTCCATAATTCCTTATCTGAAATAAATTCCTTCTGATGTCATTTTTTTTAACATATTATTCAGATTTCTTTCAATCATCATTGCTGGATTGTTTTTAACCACCAAATATATATCAGAATCTTTAAGTAGTTCAAAAACTTGTTATTGTAAAATGTCATATCCATGGCTACGATCATGTTGCCCTTGTCTGCTCGTATAAAAAGTCTTTTATTGTCTTTTATTTTTACACCATTGTGTTGTTAACTTCACTTCTTATTAATTTTTCTATCTTAATTATTCAAGTGTGGTAAGTGGTTATGGAGAAACTGATAAAGTTCAGGAATGGCAATGTTCCTAATTCTGATATCAATCCTAAGTTATTGCAATTGGAGCAGCTTTCAATATCCTTGATGAATTCCCTGATTGATTTTTCTTTATTGTTAGAATCTAGGAGATTAAAATTGCTACTCAGTTGTAATAAATTTGTTACATATGCAGGAATACTTGTCTCACTTAAATTGACGAATCATTTTTTATTAGTTCGTTCTAATGGATTAAAAGAAATGCCTCTAAATTTGTTAGGTTCGATATTGATAGAGACTAAAAATTCATTAGAATCAACTCAAAGAAATATTTTGGCTAAATTTTAACATTTTCGTTTCTTCTTTGTTGTTCCCAATATAGAAAAAACGTATTGGTTGGATATCTTTGGAATTATCAAATTCTTTTTTCGCCATTAACCAACAAAACTTCTTTTTAAAATTAGTCTTCTTTCACATTTGTAAAAAGAATTGTGATGATGTGATAGGATGCGTTGCTACAGGTGGTCAGGTAAAGAGTTAATAAGAGCCAAGTAATTGAGGCTAATCCCTTTTGCAAAAAGCTAATCGTTTTGTAGAGATCAGAAATTTCAATATTAAGTTATTTCTTTTTTAAAATGTAAAGTGATCTTTTATATTTAATATTCGTTCTATGATGATGTAAAACTAACGAATTTCTAAACATATAATTTAAATGAACTGGAATGACTTCATACTTTTTACAATGTCTTAAAAATTTCAATTTAGAAATTACCTCAATTAACCTATAATCAATCCATGTTTTAACAAAAAGGCAATATTATTACCAAACATTAATCGAATAGAATAAAAATTAGTCATGTTTCTATAATTTATGTACATCAATTGTTCAAAGACTTCTAATAAAATTATTAAATCTATTAATAAATCCAAAAACATAATTGGCTATAGGCCATATATTGCTTAAACAAGCTTAATAAATTTATTAAAGTTCATAAGGACAAAAATCAACATGATAAAAATAATAATGTCATATATAAAATAATAATGTCATATATAAAGTAATAACTGCGATGCATCGTATGTTGGCCAAACAAAGAGACAATTGCAGACAAGAATTTAAAAAATTGCAATAATATAAAATTGGACCAGTCCAAGAACTCAGTAATCTCGAAATATATCACTGAAACTAATCACGACTTTGAGAGAAAGTATTCTTGATTTTGAAAAGAATTATCGTAAAAGAAATATTTCTGAAATGATACACATTAAAGAACAAAAAAACGGTTTAAATTTAATGAAAGATGAAACTGTTGAGTTATTAGATGACTTTTATTTTAACATACTTGACGATATACGAGAACATAAATGGTCACAGTTTTGAACAGACTTGTTTTTACATTCGATTTTATTGACTTACTTTTATTTGACCTACACTTCACATTAATTTTCAAACGAGTAATAGTCAGTATCTTTATTGTACTTAACCGGATCTTTGATGGAAAATTTAGATTATAGTATTTTATATAAATTACTATAACTTATAACTTTATTCTGTACCTCTTTTTCACACTAATAATATTATATATTATCTTAAATCTATTTGTTCTACAGAATATCATAAAATACTCATAATTAAAGAATTCTCAAATCGTTTGATACAAGTCTGTGACAAACTGAATTCTCGATCTCAATCGAGGAATTTGGCAAATCTATTTTATCGATGAACATAATTGATCTACTGTTGACTAAAGTATCCAAATGTTCCTAGCTTTTTGTCATCTGGCGGGATACTTATTGACATTCGAATTTTTTAATATTGTTTTATATTCTTTTATTTTTTTATATTTTGACACTTCACCATTGAGGGTTTTTAAATTTTGTATCCGTTATTGTATTCGTTAATGTAAGATTGTATTTCTGCGTTGCGACACTGAAGAAGGCTTTGTAAGCCGAAACGTCTGTTAATTATGTTAATTTAAAGTTAATTTAATTATAGCTCGAAATAAGCCATGATATTGTGTTAATTTTTTAAATTGTTTTTATATACTACACAAAATGTATCCTAGATAGCTGTTATGGCAAAGGATGCTTCTCTGCGTCAGCCTTTGCTGTGTCCGCGCGCGACACAGCAGTACTTATTATATTGCAATGTGAATGATTTTCCCCAACGTGTGCAAAGGTATTCTATCATTTAGATGGTAGATTATTTTTGCATGTTTATGTGATTGGGTGATAATGGAAGTGACAGTTATAATAGTGTAATTTTTTTTTAGAAAAAAAAAACTTATCGAAAATTTTTTTCCCGCAACAACTATGAGCAACTTGAGAGAGTTAATCGAGATCCGTTACAAATATCCCGTTGAGGAGTAAGTAGCTTTTTTCTTTTTTATTTGTATCAAATATTTTTGTGTAATAACAACTTTTTACTTTTCTTTTTTCCAATATCTTATGGTCAATAACGAGCCGCAGGTCAGGCTGCAATTACGGAACGAGGTGACAAATTATCCCCTCGGTAAGTATAAAATAAAGAAATTATTTTTTAATTCACTTTTTATAATATTTCTTTTAAATTCACTTTGTATTTGTTTTTCAGGATGTATCTCGTTATTTTATCCGAATAAGAGGATTTGTAAATATTGCCAATTGACATATGATACGAGCTGAGAGACAGCGGCAGCGAGAGAAACGAGTAGACATATGGGAGGAAGATGACTTCTTCCTGAACTATTCGGCCTCCGGCCGTATGAGCTCGGAACCGAAAGACTGCAATTGTAAGTATCATAAAATTTATATTATATGTGAATTTCTCTTCTTATATACAGAATGTCATGAATATACGGCCCCATTGGTCCCGAGCAGGTAGAGCTAAACTGAGTAGAAAAGTCCTCTACCATTTTGCAATGCTCGGAATAATTAATGAGATATTAACGTTTAAAGATCATTAATTAATGGAAACATTGCAAAATGGTAGAGGATTTTTCTATTCAATTTAGTCCACTCTATCTCGGAACGAGTGGGGCCGTATATTCATAACACCCTGTATAATGCATGCTAATGTAATGCTTTTTGTTTTACAGAAACATTGGTGCTTAAATACGGTGGCGCCTGCGGCGAGGTGGGGGCGATGGGGGCGGTGGCGGCCTTCCTACTAAATTGTAATAATAGTGTATCTCTTCTCTTAATCCAGAATAGTATAAATCATGTTAAAACGCAATAGTTTACGAGATATTTAATTGTTTACGATTTTTCATGCGTGTTATACATAGATTGCTGGAAAAGTTTCTGCAATCTAATACTTTCAGTGACGCCAACGTTCTGCTACTATCATATCCGTAAAATTAAACATTTTTAACCTATAATTCAGTTGACAGTTTGTACCCAAGCCAACTAGTTTTGTTTGCATAGTATTTTAAAAGAAGTTATTTTGTGAGAAAATGGAAATTTCGCGTGAAAATTTTCAGGCAATGATTTTTTACGATTACAAATGTAATCTAATTCCGAAACAAAGCATCGACTTCATTTGGCTTTTGGGGATGAAACATCATCCAATAGGACTGTTTATAATTGGTTTGCCGAATTCCAGTGTGGACGTACTTTTCTTTGTGACGAATTCCGTGAAGGTCGTCCATCCACGTCTGTTGCCACTAATGTTGATGCTGTGCATGAAATGATTGAGCGAGACCAGCATATGACATACCGCGAGATTCAAGCATCCTTAGGCATTGACATAAAAGCAATACATACGATTTTGCATGATCTTGAACGTACGGAAACTTTGCAGTCGTTGGATTTGATCCACACAATTTGACGCTCAAAAACAGGCTCATGTTAAATGGAGCAAAGAAATGCTCAAGAAATTCAACCGAAGTCGGTCAAATTTGGTCTACAACATCGTTACTGGGGACGAAACATGGATTTATTCGTATGAGCCCGAAAGTAAACAACAATCCACTGTTTGGGTATTTCAAAATGAGCCGAAACCAACAAAAGTTGTTCGTTCACGTAGTGCTGCCAAGCAAATGATTGCTTGTTTCTTCAGTTACCGGACATGTGGCAACCGTGACTTTAGAGGATCGAAGGACTGTAAATACTGATTGGTATACAACAATTTGTTTGCCAGAAGTCATAAATGAATTGAGTAGAACAAACCGAAATCGTCACATCATGACAACGCCAGCTGTCACACAGTACGGCAAATCAACAAACCGTTGATTTTTTATCCAATAAAAATGTCGAATTGATGACTCATTATCCGTATTCACCTGATTTATCACCTAACGACTTCTTTTTGTTCCCAAACATTAAAAAGAAGATGTGTGGTGAGCGAGTTGAGTCGCCTGAAGTAGCTGTTGAAACATTTCGTACACTGATTTCTGAGGTTACAGCCTCAGAGTAGAAAAAATGCTTCGAAAATTGGTTCGAGCGTATGCAAAAATGTATCGATCTTAAAGGCGAATACTTCGAAAAACCCATTAGCCCAAACCCCATAAAGCCATTTACCGAATTTTACATGTTTTTTTTCATATTGCAGAAACTTTTCCAACAGCCTACGTATTATTATTAAAATAAAATAATTTGTTTGCACTCTAGTTTGTGCCATTATTTACTAACATAAAATAAAAAAATAATTTTTTGGAATTTTTCTCAGGAATTTTATGACTTCCCTAAATTTTTATAAATTTTCTACTTTTTCAGGAATTTCTCGGGAATTTCTCACATTTTGAATTCACATGTACAATGAGTACATTGAAGTGAGTAGGACTGTGGTCAAAGTCTCGCTACAAATGCTTTGAAGCAATTGATGGACCAATTAGAAGAAAAAATTTTACAAATTTTACAAATTAAAAACGCTTCGAAAGCATTTGCAGTATCGCGTTGCCCGTATCCTACAAGCTATGATAGGAGCATATTGGAGCATGTTGGAGCATGCGCTCGATGATTACCCATGGACGCATGGGTGCCGTTCCACGGCGCGTATTGCCGTAGAGAAACCTTCTTTCTGGTTACATAAAAATACCTATGAATACGCGCGTATGATGATATGCGTCATAGAAAGGCATGGGTAGTCATTGGGCGCATTCAGGATTGCGTTCCAAAATTCAATGTACTCATTGCACTAGTTCAGTCATAGAAAACAGACCAGGGTCCCTATTCTTGAGCACAAATGAATAATTTTTGCATATGAAAATGACAGTTTCTCGATTGTGATTGATCGATTGTATACGGAATTGCTATTTTTGTTTGCGATATTTGTTCAAGAATGGGGCCTCTGTAATGCGCCGGGTGGTGATTGCGACATCTATAAGTAATCTATTGAAATTCGTTAAACCAGTTCTACATTAGTTGCAAGACAATTACAAGTTTGTTGCGACAGCCAATCTGAAGCTTGCATTTTGAAATAATCGCTTTATATTGGCTGTCGCAACAAACTTGCGATCGGCTTGCAACTAATGTACAACCGGTTTTATGGCTTCTGCATATTGAACGCGGAAACGCTTGCCGCGCGGCAAAATGTAATGCGGTAGCCAATAAGCTTACAGCTTCTAATGTGTTCATTGGTTACCGCATCTCATTTTACCACCCGGCAAGCGTTTCCAGTGTGCAGAAGCCATAAAGCCAGTTCTACATTAGTTGCAAGCCGATGCAGGAACCATTAGAGAATCTCTACGACGCACAACATGTAGTTGTAAAATATGTAGTTTTATACATTTCATAACAATTGTGTTGTAATTTTCTTTCGTATTTAAAAAATTATAAAATTTCTTGATATTTTTCCTTAAATACTGGAAATGTTTACAAATTTCAGTAGATTTCGACTAAAATTCTATTTTCCTATCAATTCATTAAATTTCATTGAACCTCAGGAAATTTCCCGAAACTTGGCAATCCTGAAGCTAGCCGCTTTGTCAACTTGAATGTGCTCATTTTATCCTTGTTGGTCACAAGAAAGTTGAATAAAGATAAAAGATGGGAGTTAACAGAGTCAAGTTTTGGAACGCACTCCAGTGGACTCAATAGTTGAGTGAGCGCTCGCTGTTATTGATGTATTCTTTTAGATTATCCAATCAGAATTTTAGATCTAGAAGAATATATTAATAACAGCGAGCGCTCACTCAACTGTTAAGTCTGCTGAACGCAGCCAAATAAATTGGAAAAATGGCTACTCGTCTTCTAAGGATTAGAAGCGTTCTTCGCACATATTCTAATAAAACCAGTCTTGTAAAGGTAAAACGTGACGTACAGTCATTGCATTGTGATAATGATTTTCCTAATCGATTTATTTATAATTGCGTTTGAGTTAAATTGAAGATTTGTCTCTTTTATATTTTCCCCTTACGTAATAAGAAAAAAAATAAAGATTTTAACACGTATAGTATTCAGAAATAATATGACTGTAATTTATATTATTTTATTATGAAATTCAATAAAGCAAAAAAATTGGAAATACATTTGGAATACATATTCTCAGGTACATAACCTTATTTATGTCTGTAGGTCTGTTCTCTTTTTAGCTAAACTTTTGCATCAGTTCATCTTTCTTCTTCTACTTTCCTCCTGAAAAGAAAAGGAAGAAAAATGAACTAGTGCAAAAGTTCAATCAAAAAGAACAAGCCTTATGTGTGCTTTCTACAAGCAACACAGCATTATACATTGATCAAATCATCTTTGTTTAATATAGGCGAACAAGGATATAATGATCCATTGTGTCACACTGTGTCATTTGTGTCACCTGTTGGAAGACACACTATTTCTATCAATGTAGATTAACTTTAATCTCGGTTTAACTTGCTTTTATCTTTTTTTAGTTCTAAGACTCAGTTTCATAATTCATAATTAATTCTGAGGTTCAATTTATTTTTTATTTCTTTTCAATTCTAGAATTGGAAAGAGATAATATATAAGTTGAATTTCCGTTGATACTCTCACTTAAAAATTTAACTGTGAGTTGTGAAACTGGACCTAAGAATTAGAAAAAAAAAAAAATAAATTAAAAAAACCGAGATTACAGTTAATTTACATTGATAGAAATGAATAGCCAAATATTGATCTCTTGTGTTTATGTTTTATTTATTTTGACAGATGTAATTTAATGAAAAAGAACATTTAACAATTTGATATGAGTTTAGACTCTTGAGAATAAATCATTAGATAATTATTAACATTAAATAAAGAACATTCTTGTTAGTATCAAAAATTATTAAATTTCTTGTTAATTTAATGAAGTTATATTATTACTCTGGTTTTGCTCATAATGGTTTCTAGACTGAAAAAGATTTTGATGTGCAATAAGCAGAGTCAGATATGTTTGTAAATTTATACAAGAAATATTTGAGCACTAAGATCTTGTTTTGACCAAATATAAGAACATTTAATATATGTACGAACATATACATACACACATATATATATATATATATATATGTATATATATATATATATACATATCTTTTTATTAATTAATTAAAAACATAAATATTACAAATGGTATTTGTTGAAATTTGAGATTTATGTAATATGGACAAATTTTTTATATAAATGCAATTTTCCTCCATAAAAGCAGCATTTGTGCATGTAATTGATGCATTAAAAATTTTTGCCTTATATTATAAAATGTTGTTTAGTAAAATGTTTGATATATTTAGATATTTCATCA
Organism: Acromyrmex charruanus; assembly: GCA_017607545.1. Lineage (NCBI taxonomy): Eukaryota > Metazoa > Arthropoda > Insecta > Hymenoptera > Formicidae > Acromyrmex > Acromyrmex charruanus. Next base: position 279,315 of record JAANIC010002569.1, read on the forward strand.
AAATAAATGTAATAAATATAAAAAATTTAAGTGTATTATTTAATAAAGGATTTTTATAAATAAATATAGTAAACTGAATATGGATAACTTATATATTTTTAATGGAAGGTATACATCATTTAAATTTGTTTAATGATACTTCTCTAGATATCAAAACAATGGCAGTCAACTGCTGCTTCTCTGAAAGAAACACTTATCAATCAACCAGCTACGAGAGTTACAACTTTGGATAGCGGAATGAGAGTTGCCAGTGAAGATAGTGGAGCTGCAACAGCCACTGTTGGTCTTTGGATAGATTCTGGCAGTCGATATGAGACAGATGACAACAACGGTGTTGCTCATTTCATGGAGCACATGGCTTTCAAGGTAAACTAATGTCACTAATAAATAATGATATTTTTAGTTGGCTTTTAGTATAGATTTTAGAGTTCTGTACATATAATGATTTGCCTGTGATCAAACTAGAGTGAATTTTGAATGATAAAACTGTGATATATGACTAATGACTGTACAGTCTGGGCCAAAAGTGTAAGGTAACAAATTGATGTAAAAGTTCTACATTTAACAAAAATAAATTAAAAAATAGTTTTATTGAAAAATATTTGTATAACAGTTTTAATATATATTTAATGCGCCGGTAGTCTTAAGCATGATCTACAATAAGTTGCTAATGCACTGTTGCCAGTCGCAATGCTTCACAATCAGAAGCATCACTAATTACTATTGACGCTTCTGATTGACTGTTGCTAAGCATTGCGACTGGCGACGAAGTGTTTGCAACTTATTTTAGACCATGCTTAAAGGCTTAAGACACTCGTACGGATTACAAGAGATCTGGGTTTGATTCCCGGCCAAGGTAATATTTTTTGCAATAAAAAATCGTCCGTTTTTGGGCCCTCGACTGCACTCTGTGTGCAATGGTATCTTGTAATGAGACATTAGTCACAGAGAAGTTTCAAGTTGAGGTGACAATTGTTTTCAGAGCTAGGAGGAGAGGTGGAATCAAAGTCCGTTATCGAATTATCATTATAGATCTGTGAAATCTGGTATTTTATGAAGCTTTTAAGAAGAACGCTCATTCGTGTAAACCAGTGAACTCTGTGCGAGATAAGTACGTTTGTCTCACTTTATTCACGTACTGTTACTAAAGTGAGATAGACATTCATCTCGCATGGCTGTCACTCTCGTACAGTCAGCCGCCCCTCTCCAGCGTTAACATAGGGAAGGCTCACTCCAGTATGTATATAACCACTGTGACAGACGCACTTTTGCAAGTGCAGAGTCTTGCGTAAATGACGCCTTGAATGCCTAAAAAAAATCAGATTTTCGCATAATCGTAATATACCTAATACACACATGACACCCCCTTTAGTTATGGTAACAATTATCATCTTAACCTGAAACTTCTTTGTAATTAATGTATTTCATTGTAGGATATCATTTGACAGTTAAGTCCAAAAATTGAGGGCCCAAAAACGGGCGAATAAAACTCCTTTTTTGAAGTCACTTTATTTACAGTTTTTCAGCACATTAACATCTTTCTAATATGATGCCTAATATGATGATTGAATCAAATTATTAAAAATTACTTGTCGATTTAATTTAATTCTACTGTAATAATAATATTATTATTAATATTATTATTACAGTAGTTTAATTGCGTTTATTAGTCCGTAAATTCGGCGCGCAGTTCGAATATGTATATATGCATATACATATATAGTATATATATAATTCATATTGAATTATGTATTTAAGCCAGAGCTGGGATTTAATTGCCTATGTCAGGTAAAATACTGATCGGCATTTAGACTGCGCACGAGTTAGTGAAGTGAGCAGGAACCAAGTTGAAAATCGGCTGAAATGTGCAACTAAATCCCAGCTCTGATTTAAGCATTAAAGATCTAGTTTCAATCATTAGTATAGGCATTTTTAGTATTGATTGTGTTCTCACATATATGGCCTAAGTAAGATTTTTATTGTTAATATTTATTTTATCATTGCTTTTATTGTTGCTTTTTCAAAAAAATTTATAGTACTTATATTTATGACCAAGGCTGTATAATTACATAATTTTTATATTTAGCTTTTTCATTGAATTATTTATTATGTTTCTATTGATACTAGAATCTTTTGTTGACAGGGTACTGCTAAACGATCTCAAACTGATTTGGAATTAGAAATAGAGAATATGGGAGCACATCTGAATGCTTACACAAGTCGAGAACAAACAGTATTTTATGCAAAATGCTTGTCACAGGATGTATCAAAAGCTATTGAGATTCTCAGTGATATTATACAAAATTCAAAGCTAGGTGAAAATGAAATTGAAAGGGAACGTGGCGTTATCTTGCGCGAAATGCAGGAAGTTGAAACGAATTTACAAGAAGTTGTATTTGATCATTTGCATGCCGCTGCGTATCAAGGTACAGCCTTAGGACGAACAATACTGGGGCCTACTAAAAATATCAAAAACATTTCGCGAGATGATCTTGTTAAATACGTGAAAAATCATTATGGACCGTCTAGGTAATTCTCGTTGATTGATTTATGTAATTAAGGCTCCTGAGTATTCACTCCAGTCATATTGAATTGTGATAAGCGAGAAATGTGTCATAAACGACACGTTGATTTTTCTTGCATGCTATTTGTAAATAAAGAGAATTTGGATGAAATGAAATGATGAGATCGCTTCAAAACACTTGTAAAAATGGACGAAAACTATTCTTATTTCCCTTGACAGTCAGTAAATAGTCATAAAAGGCATATAAAGTGCGTTTAATTTTTACTTAAGAACGTTCTCCGACTGCAGTTGTGCTCAACCTAATGAGCACATTAGTGCTCACCATTATGAAAATTTTTATAAAAATTTATTTCACTTTTATATAGTATAAGATATTTCATAAGTGTTAATGTAATTATACAAGTTTTTTTATACAGTATAAAATGCCTTCCGCCTTCGCTACTGCCGCCGGTCGAAAAAATAGCAATTTTATTTATTTTACTGCTTACTTTGCTCAATGATTTCTTAAAAATGAATATCGGAAGCCATATTCAGACAAATTTCATATTATTTCTTGTGATATCAAGTTTTATGTCTCATTTCAAAAAATTGTTAAGAAAAACTTTTTTACAGTGAATAAAGAAACCACTTTCGAATAAGCTTTAGAGGGCTCCTATGTTATGTACATATATACATGTACATATGTATATGTATATATATTTTATTTTTGAAGTGGAATATTTCGATTTTTAATCCTGCTCCGTATTGAGTTTTTAAAGCATATATATTCAGGATAAAATAAGCTTATTCTGTAAGTTTCAGAAAAATCTAAAGAAAATGGATTTTTTCGGAGAACGCGTCCTTAATACGCATGCATAGCCTATTTTCACTTCACAAGTCTTTTTCGACACTTTACTGACTATCAGAAGAAATAAGGAGAGTCTTCGTCCATCTTTACAAGTGTTTTAAAGCGATCTCATAATTTCGTTTCATTCAAATTCTCTTTATTTACAAATGGTATGCAAGAAAAATCAGTGTCATTTCTCACTTAGATTAATCGTCACGATTCAATATGGCTGAAGTGACTACTCAGGAGCCTTAATATTTATTAGTAATTAGAAAATTCAAATACCAGTTTTTTTTTAGATTTGTATTGGCTGGCGCTGGCGGTGTAGATCACAATCAATTAATCGAGCTTGCCGATAAGTATTTCGGCAAAATGACAGGACCGGAATATGATGTTATACCAGATTATATTAAAGCTTGTCGCTATACTGGTTCTGAAATAAGAATTCGTGATGATTCGATTCCTCTCGCCCATATTGCGATCGCAGTTGAAGGTATTAGCATTGTAATTAATATTGCAGATAAATTGTAACATGCTATAGAATAATGAATGCATGATTTAGGTGCTGGATGGGCTGAGGCAGACAACATTCCTCTTATGGTCGCAAACACTCTTATAGGAGGATGGGATCGTAGTCAAGGAGGAGGCGTAAATAATGCAAGCAATTTAGCTAAAATTTGTGCAGAACAAGGCTTGTGCCACAGTTATCAGAGTTTTAACACATGTTACAAAGTATGTGTTAAATAAGATCCGATTTTTCATTCGCTGATTAACTTATGGTTAAATAATCTATAGACCTATTCTGTAACTTTTAACGACAGTTCGGCATCTTTGTACAGTTAACAGTATGGTTGCGTTCGGAAACGTCGCTTGGATGCCTCCGATACCTCGGATTTATAATCTGTTCTTTAACATTAAATGTTGAACAAGGATAAATCTGAGGCATTGGAGACATCCGAACGCAGCCATCTTTATACTGTTGTTGCACAGTTTTTTCACCATGTAAAATACTTACGCAATAACATCCCTAGCTAATAAAATTGTCGTTAAAAAATTACAGAATAGAACTACTGATGTTTCATCCAATGAACTTGGCTTATGACATCATTATAGAGTGCATTCGGAAACGCCTAGATACCCCTGTATATCTCATTCTTTGTTTAACATTGAGTGAACAACAAAGATAAAACGATACACGAAGGCACTCGGGTGATGTTTTCAAATGCAGCCATAGTTCATTGGATAAAACATCAGATTATTTAATTATAAGGTAACCAGCAAATGAAAAATCAAGCCTAAATATTACTAATTCATATTTATAATATTTCATGTAAAACATGATTATAACAATTAATGCGTATCGAATCAATGAATGCATTATTTTTTTATTTTGCAGGATACAGGACTTTGGGGTATATATTTCGTTTGTGATCCCATGAAATGTGAAGATATGGTATTTTGTATTCAACAAGAATGGATGAAATTGTGCACGGCAGTTACTGAAAAAGATGTTACACGTGCAAAGAATATTCTGAAAACAAACATGTTCTTACAGTTAGATGGAACTACTGCCATTTGTGAAGATATCGGCCGACAGATTCTTTGTTATAATCGCCGTATTCCACTCCATGAACTCGAAATGAGGATAGATGTATGTAGTTTTTATTGTATAGATCAAAATGTATCAAAGTATAAATATTTAATACAAAAAGAGTAAACATGTGGTTTGTAACAAAATCTTTTTATGAAGATGTTTATAAGATATATCTTAACATGTGATTATATATATAATTTATATTTCAGAGCGTAACTGCTGAAACTATTCAAAATGTTGGCATGAAATACATTTTCGATCACTGTCCAGTGGTCGCGGCAGTTGGTCCTGTTGAAAATTTAACAGATTATAATAATATTCGTGGAGCTATGTATTGGTTTAGAGTATAACTATTTTCAAGCATCAGTTACTGATAAAGTAGCATATTAATTAGAAATAAAATGAAACTACGATATGCATATATGTGCTTCTGATAAAATATCCGTGCGAATTGATAAATACTAATATAATAAATATAGTTTCTAATAAATATAAAATTGCATCTCTATGTGATATCGTAGTTTTATTTTACCATACATTTATCAAGCAAATATTCATTAATGTATATTATCTGGCGAAAATAAATCATAATTGAAAATACGTTTTAGATAGTTCTTCAGTATTTAACTTAAAAAATAAATATCAAGCAAGCGTAGAATCATTTTTTAATTTAATATTAGGAGTACGCAATTATTAGTAATCGTTAATTTAATAGTAATAATGTAATTTTCTTACGGACTCTCAAATTTAACAATAAAAAATTCAAAAAAATCAAGGCGAATGAGAGTCAGCATGGTAGTTAATATGCAATCTTAAATCTTTATTTCAATTAATAGAATCTTTATTCCAAAAAAATACGTTTCAGTTTACTTTGGAACCATCCTCAGCAATACAATTTCAAAATATCAATCCTTCATGTCCAAGAAAAAAATCATCGATCAGATTAACAGATTTGATGTTGTAATTTATTTGAAACATTAAATTATCTTATAAATATTTTCAAACCATTCTGTCCAACAAGTTACAAATTAATATTAAAAAACTGATGACTCACTCCAAGACATAGAAGGAATTCGTTTCGACATTAGATCAAAACCAATTAAAATTTATTATCACTAAAGAGTATCAAGTTAAAAACCGCATGTTGATCGCAGCTCGAACGAAACATGACTACTACATAAAATACATTTAATATAATAAGTATAAGGTTCGTAATGTTCTTTCAAGTAGAAACTCTTTATTCTTAATTTTAATACAAAATCCACTTTATTAACACTAAAATTCGCAAAAACAATTTTTAGATGCGACTGGTCTTGCAAGACTCAATGGACTGACTCGCTTGGTCCAAAAATTCTCTATTTAAAGCGTCGGAAAATCTTCTAGAAACTTCTAGAAAATTCGAGTTACAGCTACCTTACCTTATTTCTAGAAAGTCTTATTTCTATTTTTTATCCTAAGGGGCCTTTGTCCATAGATAAATAGACAAGAATTACAAGAAGTGAAACATAAAGAAAAGAAAGAAAAAGATCGTATTTCTAACGCTTCATTATCCTAAGGTTACATTCTAAGGTAGGTATATCGACAATAGTTACACCTCCCTCCTTATAAAAAAATTTGTATATTCAAATTTTATTTCTAATCAAACATCTTAGTACTTCTGAATCTAGCATGTCTAACTCATGGCTAGTAACTGGGGTGCGAGCAGTATAATGTGTTGGAACACGATTTCCAAAACTACATTATAACAATTTCCGAATAATTGCTTAAGTAAATTAATTATACTTGAGAAAAGACCGATCTTATAAAGAAATATAAACAGAACAAAGCCAAGGGCTATATATCCTGCCATGTGAAGATAGTACATAAATCTCTCCATCCAGGTAGTAGTTCTTTTATGTTCTGCAATTCGATCTGCTAAATTGTTTAATTCATTTAAACTTTTTCCTAAGGTCTGCTCAAGATTAATATAAACTTCTGTTATTGGATCTAATGGTATGTCAGTTAGCTTGTGCTTTATAAATGTCTCATTAATAGTCTTTTGATCTATTAAGCGAATAGTTTTATGAACTATCTTGTCTTTGAGCAAATTTTCGAGTGTCAGGGTTGCAGTATCGGAAATTGCTATACAATCCGGTTCGAGGTGAAGTATAAAATTTTGATGGATTCGTGCGTGACGTGGTATTTTGTCAGAACAGAGTATATGTATAAGTTCTTCTCTTTTTCTAATATCATCCGTTAGTTTTTGCAATTCATCGTCCAAATTTAATAATGCCTCATCTATCTGAATATTATTAGCTTCATTGGCTTTAAATAAATCTCTAATACAATTAAACTGTTCGTTTAAATTTCTTATCATGGCTGAAGTAATTTCGATAGCTTTTCCACTGCCGATTAAGTATAATATTAGTTTGATTCTTTACATACTGAACAATATTTTTCTGATCGGCATACAATTTATCTAATTCGTTATTGTAATAACTCGCATCCGTGTCAGCTAAAGTTCCAAATAATCTTTTACTTATTTCTCTTACAAAGTCGAATCTGCGTTTAATTTTTGTCCTTCTTTGAAGTCCCGCTAAATGTAACACGTTGTCTAAATCGCTGGTTATTTCGGTGAGTCGCTTTAATCGCCATGCAAGACGGTGTATAGAGGAACAAGTCCAATTTTCTTCATTAAGCAACTTAAGAAAACATCTCTGATATAAATTCGTATACGCAACACTAAGGATATTATAGTTTTTCTCTAAATTCGTTAAATCATATCCTATCACTATTTTCGACTGTTCATGGTACAATTTAATTTTGCTTAACGTTTCAAGGTAAATGATTTCGTCATCATTGAGTTGTGTGACGATATATTTTCCCTTTACTAAGGTGATCTTGGAGAATTAATAGAAGAAGAATTGAAATAAATTTCATCTTGTTCACCTGTAATAAAAGGCTTAATGTTACTCCTGTGATACTGTTTAATCTTTGTGTTTTCGCGAATATGATAAGTTATGAATTTATCATGTCGAACCACAGGAAACGGACCCTTCCACTGAGGTTCGAATGAGCATTGAAATTCTTCACGAAGATATGAAATTCTATACCAGATCACTAGAAAATATTCCAATAGAAAATATTCTATTGGAATGTAGGATTTAGTAAGAAGGTTGGAGTCTTAATAATCGCGTATGTTTCTACGTGCCTCTTCCAATTTATTTTCATGCTGTATATGCAGATTGTCTATTTGCTTTTGGAGGGATAATCTATCATTTTCTTCACTGAAGATGTGATTAGGTTCCCTGCCAAATTATAACTCATAGGGTGTGTATCCTGTGTTCTTATTTACCGTATAATTATATGTGAGCATTGCCAGTATCATGTCCCATTGCTCTTGTTCTTTCATATAATGTCTTATATATTCTGTAAGAATAATATGTGACCTTTCCCGTTTTTCCCATTTGATCGTAGCGTTTTTTTAATGAAAGAATGTTATTTATTTCACATGAGCATTAAAAAATACATTAATGAAAGTACTTCCCATCACTTTCTACTACTTTTGACCATCTTTCGGGCAGTGAATGAATACCACGTCGGAAGAACTGTTCGTCTTTAGATGAAATCCAGGAATCGAACCATTTTGTACAATCTTCGTAAGATGTGAACTTCTGGATGATAAACTGACGTAAGCGCATGTAATTGATCGCAAAGTATTTTGAATTCATTCGAAGTGAATTCCAGAGCGTTGTCTGATAGAAATTCTTTGAGTTTGCCAAAATATCTAAGCCAAGAATACCAAAATGCTCTAATAATTGATGCGGTAGATTTATCTATAATGGGTTCTGTTAATATGTATTATATATCGTGTAAGATAATCTTGTACAACCATAATATAACGATTTCCCCTATTTGTCAATTCAAATGCTCTCATGATATCTATAGATATCTTTTCGTTAGGAGCTCGAGGGAGAGGAATATATATAAAGTTTTTGGGTACCTGGTTTGTTGAATTGACATGATTCACGTTTACTAATAAATTCTTTAACGTCAATGGTTATATTTTGCCAATTGTATTTTTGTCTAATTCTTTGAAGTGTTTTCTCTATCGAATAATGTCCGCCTAAGATTCTAGAATGCGCGTCTGAAATAATCTCCTTTTTATTTAATATTTCGGAAAAATATTTAGAGACATATATATATATATATATATATATATATATATATAGTTTTTCTCCGAGATAGTATTCATCAATAACTGAAATTAATTTGGTAATCTCTTTTTGGTCATGTATTACATTTACGTGTTGGTCATTTTCTGTTAGAAAATCGTATAATTGAATGCTAAGTTATCTGTGGGTAGCATGAGGGGAAATGTAAATCTCATTATCTCTTATAATTAATTTCAGTTTCAATAATCGTTTTATTCGACTGTCGTCCAACTTGATTTTTAATTATTATTTGTCTATTTATTTTAAGTTTGAAGGAGATTCCTCCGGTGGACTAAGGAGAAGTTTAGTTGCTGGATTTATTTCTTGGAACCATTGTGAGGGCCGCTCTTCGATAATAATTTTTGTTTTTGAATGTAAGTTATGTAGAAATTAGAGTGTTAGTAGAATTCTGAATTTTTTTGTTAGTAGGTCCAACAAAATTTGACGTCCTTTATCAGGATCCTTTATCAGGATCAGCATTTAAATTCTAAAGAATTGGTAGGATCAAAACTCGAAGGTTTTTCGGGGAAACAGATTTTGGATCTATATTTTTCCATCCTGGGATTGGATCTTTATTAAAGGCAATTTTAATAAGTTTTATTTTGATTAAATCCGAAAGCATGTGTTGAATGTCTTCATTTGAAACATATGAGTCGACCGCGTTAACCAAAATTCGTGAAAGAGCATTGGCGTTTGTATTTGTTTTTCCCGACTTGTAAACTATCTCGTATTCGAACTCTTCTAATTTTAGTCTCCATCTCATTAACCTTGAATTCGGATCTTTTACATTCATTAGCCAAATTAAAGGTTTATAGTCAGTTATAATTTTGAATTTTCTTCCATATAAGTATTGTCTGAAATGTTTGGTTGCCTATACAATAGCTAATAATTCTTTTTCAGTCGTGCTGTATCGTGTTTCGGCTTTATTTAAAGTTTTAGAGACAAAAGCCAGTGGCTTGTCCTTGCCTATTGTCCCTTGAGATAGAATAGCGCCTATCGCTTTATTGGATGCATCTGTGATTAATAAAGGTTTATTCCAGTCCGGGTATGACAATACAGGTTGAGTCATTAATTTAGTTTTTAAAGAGTCGAACGAATTCTACTGCATTTTTCCATTCAAAAGTTGAAGACTTTTGAAGGAGCCGTGTTAATGATGATTTTTGCTATCTTAGAAAAGTCTTTAATAAACTTTCGATAATACCCAACCAATCCCAGAAATTGTTTGATTCCTTTAGAATCCAGTGAGACTAGTTTTTGACTTTTTCTATACGGATTAGGCTGTATACCTCGTTCCGAGATCACATGTCCTAAATATTCAAGTTCGGGTCTTAGATATTCACATTTGTCCGGTTGAAGTTTTAGGCCTACTTGCCTAAGTCTTTCAAATAATAGTCTCCGAGTTTTTATTATGTTCTTGAATAGTTTTTCCGTAAACTATTATATCGTCAATATAAACAAAGCAATTGTTTCCTATTAATCCCTTTAGTTCCTTATTCATCATTCTTTGAAAGGTGCATTCTTCAAACCGAAAGGCATACGAGTGTATTTATAATGGCCATTTGGAGTGGAGAAAGCTGTTTTTGGAATATCTTTAGGATTCATATCTATTTTAATGGAATCTCGATGCTAAGTCAAAGGCTGAGAAATAAAGCGCGTTGCCCAGATGGTCAAGAATTTCATTTATATTTGGAAGTGGATAGGCATCTTGAATAGTCTTTTCATTAAGCTTTCTAAAGTCAATTACTAATCGCCATTTAGTTTTACCTGAGGCATCTTGTTTTTTTGGTACTATCCAAAATGGCGAATTATAAGAAGAATTCGATTCTCTTATTATACCCTTAGCTAACATTTATTTTATTTGCGTTTTAATTTCTTCTGATGTATGGGAGGATAACGATATTGTTTTGTGTGAATAAAATTTTCATCTGAGGTTTTAATCTCATGTTGGATCAGTGAGTGGGAGTGGATCTCCTGGTAAAGTGAATATCGTGATACTCTAATATTATATTCCAGATTTCACTAGAATGCTCTGGAAGGTGCGAGAGACGAGTATTTTCTTTCAATAATTGCAAGCGTGTATTATCCAAGATTTTTTTTGTAATGGAATATACCGGTAGATCGTGAAAATCCTCAATACTTTTAATTTCAGCATGCAAATGTTTCGGTAAAATAGGCGTATTAGAATCATTCATCCTCGTAATTACTCCAGTGTCATCCCTAAATATGACTAATACATCTAAACTTTTTTTGATGTCACTAGGATGTGATTTGTCACATCTTTTAAATTCCTTTCCTTTAAGAATTAAACTTTTATTTGAAAAATTGAAATTGTTTCTCGTAAAAAAATCGATGCCTATTATGCCCTGATATTTAACTGGCGAATAATCGTCTAATATGTGAAATACATGTTTTTTCCTGCATTTCTACAATTACTCCGTACTTAGTTTTCAAAGAATGTGTCGTGACGCCGGATATTATTGTATTATTAAATCTACCTATAAATTTTTATTTTCAATGAACATTTCATGAATTAAAGATATATCCGAACCCGTGTCTATTAAAAAAATTGTTTGCTTAAAACCTGGTATTTTCAGGGTAACTCTGGGTACTCTGGTATTTTCAGGGTGCTCTGATGTAAGTTCCACCGAGTCCCTGGTAAATCTTTTGTTGATGTGTTGCTCCAAGGTTCGATCGATTGCATGTGAAGGACGCGATGCTTGGTCCGGTGATCGATTGAGAAAATGACGCTCGTGAAAATTTTTTGGCTTCGTTGCTGGTGGAATGCTTTGGTTCTGCATTCTTTTTCCTCATGTCCTCGCCTCTTACAATAGCCACATTCTTGATATTGAAATCGGAGTTTTTGAATAGGTTTCCTTGAGACTTCATTGCGTTGTATGCGTAGTCTTCTTAACTGGAGTTCTTCGAAAGTTCTCGCTTTCGAGAACGCTTGATTTAGAGTATCCATCTCGAAACAATAGAGGTGATCTCCAATTTCTGGTTTTATATTACGACGGACTTTCGTTGGCAAAGTTCCTCTTGAATACAAATAGTCGCGACTTCATTGCTTTGCGAATTAATCGTGGTGATAATGTCATCGTGTATTCGGAGGAAACGATTTATAAATTCGTCAATATTTTTATTATATCATTGAATACACGTACCTCTTTGTAATTCTAGTGCAGTCTACAGATTTTGAGCTGTTCCAAAAGATATCTCAATTTTTCGAAAAGTCGTGGAAAATTTGGAGTAGCGTCGATTCTTACTGTGCCCTTTGCTCTTTCTGTGAGTTTCTGCGCGATGATACCGCAAAGAAATAATTCGTGTTGATTGACTGCCAGTCGCTTTACTGCAACTTGAATGTGCCCAATAAAAGATTCGACGTTAAGTCCATCGAATTCTGGAATTAGATGCATTGCTTTGTCATATGTATTTATTAAAATCTCGGGATTCTCTGATTGAACAATCAGAGACCGATATTGCTTCCGGGAATCGCTCTCCGGATGGATTTATTTGCAAATTGTTCATTTGATCTTTAAGCGCTTGTACAGCGTCCGTAACTTTTAGCAATTGTTCTGCTAATATATTTAAAGTAAGCATTTGTTCGTGAAACGGACTTTGAGCGCGCGACATTGGAGCAGTTATGAAGATTTTTGACTCCAATATATTATTGTCTACACTTGAGTCAGAAGAGGTATCGGAAGGAATTGATCTTCTGTAATTTGTCCACGTCTGAATATTATCCAGGATATTGAGGTAAAGCGAAATAATCTTCGAGTCTTCCTCGGAAGTAACTAATGTAACTAGTATATGTCGTCTCGAAGTTAAAGTACTTCAAACTTTACTATTTTTACGCACTTTTTATCCCGCACCGCTGCCACCAATTGTAAGGTTCGTAGTAATGTTCTTTCTAGTAGAAACTCTTCATACTTAATTTTAATACAAAATTCACTTTATTAATACTAAGATTCGCAAAAACAATTTTTAGATGTGACTGGTCTTGCAGGATTCAATGGACTGACTCGATTGGTCCAAGAGTTCTTTATTTAAAGCGTCGGAAAATCTTCTAGAAACTTCTAGAAAATTTGAGTTACAAATACCTTACCTTATTTCTAGAAAGTCTTATTTTTATTTTTTTATCCTAAGAGGTCTTTATCCATAGATAAATGGACAAAGGTTACAAGAAGTGAAACATAAAGAAAAGAAAGGAAAAGGTCGTATTTCTAACGCTTCATTATCCTAAGGTTACATTCTAAGGTAGGGATATGGACAATGATTACATAAGACATGTCAGATCAACAAGGAAAATAAAAAGAAAAAAGAACATCAATAAATAAAAAATAATTTATATAAACCGACAAATTGTAACTATTTAATGTCTTTCAATAATTGTATATAAGTTTGATGTATACCCTCTGTATCTGAGCATAAATTGAGACTATTTTGTTGTATGAGTATATGAAGGTTTAGATATTAAAGAAAACGCTCTTCATCTAATATCGCGTTCATCCAATCGAAGTCATGTTCAAATTCAATCCGATGTTTTGTGATCACCGATTGGTTATTACTATTTCGGTTAATATGATTACGATGCTTAGCCAATCTAGTTTTAAGTTTTCTTCCTGTCTGTCCAATATAAAAGACATCGCAGGATTTACATGAGATTTTATACACAACATTTTTTTGTCTTTTTTCTTGTCTTTATGTTCCTTGATCAAACTATTTAATTTATTTAAGCTAGTAAAAGTTAATTTAGTTAAAGGTTTTACTAATTCTTTTGAAAATTCGTCTGAAATTTTTGAAATATAAGGTAGTACAAACCAAGAAATACAATCTTGATTTCTTCACTTGATTCTTTCTATTGTATTGTACCTTTATGAATGAGAATTTTTAAACATGTATTAATAGTATTAATAGTATTAAAAATTAAATCAATCAGATAATCATTTTTTAGTACGTACTCTTTTTTGGAATAAAGATTCTATTTTCTGGAATAAAAGATTTAAGATTAAAAAATATTAATAAGGCTCTGTACGTATAAAACAAAGTAGTACACAAGAAGGGCAAAGAGTCAGTAATGTATAAAAGAATTTTAATTTAAATAAGCAAAATTCATACAAAACAATTAACAAACGTTTCAACTCCAATCGAGTCATTTTCAATGTAATCTTAAAATATAAATATCGTTCTAAATTAAAAATATGCACAAGGTCTCACAATATTATTATAATTCTTTAATATCAAATTTTTCATTTGATAGTACGCTGCGAGTCATTTTTATCAAGAATTAACATAGTCATAAGAAAATTCTGGAAAAGTAACCGTGAACAAAAAGAATTAATATTAATTACATAAAAATTAGTAATATGATAATGTACCTTAAATAGTAAATGTGTTAAGAGTCCATTGATAAACAAAGAGAAAAAAACGCAAGTAGATCAGTGTAGTCCATTTTATGGTTCAAATATAATAGTCTTTTTATTCAATAAATTATTTTAAGCAAATTTGCAAAGATAACAAGCATCTAACTTACATGATGTCAAATAACGAAATGTCAAGAAGAAAAACATTATCGAGAACGGAAATCGGCAAAATGAGGGGGGAAAGAGAGAAGATATTAGGAAGGAAAAAGAGAATGTATAATGTCAGAATACAATTCAGGCAAAAACTTTGTGTCATTTTGTCTGTTTATTCCATGTTTCTGTTTTTTAATATGGATCATTTCAGATATCAACCTTTTATTACATGAAGGCTCTACATCTAATATGTCTACTTTATCCCATTTAAAGTTATGATTCTCCTCAATACGGTGGTTGGAAATCACTGATGGAGATTTTGAACTTATATTGATTGTCCGAAACATGTTCATGCAATCTGGTCTTTAATTGTCTTTTTGTTTGGCCAACATAACTAACATCACAATCCTCACAAGATATTCTGTAGACTACATTTTGATTCTGACATTTTTGAACGTGTTCCAAATCATCCTTTCCTCTCTTTATGAAATTTCTTAATGTGTTAGGAATGATAAAAACCAATTTACAATTAAACATGTTAACAATAGGTGTAAATCTTTCAGATATCGTATTGACATATGGAATCATAAAAAATCTCCCTGTGTCATCCTGTGTTATTCTTATTCAAATTATTAATCTTATTAATATGATATTTAATTCTATTATGAATAGTCGAAAATATAAAACGTAACGGATATCCATTCTGTAAAAAAATATTAATAGCGTCAATCAAATTATTTTGTTGGAATTTCGGATGACACAAGCAAAAAATCTTATCCAAAACTCCATAAATTATATCTCTTTTATGACAAAGTGGGTGGTGTGAATGGAAATTAAGAAATCTAAAAAGGTTGCTTTACGGTATACATCAAAAAAAGATTTAAGATTACGCATTAACTACCACGCTGACTCTCATTCATCTTGATTTTTTTGGATTTTTTGTCATTAATTTAACATTATATTTCTCGTATAAAAGACATGATTCTAAAAATTTTTGACTTTAATAATTATGTTTATTATACTGACAAAATATTTATTTTTTCATTCCTTTCTTCATTTTTATAATATTCGCGTTGTTCTTTAGTAAGAAACGTTAATATTTCTAATTAATCGATAATAGTAAAATATACAATCATCTTGTCTCTAAATTTATTGTTTATACAATTTAGAATATTAATATTCCATGTGTGCGTAATATTATTGTTGGAATGTTGGAATGCATGTGTTTATGATCTACAAGCATATCAAGCTAGATGGAGTTAAACGGGGAGTACAGACTCTTGCATAATACATAATACATAAAGCATAAGAAATTCAAGCAATCACTTTTCCAGAAAATATTTTCCAAAATTCATAAGTATATTCATCACGAGCCTGAGTAACGCACCCTGAACCGTCAGAGTCGCATCTGACGCCTCTCTCACTCTCGCCACCGCCTATGGTATGAGCCGATGGTGGGGGATTTTTCCGAATGCCCATGGCAATAAATCAGTAGATATAGAATCAGTCAGTTATTTTTCGGCCGCGCCGGTTCCAAATCTAAATTCGCCGCCCTTTTCGATTTTTAGTAATAAGTTCCGCGTCAAACTCTAATTTTAATTCGGCCTCTATCTGACTCAGTAATTCTAGCGTAAGATCCATTTTTATTATAAGATCCGAATCCAACTGTTAGTTTAATAGCAACTTTAGTCACTTTTGTGTAATCTAACGAACAAATACATATATTTGTATTTGATTTAAATGAACATACGTGTGCATATTTCTCTTAACAAAACCCCATCCTATTTCTTAAAAAGCACTCATAATATCAAGCGCTAGTTGAACGCGATCTACTTGCTAATTATTCGCGAATTGAATGTGTGCTGCAAACCAGCGCTGGACCAATCCGCATAGACGGACCAGGAGGCTGCGCCAATCAGGATCCGCGAATTCGCACCCCGAGCGCAGCGCAGACCGTAACTACTACCCAGGATCTCCGACGACTAAACTGGAGCTGGATAACGTAAGGCAAGCGAAATATTATATAAGCCCCTTCTCTAGGAAATCAAGTCGCAGTTAGTCGCACAAAGGATGTGCCCCGATTTCCGCGCTCGCGTCCATCTATTGACGCTCGAATCTTGGCGGTGAATCCGCACTCTACGTGGTTATTTAGTGCTGCATATCATCGTTATTCTTTCAACACAGGGAGAGCGGTATAATCAAGTGCCCGAAGTATTACACTTCCGCGCTGGAAAGCAAAAACAGGCATTACCAGGGGTTTTTTTTTTAAGATATTAGCGCTTGGGCTTTCCCGATCGTTTCGAATCCTGTTAGTTCCATACTAATGGTTACTTTGCGTCCCTCGCAATTTGTCCAGAGTATCCTGAGGTACTAGAGAAATTTATCGCGTATCTGGGCAGAATGGGGGAGCCGTAGAACTACCGGAATCTACTATCATCGGAATATTCAGTGCCCGCCTCTAACCAATCACGGAGTTGCACAAATTTAGATAGGCCTCTCCTTCGGTACATAAATCGCGAAAATTTAATCCAATGTAAAGTCTCGGGTTAGTTATCTTCGGGTTAGTTCGAAACCGCAGGACCGGCCCTCCCTCGGACGTAACAAAAGGAAGGAAATGAAGGACTTTGATTGATTCAATTTTTTATGCATTACGTAATATGCATTATGCAAGAGTCTGTGCTCGCTTTAGGGGTAAGAGATTTCTATATTTCAGGTGTTGAAAATTCTGGATGCGGCGCGCATGTACTTGTTTTTCACGATTCATTTTTTCCCTTCATTTTGTTTTCTTGTTTGTCATGATTACAAATAAAAAGTCTTCGTGTCTCCTTATTGTATTAGAATAGAAACTACTAAAGGCTCAAGACAACAACGTGTCTAATATTTTAAATAACATTGAGTTATGGGCTCAGGAACCTTTTATTAATGGACTAATGCAGAGTTATGGTTGCTGAAAACGTGATAGATCATAATAGAGAACAATAGCAGTCATTTGCTCTCCGTTGCAAAACTGCGTGGAAGAGAAAATTACACAACCTGGAAAATAACAATTAAAAATTTGTTCACTATGGAAAGACTATGGACGACTGTGCTTGGTACGGAGACTAATGCGAACAAAATCGCAAGAACAAAAGTAAAAATCATATTAAGCGTCGAAGAGAGAAGAATTCCTGTACGTGTACGTGGCAAATGCAGCAATGGTGAAGGACGCGTGAGGCAATCTAACGTTGCCATTCGAGGACAACGGCCTTACCCGAAAAGTCGGACTGCATAAAATAACTACGACAAAACTGGAAGGCTGTAAATCTATGGAGGAATATGTCAATGAAATAATGTCTGCCGCGCATCAGCTCACAGATACAAGATTTGGAAGAATGGCTTGGGACGGTACTATTGGCCGGTCTTCCGGAACATTTTCAGCCAATGATCATGGCGTTTGAGAGTTCTGACATGGCAATTGCCGGAGACTCTGTTAAAATCAAACTGCTGCAAGAGTCGAGTAATTTCGATAGGTCGAAACGTTCTAACAACAATAATTCAGCCTATCACACGAAGCGATATGTGAAAGATGCAAGAGACTTCAAATCAAAACAGAAATCGATGATCAAGTGTTGGACGTGCGGGAAATCGGGACACATTTCAAAGGGTTGTCGTTCCAGACAGTGATGCGAATTCTGCGCTTGCAGCATGGTTATTAGCATGAAGAGAGCATAGATGGACACACAACGCATGTAAGTATATACAGATATGGACTCATCATAGTGTATGTATCTTCTTATGCCCCCTTCATGCTAGTAACCGTGTTGCAATTGGTTCCAGACACATGGCGAACGAGTGCAGCGAAAGAAGAAAAGAAGACAAAGAAAAAGAAGCAACTGGAGCGAGATAAGAAGATCGAGAATAATACTAAGGTAGCATTTCTTAGTAAATATCAACAAATTAAAGATGGAAGTTGGATTTTAGATTCTGGAGCTTCTGTACATATGACACTGAATAAGAAACTTTTCAATTCCTTTGTCAAATTCGATGGAATGGAAATTGCGGTAGCAGACAATATTAAATTGTAAGCCGAAAGTAAAGGTGAAATGACGGTGTCGATATTAATGTATGATAAAATCAGTAATATTGTCATAAAAGATATAGTTTATGTTCCGAATCTGAGTATCAATTTACTATCGATAAGATAATTGAAAGAGACTTTAACATCAAATTCAATAAACATGTTTATGAAGTACTCAATAAAAATAATAATGTAATCGCAACAGCTAAACCGATCAATAATATTTATAAATTGGTAATATTTATAAACTAGTTGACACTGCGTTCAAATGCGAGATTAACATGAGTTTTCAATAGCATAGAAGACTTGGACATCTTAATAGAGGAAGCATGAAATTGCTTCGTGACGAGCATGCAATAGGTCTGGATTTCGATGATCCAGATGGGCGGCAAATGCGAAATTTGTATTCGAGGTAAGCAAGCACGTTCCCGAAAGCAAAAAAGGAGCCAAGGACTTTTAAATTGTTAGAGCTGATACATGCCGATATCTGTGGACCGATGGAACATGCATCGATTGGAGATTCAAAGTACTTCATATTCTTTATAGATGATTACTCAAGACGTTTAAATATATATTTCTTGAAGAATAAAAATGAAGCCTTAGATGTATTTAAGATATACAAAGTTTATATCAAACGGGTCTTTGCGTTAAAGCGTTGCGTACAGATAACGGACGAGAGTTTATTAATCAAGAATTTAAATGTTTTCTTCAAAAAGAAGGTATGTAACACCAATTGACAGTTTCTTATACGCCTCAACAAAATGGACTGGAGCATTACAATTGAACGGCAGTAGAGAAGGGACGTTGTTTGCTGATAGACGCCGATCTCCCCAAGAAATTTTGGACTGAGGCATGCACGATGGTCGTTTACTTAATAAATCGATCCCCCAACGAAAAGTTTGCGATATAAAACTTACGAAATTTGATCGGGAAAGAAACCTATTTTATCTCATTTAAAAGTTTATGGTTGCAGGGCTCTTGCACATATCCCAAAGGAGCAGCGAAGAAAATGGGACGAAAAGGTAAAACCATGTATAATATTTTTCTCGGATATTTAGAAAATACAAAAGGCTACAGGCTGTACGACGAAAGTACTCAAAAAGTATTTAAAAGTAGAGATGTAGTGTTTTACGAAGATAAGATACTTTACACGAAAGACTTCTGTTCCCGTTTCTGAGAGAGATAGAGACTCAGTTTGCGAAGAAACGCCGATTCATGATAGGTTGCCTATTATGTTACAAGGCAGCACTGACTCAGTGAGGGTTAATGATTAGAGGAAACTGAAGATAATTTTAGGTCTTGCGAAGTTAGTAGCTTTCCTTCAATTCCTTCAGTATATACAAGCGCAACTCTTTGTCTTTGATGTTAGTGTTTCCCAAAATGGAGTGCGCACGCGCGAAATAAGTAAATTCCCTAGTAGCGCCATCTGAATTTCTTTCTTAGTTGCTTTATTTTTCCGCTCGCTCTCTCTCTCCCTCCCCCTCCTCCTCCCTCCCCCTCTCTCTCTAGGTCGTTTGTACATCAAAGTGTTATATATTTTTTTTAAATCTAAATGTAATAAAACTAAAAAAAAATAGATTTATAATTGTAAATGCATTGCAAAATAAAAAAAATATAAAAATAAGAAAATATAAAATTACATAAATGTTGTATGACATAAATCATACAACATATCATACTGTAAAAATGTTTTAATTAACGACTGCAGCATACGATGCTTGTTTCTCTGCTAGATCGCTTGAGTTTTAGTAAATTATTAGAATTGCATCACATAGATTTTTAGCTAAAACGAAAGAATCCAGCAATTATACATATCACTCAATATTTAAGCGAGATTGACGAAATTGGTATGTTTGCAGGCGTGTGTATGTGTGTGTGTGTGTGTGTGTGTGTGTGTGTGTGTGTGTGTGTGCGCGTGCGTGCGTGCGTGCGCGCGTGCGTGCGTGCGTGCGTGCGTGCGTGCGTGCGTGCGTGCGTGCGTGCGTGCGTGCGTGCGTGCGTGCGTGCGTATGTGTGTGTGTAATTTCAATTAATGGTTCACCTCTCATTGCATTATTGTCTTATTTCCGGTTTTGTTGCTGGTGAGCTTTGTAACAGCAATTTTGCTAGTGCCTAACCATTTGCAAGCTACTAATAATTATTATATTGTATTTTATTTTATGTTATGTCTACTATACTCTATTGCATCATATTTTATGTCTATTATTCTGTTAACATGTAATCTTCTTTCTCATTAAGCTTCGCAATAAACTAAATCAAACTAAACTAATCATGATTTTCTTTTCTTCTATCTCTTTCTCTGATCCGTATTTCAGCTACTCGAACATTTAAATGGCCCTGAAAGATAGAATGGAAAAAGAAAGAAATGAGATAGAAGTTTAGATGGCGTTACTGGATAACTTACTTATTTCGCGCATGCGCACTTCATTTTGGACAACATAAAATCAGGAGAGTTGCGCTACTGTAGCAAAAGCATAAATTTTAGATAACACTGAAGATGGAGACGTGGTAGAAGTAACTTGGCAGTAACTGTAGATAATGACGACAGAGATTTTCAGGAGGAAGAAAACGCAACTGCACTAGAAGCAGTCGTCCGTCCAAATCAAAAAGTTTGGACTATTTTACAGTGCGTATATTGAATCAACATGAGCTGAGCCTTCAACTTACGAAGAAGCCCGCAACGGTGTGTGTCAGAAGGAATGGAATGAGGCAATGAAAGAAGAGTTTAATGCATTGATGAAAAATGAAACGTGAGAACTGTGTATGCAAGAAGGCAGAAAAATCTTGAAAACTAAGCGGGTATATAAGCTGAAACCCAAACTGATGTCCACCACGATACAAAGCGAGATTAGTTGTAAAAGGCTACGAACAAATCCCTGGGGGGCGGATTATAATGAAACATTTTGTCCAGTAATGAGATTCAACATTCTGAGATGTTTGTTTGCTATTGTTACAAATCGAGATTATGTAAGGGATAAAGACGAGAAGGGAGATTCCTCGAATTCATTTACAAACTTCGTAACCAACTTATACACTTTATTAATCTCGGCCGTACATAACGCTTGTTCGTCAAGATGGCTCTTCTTCCCGCCTCCTTTCCCGCGTTCTTCCTGGTTTCGGGGGCCTCGCTTGGCTTGCGCAGTTCATCCAACACGCCGCGCCATCGCATATACAAATGATATGAAACGGAATCATCCGCATATGCGCTACAGGCCCGGTGGTTAGACCGCGCGATTCAAATGAGCCGGTGACTGAATTGCCTTACAATTACGATATAGAACACTTGGACGTTGTGACAGCCTTTCTCAATGGTTATCTAGAAGAAAAAATTTATATGGAATAATCAGAAGATTTCGTCAAGAAAGGACAAGAAAACAAAGTTTGCAAGCTCAAGAAGGCTCTATGGATTGAAACAAGGAGCATACTCTTGGAAAAACTAAAACAAGTCCTTTATGAAATAGGTTTTCGACGATCAGAAGTAGACAACAGCATATTGAAAAGGTCTGTATATTGAAAAGGAACGAAAAAGTTATGTCTAACAAATTATGTTGATGATCTTTTATTATTTACTAATGATCAAGATTTGAAAAGAAGAACAATTATCGGGAAGCTCGAAGGTAAGTTTAAAATGAGGAATCTTGGTACAGGATCCTTGGAATCAACATTCGCAGAAATCGAGAGAAATAAGAGATCACTTTTGATCAGGAAGAATATTTAGAAAGCGTCTTAAAACGTTTTAAAATGGAGGACTGCCAATTAAAACTCCACTTGATACAAATCTAAAGCTCTCGAAGAAAATGTCTGAACAGTATGTGCTAAAGAATGTACTCTACAAAGAAGTTCTCGGAAACCTAATGTACGCTTTTTAAGCGACGTGACCGGATTTAGGATGTAGGATACATAGACGTTGGAGAGAGAAAGCGCATCACAGGCGTCCGTATTAGAGGGAGAAGGGAGTTCGTTCTCTTTCACCCGTTGCGTTCTCTCTTTAACTTATTGTCCTCTCTCTCCCGGCAACACATTGCAGTTCTCTCTTTCTCTCTCTCTCTCCAACCCGTTGCGGTCCTATATTTATTATTCACGCTCTCTCTTCCTCCCGTTGCGCTCTCTTTCACGTTGTTTTTTCTTCTTGCACGCGATTTAATTAAATAGATATGGTATTTTACGATTTTTTAATGACGCGACTTAGTAATTAATTATGATAATATTTCTATGAATTTTTAATAATATAATCTAGTATCACTAATTATGATAATATTTTTTTTTATCAATGTCAAATGGTCAAGCGTGCTTTCTTATGGACAAATTTAATACTGAATCGTATTACTACTATTACTGATCAATTATTATATTATATTATTATTATTAACTAGTTCTTAACTATAGGGAAAAGGGAAAAGAAATCAAAACATATTTAAAAAGAAATCTTATATTTTATTTTTTAAATTTAATATATTTCTTTTTGTCGTTGCGACCATCAGTTGTATATTTTAAATACATTTTGTAACGCACAATTCTTAACATGTTTTACACATCATATAGTATTTGTAATATAGATTATATAAAGAATCTATATCTTCATAATAGCATCTCAGCATCTCAATGGTTAAGTTATCGGTATCGAGTATATTAGCCAATCATTCACGTTTTTCATGTTCTTTAACGTTATATGACAGTCTTATTATCGCCATTCTCTTTCGCGTTAATTATAACCATTGTAATGAGGCATTTCACTATTCTGTGCGAAATCATTCGTCTTCCCATTACAATCTACGGTGATAAGCATTCAGCCAGGAAGCGCAATTCGGATTTTGTCAAGAAATTCCATGGCATGGGATATGTAAAAATGTAATGAGAGAGAATAGCTCCTTTTCTCAATCGCTACTTCACGACAAATTTCTTTCCAACGATAAATCCTTGCAGATCCACAAATGTTGGTATGGTCATGGTGAATGACTTTTCGACTATGCTCAACCACAAAAAAAATCTTGATTTTTATCTCTTATATTGAAAAGAGAAGGAGGGTATTTTTCTTTTAGGTATTTTTCTTTTAGCAATGTTATTATTTATATAATCTTGCGCACTACGTTGGAGCTGTATTCAATCATACGGTCGTGTATGATTACAAAAGGCAGTAATATTTGCGGTTACATTCTCTTTGAATTCAAATTCTAATCGCACAGTATCGCTCTTGATGAATTCGTTTTATCGCGAGCAGTCAATGATAATGTGAATATAATCGTGAAGAAAGCTTTTCACATTCAATAATGTTTCACAATTTTCCCAGGGAATTTGATAATAAAACGTATGGAAACATATATATATATATATATATATATATATATATATATATATATATATNNNATCTGAAATTATCGATTTTTTAAATAAAGGCTGGACTGATCGAGTTTTGAATATGAGCTCAATCGACAACTTGGGTCCGAATTATATAATAAGCGTTTATTTTACCTGTACGTGTCCTATGAATGGAGATATCGTGATGCGAAATCTGAAATGTCAAAATTATATGTAAGATATGTCATCGCCTCAAAAAGTCATATTTTTGACGGTCATCTCCTTTTCATATTTTTAACGATGGCACTCGTTTATTGCTGTCATTTACTATATACATGTGAATGAACGGTTTGATACATACATACATATAAAACGTATTATCCATTAAGCTGCTGTTCATAATGTCTGTATGGAATTTTAATTTTAATATAAAATTAAAATAAAATTAGCAACGAAAGATCTTTAATTAAAGACAAACAGAGAGAGGCTGAGAGAGAGAGAGAAAGAGAGAAAAGGGAAGGG
>JAANIC010002569.1:305860-317694 GCA_017607545.1 Acromyrmex charruanus
AACACTCATGCATATTTTCAATGTAGATTGATTTTTATATCGATACAACCAAATTTTTATCTTTTTTTAGATTACTGCCGAATTCTACAATTTACAATTAATTCTGAATCGAGATTCAACTTTATTCCTCATCTCTTCTCAATTTTAAAATTGGAAAGAGATATTGAATAAATAAAATCTCGCTACGAGTTTACCGTGAGTGAAATTGAGCCTGTGAATTACAAAAGATGAGTAAGTTGAACCGCGGTTTAAATTAATCTACATTAATAGAAACAGATATTAGATATTTANTTAATTTACATTAATAGAAACAGATATTAGATAGATATTTACATAAATTGAATATTATTTATTTAAACATTGAACATTGAATAAACTATTAATTAAAATATATAAAAATATTATAAATTATTTTAATTATTATTTAAATAGTTTATAATTTAACGTATTTTCTCCATTTTTCCTTATCCTCTTCCTCCTTTTTCTCCTTTTTTTTGTCTTATTCTTCTCCCTTCTCTCCCATAACATTGATTATACATTTCACTCATGTCAAAAATGAATTGGAAAAAGTCTCTTGACTTATGGCGCATTCCATCTTTCGTGTCTCTAAATTTGTAATCTATAAAATTAAAACAAGGTAAGTAAAACAATGCTTTTTGATGCCTTCAAGGTTATTTGCGGGTTACCGCTGTGTCGTAATCTATTGCTCATGTTTACATTTCGTAAATCTTGCTGTTCACCTCATCAGAGTGAGGAGCGTATTGATACTCTACATACTGGTATTGATATAGTATTCCTCTGATGAAGTGAATGACGAGGTTCACGAAACGTTGACATGAACAATGGATTATGACACGGCGATAACCCATAGATCCTTTGACATTTCTGAGGTAGGTAAAGCTATTATATTCAAAATATTATTATTATCCTGATTTTGTCATAGAAGGATCTGTGGCGATGATAAGTTCCCTGTAATATTTCTATGTAATAATCAGTAATACCTCATCAATCAGTTTTTTCCGTAAGGATTTTCATTACGATATAAATCGTCGTGTACGATTCATTTCAGATTCCTAATGTCATTAAAGATTACTGAGATTGGTAAGATTCATATACAAATTATATAAGATTTTTAGACTGTGGTCCGATTCATGCTGACAACGCTCATGAGCATTGTTTATTTTCGTTTAACATTTGACAAATAACAAAGATGAAATGATTTTTAAGCGTTGTAATCGTGAATCGGACCGCAGCCTTATATGATCATATACGTTCATTTAGTAATCTTGAGTGATCATATACAATTCTTTTAAGATTTGGTACAAAAAACTTAACAAGAATTTTCAATAGGGCTCGGTAGAAACCTAGTCATTGTTTATCTTTATTATTATTATAATTAGACAATCGTCGAAATATTTAAAACTGGTTTTGTCGCCATAATGAAATCTTCCATAGGTAAAATCATTTCTTTTTGTATAAAATGCCACTTCTTTTTAATATCGTCAAGTATTAAGCCTAGGTATATTAGTAAATAATAATACCACATCAAAGGATAAAAGAGGAGTTACTCATCTTGAGTAATTCTGAGTTTAATAATATTATCAGTGAAGAAAAAAACTATTACCTATTCTAGCAAAGCCTGCGGCGACAGATTTTGAGAAGAGCCTGCCACTAATTTTTGATTGCAGAAAGGCAATAAATTATACACAGAGTTTGTACTGTCAGACAATGTCAGCAAACTGCTGTCAAAAATATGATAAAATCTGCTGATGCTATGCCAACAAATTGACAGAAACTGAACAGAGAGCTGCATAACCTGACAGCAGATTGCAAAAACCGAATAGAGCCTACTGACATAATCTGATGGCAGATTGGCAGCAGAAGCGAGCAAGATCTGTCATTTATATATAAACGGTACCGTCACGATATGGACTTACTTCTCGTAAAAAGAAAACACCCAGTTCTATAAGAATTGGCGTATGTAAATCGAATAGGCAAATCCCCTAGAGAGTTCTAAGCTCTTTTGGAGTGTGCTTTCTAAATCTCCGAATATTTTTTTGACTATTTTATAACTTTCTCATGTGTATTTTGAAATGTGAAGTTAATCGATAATAATTTAGCAACAAAACTGTATTGATTGTTTCCAGTTTTCACACCAATATATAAATACATAATTATGTATAATTATATATAACCGTTTATATATTTGTACGCAAAAAGAGGATGCCTACAGTATAGGGGGTTTCTGCCTTAGAGATATAATCTCTAAAACCCATAAATTCATTTAGAGTATGATGGAATCTATCGCTCAATACCAAATTCCACTTTTTTATCGGCAAGAAAAGTTAAAAAAATCATGTTTGAAGTTTTACCGAAGTGACGACGCGGTGGTGAGAGACGCAGAAAGCGAGCGAGGTGCAGTAAGAGTGGAGGGGGAAAGTCACTGGCAGCCCGAGGCCCGGGCACAATACGGACAATCCGCACGGCATGCGCGCATCATGATATCACTATACGGGCATTTTGTTATCTGGGCCTAAGCACGACAGGATACCAGGTTGACTGAATTGTGGTACTTAAAATTAGAGTCAGTTAGATATTCATGATGCTTCCAACTTTTCAACATAGTCTTAATCCTCACTTTGTATATGGTCACTTGTGTCTAAGTGATTTTTTAATGAATTTTATGAATATTTTGAAAACAACTCTTACGGAAAAGAATCATCGACCAAATATTGTAATCTGTGTAACAGAAATTACAAAAACCACACAAAAGATTTACAATAACTATATATAAATATTACAGGCAATTATGTGATATTTTCGCACTGTAATCGGCGGATTACAGGACAAGTAGTAAATGTATTACAGGACAAATATTCAAGCTATTACAGGCCAAATACTACACAGGCAATAATACTACGAGGGCAAGTCAATAAGTTTTAAAAAGACATAGTAAAACACATTTTTTTGATCGATTCATTTTTATTTCTCAATATAGTTTCTTTCAGCTCGATACACTTGATCCAACGATTCTCCAACTTTTTCAAGCCGTCCGAATAATATGATTTGTCCAACCCTTCAAAATAAGCCTCTGTTTCGGCGATGAGCTGCTCTCTGATGGTGAATTTCTTTCCTCCGAACCATTTCTTCAGGTTTGAAAATAGGAAATAGTCGCAGGGGGCTAAATCTGGCAAATATGCTGGATGGGGAAGCAATTCGTAGCGGAATTCGTTGAATTTAGCCATCGGTGCCGGATACGTGTAAACCTGTGCATTGTCTTGATGGAAGAGCACTTTCTTCATTGTCAAATGGGGACGTTTTTTCTTTAAAATGTTGTTGAAACGGTCCAATAAGGCTGCGTAGTAATCGCCATTAATTGTTTGCTTCGAGGGAAGATAATCGATATGAATTATACGCGTGCATCCAAAAAAACTGTAGCTATCACCTTTTTAGCTTCATGGTCTTCCCCTTCTTCAGAGCTGGTTCACTCGGTGAAGTCTATTTTGACTGTTCCTTTGTCTCGGGTGTGAAGTAATGGATTCATTCATCATTTCGTCCACAGTAATGAATCGACGCAGAAATTCATCTGGATTACGTTGAAACATCTCCAAACATTGTTTTTGAAATCGTCACACGGTCGTGCTTATGGTCCACAGTGAGCAAACGCGGCACCCATCTTGCCAATGAGAGGCAGCGAGCGAGCGAGGCAGTAAGAGTGGAAGGGGGAAGTCACTGGCAGCCCGGGCATAATACGGATAATCCGCTTTTTTATACCCAATTGTTCGTGCAAAATTGAAATTACTATGCCTGTGGCCTTAACAAGCTCGCGCACTTTCACTCGTCGATCAGTCAAAACAATATCGTGGACTTTATCGATGATTTCTGGCGTAACAGCCTCAATTGGACGTTCCGAACGAGGTGCATCACATGTGGATGTACAACTACGTTTAAATTCATTCACCCAATTGTATACAGTCCCCAATTGTATACAGTCGCAAACGCTGGTGCAGATGTGCTATGAACATTATCCAACTCGGTTTTGATTTCTTTCGGCGTTAAATGTTCATATGTAAATGTTTGATCACTGCACGAAACTCGTTTTTTTCCGTTTTGCAAAAAAAGCTTGTTCGTTTTAATCGTCTACAGAAATGAAACCACGCGATGAATTCCGCTCAAAATTTGACAGTAATCAGCTGAAAGATGCTACTTCTCAAAAAGTAACATAACACTGCGAGTGCCCTCTGAAAGATTTTCTAAGAACTTATTGACTTGCCCTCGTATTGTATAACTATATGTAAGGTGATTGGAAGAAAGACACCATATTTAAGCCTTTATTCTTGAATAACTTCTTAGTGTTATTGAAATAAGTTACAAAAAAATATTACTGATATTCTAGAGATCTTCCTTTATTTACACAAATTTATAAATTTTAATATTACGTATTATTGGAAAAAAATTGATATGTCATATCTTCTAAAAGTGGCATCTTTCCCCTATATATATGAATAAGATGTCACCTCCTATCAGAAGAATCACAAACAATTAAATAATGCAATATAAACTTACATAATTTACTTATTTACAGTCCATAATCAAGTGTTTAAGCTACAAAAATACATAAAGATATGATAAGACATAAATTGAGGAAATATGCAAGAGTAATTTAGGAAGTAAGTTGTTTTAAGTTAATGAAATGTTGTTTATTCGTTTAAACAGCATTTCATTAACTTAAAATATTTCGAATTATATAAAGCTTCCAAAATTTTAATTCATAAAATCGTTTTAATTCAAACACGAAAAATTGTTTTGTATTTACTGTCATCTTATTCCCAAATGTGTAAGAGGAATATTTAATTGCAACTTTTACACATAAGTATAAGAATATTACAAACTATATACTAATATATAGGGTGTATCACCAAAATCCAGACAAATCGAACAATTTATTTAAACAAAATGTTTTTAATGTAAAATTAAATATTACAAAAAAATCCTTTTACACTTTTGCACTTGGGGGATTTTTGTAGGGCACAATTATTCATGCTCATATAATAATGGTCTCTATTCTCGATCTGAAGTGTTCGCACGCACGCTGTAATGTAACGCTGTCCATGCCGACGAATGCTGCCTCAATAGCGGTCCTTAATGACATCACATTGGGATGCCGAGACTTGTTTGTGACCCTTTCAATTACGCTCCATACATAATAATAGTCCAAGGGATTTAAATTTAGGCTGTTGGGAGGCCAGAATTCCTTGGACCAAAACATATCGACATTGTCTGAGAGCGAATTTTGAATCAAATGACTCGTATGAGTCGGTGTACCGTCCGGCTGAAAAACATATGGCCTTCCGGACGCCACAATTTCCATCCACGGCTTCATTACATCCATCAGAACGCGCAACGATTACTCTGGATCATCCGAAATCAGTTCTTGAGCCCTTTCAAGGACTGCGGGGATCCTCGCGGTGTGTTCTTTCAACTCTTCCTCGCTGACATACTGGAACCTTTGTTGGATTGTTCTAAAGCCATATATTTTGCCACAATGTCATAAACGGTTTATCTCGAATATCCAAAGAACCGAATTATTTCCGTTGCTGAGCGTCCAGTGCGAAGGCTTTCGATGATTGCGGCTTTTCAATTATACTCCGCACTTGGTTTCATCGCGGCCATTTTGAAAATATGACTGTTTACTAGAAGCATTAGACTTTTTCGGACGCCAACAACAACCTCTGGCAGAGGCACAATATAGCGGAAAATTTAAATTGAAATTTGTCCGGATTTTGGTGACGCACTCTGTATATCAGCTAGGAAATATTGATCATGCAAAACCGTATATCATTTGTCCGGTTGTAAACATCAAAGTACAGATCGTAGCTATTAGCATACCAAAGAACCATTTAGCATACCATTACAAAGAACTTGTTCCGTGACCTACCTTTTTGTATTTCGTATAATATTTTCCAATCGATATATATTGGCATAAATATATTCATCTGCCGATAACCACGCAACTATTTACACGCTTTTATACAATACGGTCAACGCGCGTTCTATAAAAAACTTATAAACAAAATGGCGTCTTCCCTCTTATGGCATCTTCTCGAATTATCCGGTCAGATATAGTTCCTCGAAAAGACGTCGTTTCGACATCGTTACGATGGAAAAGTTGTCGTTTCGAAACTTGCATCGAAATTTCAACATTTTCGAGTAATAAAAAATTATGTAGAGAGTATGTAGAAAGTGCAATGAGAGTTTGATACATTTTTAATATTTTTGGTATAAATTTGTGATACGTAATCTTATATTTTGAATATTTTCGTTCAAAGATCGAATCGATATTTTTTTCGATTTCATTTTGACAATTGTAATATCGCTCTAATCATAAAAGCTTTCTTAAAATTTTTCAGAATTTATAAATAATTTTATAACTTTTTAGAAAATTGTGGAATTTTTTTATACGAATCGAAACATTTTTTTACAATTGTCGATAAAGTCTACATCTTTTCTTCTAGTAATTCTTTGTATTTTATTTTATTGTTCTACTCCTGCTGAATAACATTTTTATTTGTACTTCGTAGTTTATTTAATATAATTTTATTATGTCACTTTTGTATTGAGGAATTTCAGGGAATAATATCTCTTACCATAAATGTTGACAATTTATTAGCTATCTCTTACGATAAATAAGTATGAAATCAAGGAAAAATATCATCGACTCTATCTAATTCTAGCTCGAATCGATATCGAAACGATCTCGATTTTTAAATTAATGAAATTTAAATGTTGGTCTATCATACAAGTTTCCAATATCATTTGGAACTATAAAAATACTACTAGTGTAGGGCCCACGGAAAATGTGTGACATCGGTTCACGAGTACGTGATACGGTACTATCATTCGCCGCTCGCGATTCGCGGGAAACGATTGTTTTCTGTTTTCCGGCAGCTGGCGCGACGGGTTCGAGCATGCGCGTCCGAGGAGTCAGTCGTTCAGTATCGTTCGTCCTGTATTGTGCTGTTCTCATTAAAACTCTCTATTGAAAACTCATTGAGACTTTCATCTTTGTCCTTATGATATCCCTACAAACTTGGGGGCTCAGCCGGGATCTGAATCTAGATCAAGTGAGTCGTGTGTGGCGCTAGCGAAAAAATCTGTCGGTGACACTCTGGTGTGTGAGATTACGTCGATTTTGTGAGCATTATTACTAGAGGTGTCATGGCGGAAACAGAGTTGAACGTCGATGAATTATCCGTTGACGAGTTGAAAGAAGAATTAAGAAGATTGAATCTGAAAGTCAATGGAAGTAAAGCTGTGTTGCGTGAGCGATTAAGAGCGGTAGTTACCCGCAACAAGAAGAGTCTACCGAAGAATGCAGATGAAAGGGAATCGAAGGATGAGGAAGCAGACGAGAGAGATGATGAAAGTGACGAAGATGTCGACAGTAGCGATAGCGCGAATGATGACGAGAACGAGACAACAGTGAGAAGAAGGGCGGCAAAATTGCCACTTTCTTTTAAAGATGTCGAGGATTCGCTGCAGACATTTAGCGGCGATGGAAAGCAGAATATCCGGAAATGGATAGAAGAGTTCGAAGAAACGAGTGAAGTGTGCTGTTGGTCAGAGCCGCAGAAGATAATTTATGCCAAAAAGTTGTTGCGTGGATCTGCCAAATTATTTGTATCGTATGAAAAATGTGCCACTTCATGGAGAAAATTGAGAAAATCCCTAATTAAAGAATTTTCCAAGACGGTTAGTAGCAAGTCAGTGCATAAAGAGTTATCGCATACAAGAAAACGAAGCGATGAATCGTATCACGAATATATGTATCGCATGATGGAAATTGCTAGTCATGCCGATATTGAGCTCGAAGCTAAGATACAGTATATAATCGAGGGAATTCCAGATGAACCTTTAAGCAAGACCATACTGTATGGTGCGAGAAGCATTAATGATTTAAGAAAACGACTGACGCAATATGAAGCAATGAAGAATATCCAGAAATCCAGCCAGAAGAACCAATCTACGAAACCAGGAAAGGACGTACGGCGAGAAGGATCGAGAGTGCAAGACGGCAAATCAACAGACGTCAAGCGATGCCATAATTGTGGAGAAAAAAATCATAGGGCAGCAGAGTGCCCATCCAAAAGCAAGGGCACCAAGTGTTTCAAGTGTCAGGACTTCGGACATATAGCGGCTAATTGTGAGACACGTGCGGATGTTAAGCAAGTCAACGAATGTAATACGGTATTGTATGACCAAAAAATATATAAAGCTGTAAACATTAAAGAGAAAACGTTAGTAGCGCTAATAGATCCGGGTAGCGATTTGCATCTAATAAAAGCGGAAGAATATATTAAAATAGGATCTCCGCCGTTAACCGGGCCAGCGATTTCTTGTAAAAGTTTAAGTAAAGATCGAATATCAACGTTAGGAAGTTTCTCGATTAACGTGGAAGTAGACGGCAGTAGCTATTATTTAACAATACATATAATCTCAGACATATACATGAATCATAGTTTATTGTTAGGTTCGGATTTATTGAGCTACGCGAAAATTGAATTGACTAAAGGTAACGCGGTAATAACAAAGCATATTGATGAAGTAACAGATTCTTCTGAAACCCATATACCAGAGATCTTTAGCATAAATGTTGAGGAAATTCGATGTAAAGTAGATAGTCAACGGCAGATTGAAATTGATAATATTGAAGATTCGTTAGTTAAACATGAAATTAAAGATTTGATAGAGAATTACAAGCCGCAAAAAATTAAGGAGACTAAAGTAAAAATGAATATTGTACTAAAAGATGAAATACCTGTGTATCAGCGTCCGCGAAGACTTGCGCCTGCCGAAAGAGTTCAAGTAAGTAAGCAAATCGATGATTGGTTGCGTGATGGAATTATCAGACCCAGTATTTCAGAATATGCTAGTCCGATAACGCTTGTCAAAAAAAAAAATGGTGACACGCGATTGTGCGTAGATTATAGGCAATTAAATAAGAAAATAATAAAAGACCGGTATCCTCTGCCATTGATCGATGATCAGATAGATCGCTTACAAGACTCGCTCTTTTTTAGCACCATTGATTTAAAAGATGGATTCTTTCATGTTTCTTTGACTCAGAATAGTTGCAAGTATACTGCTTTCATCGTCCCAGACGGACACTACGAATTTCTAAAAGCCCCGTTTGGCCTTTGCAACTCGCCTGCAGTATTCCAAAAGTTTATAAATGCTACTTTTCAAGAATTAATTAATAATGGTACTGTCCTAACTTATTTAGATGATCTGATAATTCCTTCACGCAACGCAAAAGATGGTGTGCGAAAGTTGCGAGACGTTTTAACTACAGCGAGCGAACATGGTTTGAATATAAATTGGAATAAGTGTCAATTTTTAAGAAATCAGATTGAATACTTAGGTTATATCGTCGAGAATGGAAGTGTGCGTCCTTCGGAGCACAAGACGCGAGTAGTCATTAATTTTCCAACTCCTACCAATGCAAAACAAGTTCAAAGTTTTTTAGGTCTCACCGGATATTTTAGAAAATTTATTCCGGCATATTCCGAAATAGCGCGTCCGTTGTCTGATCTTCTTAAAAATGATGCAATGTTCCGATTTGACGATGAGCAGAAGAATGCGTTTCAGAAATTGAAAACTATTTTAAGTCAGGAACCACTACTTAAGTTATATCGTGTGGGTGCAGATACGGAACTTCATACCGATGCATCTAGTTATGGTTTCGGAGCAATTTTATGTCAACGGGACGATCAAGATCGATTATTTCACCCAGTGTGTTATGCGAGCTGGAAAACATCTGAGGCCGAATCTAGATACTCAAGTTATGAGCTCGAAGTTCTTGCTGTGATTAGAGCGCTGAATAAGTTTCGAGTATATCTCTTAGGTATACCCTTTAAAATTGTTACGGACTGTAATGCCTTTGTTCTTACAATGAGTAAAAAAGATTTGTGCGTACGCGTCGCAAGATGGGCACTATTACTACAAGAGTTTGATTGTACGATCGAGCATAGATCCGGAAAGGCAATGCGTCATGTCGACGCCCTTAGTCGAAATTTACCTGAGATTATGTACATTCGCGAAGATAATAGTAGTCTTGTAGCACGATTATCAAACGCACAACGGGATGATAAAACGTTAACGCAGATTATCGAATCAGTCGAAAACAAAGCGTGCAATGATTATATCTTGCGGAATGATATTTTGTATAAGAGATGCGACGGTGATTTGCTTCTCGTGATTCCAAAATCAATGCAAGTGGATATTATAAAACAAACACACGAAAGAGGTCATTTCGGAGTGAGAAAGACGGAGCAACTTTTAAAGCGTGAATTTTGGTTCTCGGAAATGCGAAAAAAAATAGATAAGGTTATAAAGAATTGTATCACTTGCATTCTTGCTGAGCGGAAACACGGGAAACAAGAAGGATTTTTGCGAAACATCCCGAAGAACGCAATACCGTTAGAAACTTATCATATTGATCATTTGGGGCCCATACCGAGTACCCAAAAAAGTTACGCGCATATTTTAGTAGTCGTAGATGCCTTTACGAAGTTTACATGGCTATACCCGACGAAGTCAACGTCAGCGGAAGAGGTAATAAATCGATTGTCAAAACAAGCTGTTATATTCGGAAATCCGTGTCAGATTGTATCGGATCGAGGTACTGCATTTACCTCTAAATCGTTTAAAAAGTATTGTGCCGATGAAAAAATAGAACATATCCTGATAGCCACAGGAGTACCACGCGGAAATGGGCAAGTCGAACGCATCAATCGAATCGTAATTCCAGTTCTAACTAAACTTTCTGCTCCACATCCGGAAACATGGTATAAATTTGTAGATCGCGTGCAACAATATATTAATTCATCTATGTCGCGTAGTACGGGTCTATCGCCCTTTGAACTATTAATTGGGAAAAACATGCGTTTAAAAGATGATCTTGAGTTAAAACAAATAATAGAGGATGAAACGATTCTATTGCTACAAGAAAAGCGTGAAACTTTGCGTGAACAGGCTAAGATTGCGATAGAAAAGGTTCAAAAGGAAAATCAGCGTGTTTATAATCGCAAGAGAAAGCGACCGAATACTTATTCAATAGGCGATTTAGTAGCGATAAAGCGCACCCAAATTACACCTGGAAGTAAGTTGTATCCGAAGTACCTAGGTCCATATCAGATTATTCATGTGCTACGCGGTGACCGTTATGTAGTGAGTAAGGTAGGAGAACACGAAGGACCTCGGTCAACTACTACCTCAAGTGACAACATAAAACGATGGTTAGTAAATGAATGCGATTCGAATGTTGATACTTCAGGCGAAGATACAGACAATGAAGACGGGCATCAGGGACCGATGCCTTTGCAGAATGGCCGAGATGTAGGGCCCACGGAAAATGTGTGACATCGGTTCACGAGTACGTGATACGGTACTATCATTCGCCGCTCGCGATTCGCGGGAAACGATTGTTTTCTGTTTTTCGGCAGCTGGCGCGACGGGTTCGAGCATGCGCGTCCGAGGAGTCAGTCGTTCAGTATCGTTCGTCCTGTATTGTGCTGTTCTCATTAAAACTCTCTATTGAAAACTCATTGAGACTTTCATCTTTGTCCTTATGATATCCCTACACTAGTGTCACTGCTACTGCAGTAGTATTACTACTAATACGCAATAGTCAATACTGAACCAGTAGTTTACCACTGTAGTAGCATATGACGACATATGACGTAACATAAAACTACTTCCAGTAATTGTAATATTTGGTATAAAAAATTTATTAGAGTAAAAAATACACACACATATATATATATATATATATA
>JAANIC010002569.1:325758-330758 GCA_017607545.1 Acromyrmex charruanus
GTAGAACTTTCCAATTGAGTGTTTCCATGTAGGTTTTGACCGGCGCCGCAACATGTGGTCGAGCATTATCATGCAGGAGAATAATTTTGTCATGCCTGGAGTAGCAGTGGGCGCGTTTTTCCTTGAGTGCTCGGCTCAATCTCATCAATTGTGTTCGGTAGAGAGCAGTAACGGTTTCATTCGGTTTGAGCAACTCATAATACACGACACCAACTCCCACCAAATACACAACATGAGTTTTTTTCCATGAATATTCGGCTTGGCTGTCGATGTTGAAGCATGGCCAGGTGATCCCCATGATTTCTTCTTCTTTGGGTTATCGTAGTGGATCCATTTTTCATCATCAGTGACTATACGATGTAAAAAACCCTTTCGTTTATGCCTGACAAGCAGCATTTCACATATGGAAAATCGGCGTTCAACGTTTCTCGGCTTCAGTTCATATGGAACCCAATTCCCTTGCTTTTGAATCATTCCCAATGATTTCAAACGATGTGAAATTGCTTGTTGAGTCGCTCCTAATGTAAGTGCAAGTTCTTTTTGCGTTTGGCACGAATCTTCATTCAATAATGCTTCCAATTCCGCGTCTTCGTACACTTTCGGCCTTCCGCTACGTTCTTTGTCTTCGACGTCAAATTCACCGTTCTTAAATTTTTGAAACCATTCACGACAACTTCTCTCACTTAAGGCAGCCTCACCATATGCTTCTACAAGCAATCGATGAGCCTCAGTTGCAGATTTCTTCAAATTAAAGAAGTAAATCAAAAGTTCCCGTAAATGACGCTTATTCGGCTCAAAACTCGGCATTTTCGCACAAAAAAAAATATATGATGCTGATACAAAATCGCTAGTATTTCAAGATTATGTTCTTGACAGATGTCCAACCTTATGATATAATGTTTTACATCAGACAATTTTAACCATAGCTTGCTAGTGGGGCCGTCTTTTGTCAAACGGCGGAAATTTATTTGTACACCTAATATCTTTCAAAGTTATTTTCTAATAATTAAACAGCAAAATGTTGTTATAGAAAAACAAGTATAAATTATTTTAATTCTACCTTATTTTTAAAATAGAAATATTAAATACAAAGTGTTTAGTCGGTCTTAAATTGTAATTGAATGGTCATATGTACAGTACAGTAAGTCAACCTAACCTTTTTTTATGATATGAGTCAACTTGCTACATCCCTGCACACGTCTGATTTTGATCATTTTATTATAATAAATTACCATTGTTATTCAAAATAATGTGTTGTATACTAACAAACACTTTTCTTTTAACTAATAATATATTAGATTGTAAATTTTAGATTTTCTTTTTCAAATCAAAAAATGCATTAATAAATACATTAAACGAAATTATGAAAGGCACTTGCCTATTCTTGAATCAGATTTTTTTTCTTTTTCTATTGTAGTATTTGTTTGATTTAAATGAAACTTAGGGAATAGTATATCTATGTTGTAAAAGAAATATTTTGCAGTAACTTCTCCATTGTTTCTTTTATCATAAACGGAAACCAAATGTCAATTTGCCTCTTATGCCTATTATAACTATTTTTATAAGTAAAACACACATATATAATGAAAAAGTTTTTATTCAGTGTTATCTTACAATTAGAACAAAAATGACAAATCACTTTGCAGAAGAGATATGTTACAATTTCTTCATTCTCTTACTCGTACAATATCATCCCGTATGTATTTTTTTATTCATAAAAATGTATGAGATTACAGATTTTGAATAAAAAATGAATTTTTTAAAGTTAAATGTCAATTTTTTATTTTTATAAGTTTCGAAATTGTAAGATTTTATGTCCCAAACTTAAGCATTTAAATTAAAAAAAATTTGTTAGCATTTTTTTTAAATTAAAATATGAACTTTGAACTGTATTTTCCTTACTTAGTTATTAGATTTCATTGATCTGATTAAAAGTTACAAATTTTTGAACGTACCACTACCATACTCACATTTATATTTATATTTTTGCAAATAATTAATATTTAAATAAATAAATTTGTTAAATTATATATAAATCTTTCATTTAGAATAGTTAAGGAAGCTACATGAATTTTTAAATATTTTTTGAATTACTTAATCCATTTTAAAAAATATAAACATTAATGACTTCCATATACATTTAATGGGTATTAAAAGAACGTACACGTGATGAGGATTAAATTCAGTAATGAGTTTGTTCATCGGATTTTGAGTAATACTTATATAAGTGTTTGTCATCGAATAAAGGTTCCATTTTTTATATGTAATCATCTTTGTCTAAGGCCATCACAATGTTACCCTTAGGAACTTATATGCATAAAAAAACGATCGCGAAAAGAGTGGATTTTCGCCTGTTTTTCGATTTTGGAATGAATCTAATTTTATATTAAATGATAGCTCATGATGAGACATGAATCACAAAGAAGTTTTACGTTGAGCATGCGATTGGTTTCAGAAATATAGAGCGTCAAGGAGGTCATCAAGTACTTGTAAGAAAATATGACACTAACAACGCTTTAATATGAATTTTTGTTGAATTTTTTTAAAAGTTGGTATTTATACTATTTTTTTATGACTATTCTTTTTTTGCGGCTATCTTTTTTATGGCTATCTTTTTTATGAAAAAAATAATTAAAGAATGCTTTTTCCATTCAAAAATTGTCACTGATTATTTTTCAAAATGTAATAAAAAATGCATAATCAACGAGCTGAAAAAATCACAATATAACAGTTTCCATAGAAGTGCAGAATGATTGTTCCAGTATTTGTGTCTGCCATATTGTATCCGCCATCTTAAATTATTAAAATCTATATACAGTCAGTCAAGTAAGAGCGTGGTCGACTTTGCCGACAGGTAATAAAAGATTTCGCTCTAATTCCTTCGTGAGCCTATAGAGGGAAGCTTTGTCCTTGATGCATTGTCAACAAAGATTCAGTTGTCGTTGATTTTTTGGAAGAGAAACACGTTAAGCGTCATGAGTGCTAAATACGCGTCACGCTACGAGGCTGAGTTCCTCTGCACCCATCCGAGAGGTCCAAAAATATCGCAATCAGCGGCTGCTAAATACATGAGAA
This sequence comes from Acromyrmex charruanus, assembly GCA_017607545.1. Classification (NCBI taxonomy): domain Eukaryota; kingdom Metazoa; phylum Arthropoda; class Insecta; order Hymenoptera; family Formicidae; genus Acromyrmex; species Acromyrmex charruanus. The sequence goes on from JAANIC010002569.1 coordinate 328,834, forward strand.
AGTCGAAAGCATTTGTACAGAAGTGGATGCAGCGATATAAAGTGGCAAAAAATGTCGATGATTTACCAGAACGTGGCTCGATAGGCAAAGTGGACAAAAAAGACGAAAAAAAAATAGTGAATCTGTTTTCGCGGAATCCTGCTTTAACACTGCGGCAAGGACAAGCAAAATTAAAGTCAAAAGGTTTAGATATATCGTACGAAACTATCCGAACTCATCTCCGTGTTCATGACCTGAAATTTCGCAACACAATGAAGAAGCCTCTGTTGACTGAAAAACATGTGACGAAGCGACTCGCTTGGGCGCATGAGAATATCGATAGAGATTTTGATGCAAACCCCATCGAAAATGTGTGGGCATATATTAAGCAGAAGCTTCGTGGAAAACGCACACACACTTTGAAGCAGTTATCTTGCGAAATTCGTCGGATCTGGAGATCGTTGCCACTAGAATACGTCGTCAAATTAGTCGAAAGCATGCCTCGGAGATGCCAGGCAATTATCGACGCCGGTGGTGACTGGACACATTATTAACATAATTGCATCATTGTTTATATTGAGTACAATGTATATATAAATATAAAAATTTCATTTAATAAATTTTTTCATAAATTTACACGACCACACTCTTACTTGACTGACTGTAACATCAGATTTATAATCAATAACTCAAAGAATCCATAGATACCGACTTTAGAAAAAATTCAACAAAAATTCATAGTATAAAGCGTTATTAGTATTACATTTTCTTTGTAATTGGTGATCCCTTTGACGCTATATATTTCTGAATGCTCAACTGCATGCTCAACAAAATTCTTTTATATATAATATCTCATCATATAAACTATTATTTGGCATAAAATTCGATTATAAATTCGAGGAAAAACATTTTTTGCGGTCGTTCTTTAAGGGTTATTCTTTATGAACGATTAGCCATGTACATATAGTGTTTTGTGTTTTCGTTTTTCCGTCAAGTTGTTTTTATTAATATTGCGAATTAATGAAGAACTTTATGAATTCATTAGCTTTAGGGATCTTTAATTTGCATAAGTTATGTTCTATATGTTTAATAAGTTTTATTGTGGCGACTTCAACATTTTGTAGCGGTAAACAAAAACTTGTACTCAGTTGTAATAAAGTGTGCACTTCTTTCGGTATGTTAGTTTTACTGGGGGAGGTTCACAAAGCATTTATTATTCAGTTCAGAGATGAGTAAAAGTATCGATTAGAAGAGTCCCAATGTATGTTGTCCCAACATATGTTGTCAAGGTCATGACCCTGAGAGACCTCCAACAGATTTTAGCCGTCGTTCGTTATTCGTTAAAAAGTTATTAGCAGTTAAAGTTAGTAATTATTTCTCTGCTTTACATGAAGAATCAGATATTTTTAGATACGGAGAGAGGTATGAGGGAGATGAATTCAAGGAATACAACTTTTCACACAAAGGGACTTTCACCCCAATTTTTCCTTTGCCAAGATATGCGCGATTTTTCACGCGAAAATGGAGTGAACTTCGCTTTGCGTGGAAAATCGTGCGCCCCTTAGCAGTAAAGCTCTAGATATAAAAAGTAGCGCAAAGGTCTTCCATTTTTTACTTACTAACCGTACCATATACTGTTGTGAAAATTATTACTTTAATTTTCATGATTCAATGTCATGAATTTCATTCATGTAGTATTTGAAAGCTTATATTAATCAGCGCTGTATACTCCTTTTCTTGTCTGACAGGTTCTCTTTGTTCTACAGATTTATAACCTTTAATTACTTAGCCACTACACGTGTTTGTATAAGACGTGATTGTCTAGTCTCTTCTTTGTATTATATTATATTAAAATAAATACGCATATTGGAAGTTCAGTGTCTGGTTAAATCTCAAACCTATTAAAAATCTAACGTATACCAATAATACTAAGCACTTATTCCTAG
>JAANIC010002569.1:335758-346990 GCA_017607545.1 Acromyrmex charruanus
GACAGATGATAGCAAAATGTTCAACCTTTAAAATGCATGTTTGAACGCACAGATGTCGCCACTGGTGGCTGAGATGTGGTTCGTGTCCGGGAACATATTTGTCACACTGTGTATGTATATACAGGGTGCCCGTAAATTTTTACCAAGCGCTTTCGTGTAGATAGAGCGGAACTGAGTCGAAAAGTCCTTTATTATTTTGCAATGGTTAATGAGCTACTGATTGTTAAAGATAACCGAAGATAAGAACGTCCACTCGGCCTACTATTGCTAAGTGTATGTCCATTGATGGCTTAACACATGGGCCGCGGGGAGCGAGAATAGCTAGAAATCCTATAATCAGAGTTTGGCGAATGTGGACCAAAAAGGGCGGATAGAAAGAGATAACAGATATTGCTTTCTTATATGAACGCATGCGTAAAAAATGTTAGAATACGTGACGACAATACCTGAAGAAATCAATTGAGTTGATCAATTGGCCGAATTGTGCAATTGTAATTTGTTAATTTTCTTTGTCTGAGATCTCGGAGCGATTTCTAACCTTTATGACACAGGTTTTACTTCATCTGCTTGTAGCTATCTATCTCTTTGTTTTTTTCGCACTCGTTTTTCGACAGTGTACGAAGCTATTCGAAGAATACCGAGTGAACCAAAGTGAAGAACCAGAAGTTGTGCCCACTTTCATTAAACTCTGATTATAGGATCTCTAGGAGCGGCGTGCGCGGTGCGGAACGCTTGCTAAAGCAGTCCCCGTGCGGCAAGTAATTGATGGAAAATATTCAACGCTTAGAAATTAATATCTCGATTGCAAAAATTGGAAAATGATTGAGAACTTTTCGAGAGCTCAGTTTAGTTTTTACTCTAAAACGCTTACTCTAATTCTCGGTTCTTTTTACACTTATACTACTTATTGATTTTAATAATTGTTATAAATATTTGTTAATTTGGTAAATATTGAGAATACACAATATAGATCGAAACGTGTTATTAGACGACAAGTTTCATAAAAAAATCAAAATTATATAATAACGAATATTGGATCGGTAATTTTTACTTTGGACCTTACTGTAATAAAAATTTACGCAAAAGGGGCTTTTAGCTCATTCAATTTTAAGCAAATTAAAAAAAAACTTTAAAATTGGTTAAAAATTAGAACGTCGGTCGAATTTTGTCCACAAAGGTGTTTTTCCCAATGGCATGAGTTAAAATTGTTAAAAAAAATTTGAAAAAAATATGGTGTTATTCTCATATAGCACACTAAAGTTGAATCAATATCTCAGAAACATTGATTTGCAACACTGCGAACATTGCAGTAACATCGCGAAATGTAGATTGAATGTTGCAGAAACATTTAATGTCCGTTGAATTGTAACGTCTGTGAGACATAAAAAAATGTTTCTCATATTAATCAATTTTATTTTATTATTAAAATAAATATTATTGATTAACATTATTCTGAACATACACAACAAAATTATAATGGAAAAAAAAGCTTCCCTCCATTTGGGAATTAATTTCCTTATTTTTTTAAGCGGCCATCCAATCTTGTACATCCAATGGTGCTTAATGCAGGGTTGTCACAGACCCTCGCAGGGGGTGGGATCATCTCGGATGCGATCCGGCACTCCTGGACGCATCTTGATATGATTCCGCTACGGGTTTAGCGAACCCGCAGTGCCTGAGCTCTCGTAATCTCTTCCCTTGCACCACTGGGAGAGACCGAGCGTCCGAGATTGCACCCGACTTCTCGGACGACGAGGTGGGCCCTCTATAAAAGGTCCCCCTGTCCCGTGGTAGCAGTGCGCGGCCACGGGATGAATAGGTGGTGGGTGAATCACCCAATAGCGGCCAAGTGAGGGGGAACTGGGATCTAGGGGGGGGGAGCCGCGGCCCCCCGTGACGGTCACGGAGGAGGACCTGAGGTCGCCATACTTCAGGCCTCCTCTGCAGGGGGTTTCGAGACAGTTGAACCCCCTGGCGACCGTCGCGGACAGGGTTGCGCCCGCTGGTAAAAACGTCCTTCCTAGAAGGAAGCAGAAGACCGATGGACGGGACGACGAGGATGCCCGTATCGAACGGGTCCTCGAGAGGCTCCTCCCCCGCCTCCTGAGGGGAATGGGGGTGGTCCCAGCGACGGTGACGCCCCCAAAGGAACCCCCCGCCAAGCGGGGCGGCGAACCCCCCGCAAAGCAGGGAGGACAGCCCCCCGCCAAGAAGGGAGCCAAGATCGCCAAGGCTGGAGGGAAGGCACCTGACGTGGCGCTTCCCGCCGCGAGAAGGGACCCGCCGCCCCCCGTGATCCCACCAACAGCTGAGGACGGAGGACGAGTGGCGGATGACAACGAGGCGACCTGGGCGCAGGTCGTCTCGAGGGCGGCGAAGAGGGCGGCCGCCAAGGCGGCGAAAACAACGACGGCGCCGCCCCGGCAGACGCTAAAGAGCGCCAAAGCGCCCGCGGCCCCCGCTCCCACCAAAAAGGGAAGCGGTGGAAAAATGAATGAGGGGGCAAGGAGGGGGAGCGCCGCCGTAGGCCCTCAAGTCTCCGGCAAGAAGGCTCCCCTTCCCAAGCTGAGATCGCCGAACTCCGCCGCGATCACGCTAACGTGTGCCGACCCTGGCACCTACCAGGAGGTGGTGTCAAAGGCGCGATCCTCGATCTCCCTCAAAGACGTCGGGATCGAGGATCTGCGCCCCAGGAGGGCCATCACCGGGGCCCTCATCTGGGAAGTCCGGGGACCGGAGAGCCGAGCAAAGGCGGATAGGTTGGCGGAGAAACTATCGGCCGTCTTTGCGAACAGGGACGACGTCAGGGTCTCTCGTCCATCGAAGACGGCTGAGATCCGGGTCTCCGGACTGGACGACTCGGCCACCCCCACAGAGGTAGCCGACGAACTGGCCAAGGCCTGCGGGCGACTCCCATCGCAATTTAAGGTGGGAGGAATCAACAGGGCCCCCAATGGGTTGGGCACCTGCTGGGTGCGGTGCCCCGTAGAGGCGGCCAAACAATTAGTGGCCGCTTCACGCATCAAGGTGGGGTGGTCGAGCTGCAAAGTAGCTCTGCTGCCGGCCCGGGGCCTCCAATGCTATCGATGCCTGGAGGCCGGTCACGTGCAGCAGAAGTGCACAAGCACGGTGGACCGATCCGGGTCGTGCTACCGGTGCGGGGGCATCGGCCACGCCGCTCGCGAATGCCGCGGCGAGGTCGATTGCCCCGCGTGTCGTGGGCTCGGCCGCCCCTCGGGGCACCGCATCGGCGGCGCCGGATGCGCCGCCGCCAAAGCGAAGGGGAGGAAAGGGGGGCAAAAGCCCAGTGGCCCCCCCACTGCAGTCGCGGTGCAGAACCCCGCGAAGACAACGTCGGCCATAATCGTGACCGAAGTTGAAATGGCTGACGGGGGGGAGTCACCCCTCGCGACGGCCGCTGACGTAGCCGACAGCAACAATGTCGGTGAGGGTGAGGAGCGAGGGACCAAGTAATGCCCCTCGCCCTCGCACATACTAACCTCAACCACTCGGCCGGGGCGCAAAGCATGTTAATGCAGTGCCTCGCCGAGTGGGGAGGGGGACTGGCCATCGCCGCAGACCCTTACCGAATACCGGAGAGTCACCCCAACTGGGCGGGGGACTCTCTGGGTCGAGTGGCGGTGGTCAGCCAGCACGCGCGCGACACCCCGCCGATGATTCCCATATCGGCGGGGGAGGGGTTCACTCTGGTAGAGTGGGGACCCATCGATGTAGCGGGGTGCTACTTCCCTCCTCGTCTAACGAGGGGGGAGTACGAGGACGCCCTGGAGTCTCTGGGAGAGCATATTCGACGACGCTCCCCCAGGCCCGTACTGGTGGGTGGGGACTTCAACGCCCACGCGTTAGAGTGGGGTTCCCCATCCACCGACTCCAGGGGCGACAGCACCCTGCTGTGGGCGGCGAGGCACGGTCTCGTCCTTCTTAACAGAGGCCGTGCCAGCACCTTCGTGGGGGCCCGGGGGGAGTCCATCGTCGACTTGACGTGGGCGACCCCTGCGGCGGCCATCAGGATCAAGGGATGGCGCGTGGACGCCGGCTCCCTAGGAGAGATGTCGGATCATCGCCTGATCCGCATGGAGCTGGTGTCCACTCCCGTGGAGGTGTCACTAAGACGCCGCCGACACGAGAAGGAACGTCGATGGGCCCTGCGCAAATTGGACCCCGGCGCCCTCGAGGTGAGCCTCCTTTCCTCCACCTGGCCGGAACCCAACCCGGCCCGCTCGGTGGAGGAGGAGGCCGATTGGCTTGGGGACGCCATGTCGCGCGCGTGCGACGCGTCGATGCCCCGCTGCCGACCTGTGGCGAGGAAGGCAGCCTACTGGTGGTCCGAAGAACTTGCTCAGCTAAGACGGGCCACCGTGGCTGCCAGAAGGAGTTACACTCGCCGCAGACGGCGCGGCACCGACGCCGAGGTGGAAATGGCCGCCGGGGCGCTCCGTGAAGCAAGGAGCGCCCTTAGGGCGGCCATTAGGAGGGCGAAGGCAGACGCTTGGCGCGAGCTAGTCTACTCCTTGGACAGAGATCCGTGGGGGCGGCCCTACAAGATTGTGACGAAGCAGTTTCGTCCGTGGGCCCCCCCTATAACGGAAACCTTGGACGCTCAGTTTCTGGACGACGTGGTGACCGCCCTCTTTCCCACCAGGGAAAAGGATATTCCCGAGAGGGTCGGTCGCCCGTCCGGATGGACGGAGGAGCTGAGCGTCACCGGGGAGGAGATGGTGAAGGCCTTCGCCCGCCTTAAGGGGAGACCGCGGGCACCCGGACCCTCCGGTATACACGGCAGGGTCTGGCTCGTCGCGGCCCCCATAGTGGGCGGCCGTCTGAGGCGGCTCTTCACGAGCTGCCTCAGAGACGGCATATTCCCCAGGTCGTGGAAAACGGCCAGGCTTGTCCTCCTCCGCAAGGAGGGCAAGCCAGCGGAGAGTCCCTCCGCTTATAGGCCGATATGTCTGCTGGACGATGCGGGAAAACTGCTGGAGCGAGTGATCGCTGCCCGCATCGTCCGGCACCTGTCCCGGGATGGTCCCAACCTATCCCGCGGTCAGTACGGCTTCCGGGAGGGCTTGTCGACGATAGACGCCGTCAGGCAAGTTCGGGCCCTCTCGGAGCAGATGACCGCGGAAGGAGAGGTGGCGTTGGCGGTGTCCCTGGACATCGCCAACGCCTTTAACAGCGTCCCGTGGGGCCGGGTGGTGGGGGCGTTAAGAGGACACCACCTCTTGCCCCCCTACCTGGTCGCCATCATAGAGGACTATTTCCGGGACAGGCAGCTGGAGTTCTACGACAAAATGGGACTCCAGCAGCGGAGGGACGTGTCGTGCGGCGTTCCACAGGGGTCCGTGTTGGGCCCCCTACTCTGGAACGTCGCGTACGACTACGTTCTCCGCGCGGCCCTACCTCCCGGCTGCCACGTCGTCTGCTACGCGGACGACACGTTGGTGGTGGCCGGGGGCCCGACCTGGGAGAGAGCCGTCGGTTCAGCAAACGTCGCAGTAGCGTGTGTGGTCGGTTCCATAAAGGAGTTGAGCTTGAGGGTAGCCCCCGCTAAATCGGAAGCTCTTTTCTTCCACGATGGAAGGAGCGGGGCGCCCCCTCGGGCACACATAGTGGTGGACGACGTCCGCGTCCCGGTGGGGCCCACGATCAAATACCTGGGCCTCACCGTGGATGGTCGCTGGGGCTTCGTCGAACACTTCGACGAGATAGCCCCGCGATTGGGCCGCCGAGCGGACGCTCTGCTCGGCCTAATGCCCAACCTTCGCGGTCCGAACGAGTCGGTCAGGCGGGCGTATATGCACGCCGTCCTGTCCGGGGCCCTTTACGGAGCCCCGGTATGGAGTGGGAAGGCTCTGGCCAGCCGCCGCATCAAAGAAAGGTTGCACAGCGTGCAACGGCGGCTGGCCCTTCGGATATGTAGAGCCTACAGGACGGTGTCATATGCGGCTGCCATGGTCCTCGCGGGGATCCCCCCTGCCGAGTATGTGGCTGACGCCCTGGCGGAGACCTTCGCCAGGATGAAGGCCATTCGGCTACGGGGGGGGATCGTAACCCCGATGACCGTAGAACGACTAAGGGGGAACGCCCGTCGGCGGGTCTTCGAAGAGTGGCGCGCCACTCTCGAAAACGACCCGCCGACAACGGGCGTCCGGACCGTGGAGGCCATCCTCCCCTGCCTCGAGCAGTGGGTAGCCAGGGGATGGGGCGGACTGTCGTTCCACGCGACGCAGGTGCTCACCGGACACGGATGTTTCGGGGAGTACCTGTGTCGCATAGGCAGGGAACCGACTGCGAGTTGTCACCACTGCGACGGGGACCGGGACACCGCGCAGCATACGCTGGAGACCTGCCCGGCTTGGGCGGGCGAGCGCGGTGTTCTGGTCCAGGAGATTGGGGAGGACCTCTCCCTGCCGGCTGTCGTCAAGAAGATGGTCGGCAGGGAGAGCGCTTGGAGGGCCTTCTCCTCCTTCTGTGATCGGGTGATGTCGCAGAAGGAGGAGGCTGAGAGGCAAAGGGAGAGGGCACCGGGAGGCCGTGGCCCTCTCCCGCCGCCGCCGCCGGGCGGCGGAGGTGGCGAGGGGGGAGGAGATGCGAGGGATGGTGGCGTTGGGGGACGACGTGGGCGCCGGCTCCAGCCGGGCCGCTCACGCCCCGGGTCACCGATCGCACGTACCCGCCGCCGGGACCGCCCCACTGGGCGAGAACGGCGGCGACCTCCTTCCCCCATTGCGGAGAGGACGGAGGAGGAGGAAATTGGAGTGGCGCGCGGGGGTGGTAGGGTCAGTGCACCCTCCACCTCCGCCGCCACCACCATCAGCGACGGCCCCGGGTCTCGGACACGGGGCGCTGTGAAGCGGCGGCGGTTAGCCGACCCTAGGGTCGAACCGCCGCCGGAAACAGGCTGACCCTACGCGCGCGCGGGGTGCAGCGGCTCATCATCTCCCGGCCGCGACGTATTCGCGCCCGGGCCGGTAGCCCTGCATCGCCGCGCGCGTGGGGTGCGCCGTGAGGACCTCTCGCGGCGCCAAGGCACGAGGGGCGCCAAACTCTAGAGATTGGAGCCCCTTGGGGGGCTGGGGATCCCGGCGGGGGCCGAGGTTCCCAACTCCCGCCCCCCAACAACAACCAAGGGGGCAGGCGCAGGGGGTGGTGTCCCCCCTGCGCCAGAAAATGGGCAGTCAGTGCCTTTGCACCGCCCGGGGTCGTCGTCTTTCGACGTTCAAAATCCCTGGGCGGGAATAAGATATCGGCACCAAGCCGATTGGCCAGAGGGGCTCCCAGAAGTATGCTGCACGCGTTCCTGGGAGTCCCTCAATTATGGCATGGTAAGGACACCCGGAGGGGTTTTAGTGGGTGCAAGCCCCACATAACCCCGGGCTCTCCCTCGAGACCTGGGGTATGCGTCAGGCATTTCCCCTCCGATACCAAAAAAAAAAAAAAAAAAAAGGGGGAACTGGGATCTATCCCAGCAAGTGAGGGGCGACTCTAAATCTGCGTCTTTTGTTACGGGAGTGTCGTCGGTCCGATGGTCTCTTCGCGCGCGGCGCGGTGTGTTGTGCGCGATGGACTGTGACGGGATTATTGACACTCCTCCATCGATGTGTGGGTAAGCTTCCCTCCAGTAGGAAGTTTTGCTGTATTTTCTTCCCTACATCGATGTGGCGGCTATCATCTCGACGCCGAAGAAGATAGAAGACGAACCGGGGAATTTGGTCGGCGTGCTCCTCGGCCGTATTGTTACGCCGGCAATCTATACAATATGTGAAAATGGACACTGATAAAGAGAAGAACCGCCTGGGATTCGGAACCCAGGACCGGCTGACCGGGGATGTTGTCCCTGCCCCCGGCATGTCGTCATCGAGCGATGGGCTGACTACAGGGTTGCCGACGGGCCTTGCAGTTGAACCTGCTATCGTCCGGATAGAAGCTGTGAAGGATGATCTGGGTGCGGAGAAACCTGCGCCCCCTGGATTTGTGGAGCGGGCGGAGCCTGAGGTTGCTTCGTCGTCTCCGTTGCTGCAGAAGAAAAAGGAGCTGCGATTGCGTCTGGACCGCACGGAGGCTGACGCTGCGGGCGCTTCGGCCGAGGACTCGGTAGCCTCTGGGTCTGCCTTTTCGGATAGAGTCCTGCGTCCCAGGAGGGGGCGTCCGAAGATTGTGGATATGAAGAAATCCCCAAGGAGATGAGAATAAGAGTGGTGGCGGGTGAGATCGTGAACTCCCCTGTCGCTGACAGTGGTTCGGCTGGCACATCGCTCCCGGCGGCTTTGGTCTAGCTGGGAACAAGGGTGTGGTGGACCTCACCTTACCTGCTATCTAGTGACGAGGGGATGGTAGTGGATCGTGCGGGTTCGCGGAGTGGTAGTGTCTCGCTCGAGTCACTCCGATAGAGGATTATGGGGAGCTTTCGTCCTCTTTTGAACAGGTCCCGTATAAGGGCAAAAAGAGGAGACGGAAGCCGAAGGGCAGTAATGCCCTTGGCTCTCGCTCTCGCGCTATGTCGAAGATATCGTCCAGGCGGTTAGAGCTGGAGGACGACGAGTGGGATAGAGAGGACTTCTTTAAGATCCCAAAGAAGGGAACACAAAGTCTGAAGAGGAGAAGAGGCTGAGTTGAGTTCAACCTGGATGACAGACTCTCCTCTAGTCAGAAGACTGCTGTTGAGGAGGTCACGGGACTTTTTCCCCAGATGTCTCCGAAGTCGGTTGTAGCTGAGACATTGCGTGTCCTGGACATTGCCGGTGAGGCCGAGAGGAGGACCCAGACAATGAACGGTGCTCTTCGTTGGCAAATAAAGGTAGGTTGCGAAAATTGCATTGCAGCGTCTGGTGTCTGACATCGCTAAGAACACGGGACCATCGGATGAGATAAGAGCTAATAATCTTGTCCTGGAGAGAGAGGTTGTGAAACTCCGTCGCGAGATGGATGTATTACGTTGCGAGAGGGTCTCCTTGAGGAATCAAGTAGAGTCTCTCAAGCGTACGGTGCAATCGTTGAGAGGCGGGGATCGCGGCAGGGATCGTACTTCATCCTCGGACAGGGCCGTTTTTGTGCGTGTTTCGGAACCGACGTACGTGCATCCGCGTGGTGTGTCGTGTGTTGACCTCACGTTGGCGTCATCCTCTGCTGCTAGGAGGATCACCTCTTGGTGGGTGGGATCGGAGGTGGAGTCCCTTTTGGATCATAAATTTGTTTTTACCGAAATTGATGCCTCTTTGACCGGGCCCACTATCGGAGGGACTGCCCTTAAGGCCTTCCCTAGATGGGCTGTCGGAAGGATGGATCCGGACCTTATGAAGGCGGCGGCGGCCTTTTCGGCTTGGAGCGGCATTCCTGACGACGCGGTCCTTGGAGCTGAACGAATGAATCGGATACTCCGGGATATCTCAGACGTCTCCATGCCCAGGGGGGACTGTCGAGGACCCACCACTTACTGGTGGAACCAGGAGATCGCAAATCTTCGCCGTAGCTGCAATGCATGCAGAAGGCGTCTCATGCGTGCGCGTGCGAAGAGGAGTACCTCTCGGGAGTCCCTGCGCGAGCTCTGGGATGCTTTGCGGGAGGCTAGACGTAGCCTCAGGAGAGCCATTGTCCGCTCTAAGATTAAGTTGTGGGCCGAACTGGTTGACGACCTGGATAGGGACCCTTGGGGGATGCCCTACCGGTTCGTTCTTAAAAAGCTGCGTACGGGCGGTGCCTCGATTGTGCTGGTGCTCCCCCCTGAGATAGTGGAAGATAGACTCTCTTCCCGACGGCTTGCTCTCCACGGGGCACTGATGTGTCATTCGTATGGCGGGACGATTTTGCGGTCACGGTTGAGGAGGTCTTGGAAGCCGGACTTAATATTAAGTCTGGGAAGGCCCCTGGCCCGGACGGTGTCGCAGGTGTTGTCGTTAGAGACACGATGAAGTATCTTGCTCCTTCATGGGCCAGATGCTTCACGGGTTATTTCAGGGAGGGGCACTTCCCGCGTGAGTGGAAAAGAGCCAGATTGGTTCTTATTAAAAAGCCGGGTAAGCCAGACCTTTCCCCGTCCTCGTATAGGCCTATTTGCCTGTTAAGCGAGGCGGGGAAACTCTTTGAGAGGGTAGTGGTCCGTAGACTGCATGCCTTCCTGGATGCATCGGGGGGCGTCGCGGACGGCCAGTATGGCTTTCGCCAGTATCGCTTCACGATCGATGCGATCTGGAATTTAAGAAAGCGCGACGAGGGTCTGCGGAATGGGGGTGTAGTGGTGGTGGTGGTGTCGTTGGACATAGTCAACGCATTCAACTCCCTCCCGTGGCCAGTCATTGGGGAGGAAAGGGGTGTGCCGGGATATCTAAGATGCATTCTCGGCAGTTATCTGTCCGGTCGCGTTCTATCCTATGTCGATAGGAGGGATCGATTGATGGGTGCGCCTATTACATGTTCCACAGGGAGTTCCACAGGCCCCCTCGCGGGCTGCCACCTTGTCGTGGTGAGGGGGCTCCCCCACGAGTCGCTTGCGGCACGTGGGGGTCTAAGAGCAGCCTGTACGGACTCCTTCCCGATGGGAGGAGTCTGTACACCGGGTCCGGCACCCCAAGGGGGGCCCTCTCCTCGTGGGAGGAACCCCTGGGGGTCTCGTCCCTCGGGACGGTCCCCAATGTGCCGGTAAGGGTTGGCGGCCCTGACTTCAATCGCCCGGTGGCACGGCACCGACAGAGGGAGGATTACTCCCTGCCCGCGACGGGGGGACATGGGCGCGGTACTGCAGTGTCATCGGACACAGCAGAAGTTCTGGCACGCCTCAGCCAGACTCCGTGGGGAAGGGGTCGTAAGTAGGACGTGGGATTAACGCGTTCCGTCGGGTGGGCGTACAACGGTAAGGGGTGGAAGGGGAGGCTTGAAACCGCGGGGGTAAAATAAGTGTTCCGATCGTTTCCGTGTACGCGGATGGGCAGGGCCGTCGGCGTGGGGAGGCACTGTCATGTCGCGATCGGTAAGGTGGAGGATGAAGGGAACGGAATTATTCCTGACCCTCACCATCCTACCAACAGGGGCTTGCCTTCCTCCTCGTATAAAACCCCGGAGGCATAGTAACGGGTAGTTCAAATGTGAGCGCATGGAGGCTGGGGAGATGCGCTGAATCGAAAGATGAAAAACGGTTGCTCTCTGGGGCCCCGTGTGCTCTCGACAGGGAATGCACGTCACCCTCGTATAAAAACACGGACGTGTGGTACGGGTAGGCCA
>JAANIC010002569.1:355333-374193 GCA_017607545.1 Acromyrmex charruanus
AAAAAAAAAAAAAAAAAAAAAAGGGAGTTCCACAGGGTTCGGTGTTGGGACCAACCGTGGTCGGGTATGATTCTATTTTAAGGCTTCGACTGCCGATCGGATGTTCGGTTATATGTTATGCGGACGATACCCTTCTGGTGGCATGTGCTGATTCGTTCGAGGAGGCGCGTGTGAGGGTTGAGGTGGGGGCCACCTTCGTGATCCATTCCATAGCGCCTTGGGCTGAGGGTCTCCGTTGCTAAGACCGAGGCTGCGGCTTTCTCGGCCGAGGGGGTGCCGGTTGGCGCTACCATTCGGGTTGGGGGAGGGGGTGGTAGTTTCGATTGGGTCTGCCGTGAAATACCTGGGTCTAACTCTAGATTCGCGGTGGACCACTTCCGCCTCCTTCTGCCCAAGGCTTAGGGCATGGCGATGGCCCTGGCGCGTCTTACCGCCAACATTGGTGGCCCTAGCGAGCGGCGGCGGCGTTTGTACGCGACGGCAGTCATGTCAGTTGTTTTGTATGGCGCCCCGATCTGGGCGCAAATTGTGGCAGGTGATCGCGGGATCCTGAGGGATGTGCGTAGGCTGCAGCGGCAGCTCGCCCTCAAGATCATACGTGGGTATCGTACAATTTCCCATGAGTCTGCGGCTGTCCTCTCGGGGATAGTTCCATTTGACATAGCGGATCGGCTGAGAAGGTCATATCTTCGGCGGCGGGTGATTATAGCTAGGGACGGGGGTATTGCGCCTCGGGTGAGCTCAATACTAGTCGAGATGGAGCGTCGTCGCTCTGTTTCGAGATGGCGTGAGCGTCTGGTCGATCTGCCTCCGGGACGCCCTGGTGCGTTTGTAAGGGGAGCCTTCGTGGAGGACTTGGGGATCTGGACGGAGAGGACGCACGGTGCCCTCACCTACCGCATTACCCAGGTTTTAACGGGACACGGGGTCTTTGAATCCTACTTATACAGGATTGGACGGCGGGAATCGCCGATCTGTCTTTTCTGTCAAACGGCGGTGGACACGGCAGCGCACACTCTTCTCTTCTGTCCGGCTTGGGCGGAGCGGAGGAGTGGGCTGCTGGAGATCGTGGGGGTTGATAGAACCTTCCGGGCGGTGGTGAGGGCCATCGTGCGTTCTCCCGAAGCGTGGTCCGTTTTTGCAGACTTCTGCGAGGTGGTTATGCGGCGGAAAGAGGAGGATGAGCGCGCTCGTGAGCGGAGATTAAATCCGTCACGGGTTGCGCTGATCTCTCCTCCATATATGCATAGCTCCGATGAAGAGTCGTAGTGGCTCTGCGCCGCTGACATGTTGTATATATTTTTGTATATAATTATGTATATAGTTGTGTGTATATAGTTGTGTATGAGCGAGTTGCGTATAAATTTAAGCTAATTAATTAATGTCTTTATGTTCACGTTGGAGTGAGTCGTTACTAACTTCTGCGTATTTTGCGGAGAGGCAGTATTATGCTGTAGAACAGTTTTAATAAACCCGTATGGCGGTAAAGAGCCTAATAGCTCTAAAGATTGGGGGGTATGATATGCAAGAAAGCGGTTCCGGGGTTCCCTCCTTTTGTCTGTGCGGTAGTACGGAAAAGGGGAGAGTTTTTAGTCGGTAGGCGGCCGCTCCGGTGTATCCCTTGGTATTCCTTGGGATCACGGGGCGGTTGAATCAGGCACACCCAGTGGTGCGGGCCGCTGGGCGTCTTCCCTCCCCGATGGGTGTCCCTTCGGGGTCCCCCTCGGATGAGGGCTAGCGAAGATTTTCTCCTCCCTCGTAAAACAAAAAAAAAGGGTTGTCACAGATCCGCAGGGGGTGGGATCATCTCTGATGCGATCCGGCATCCCCGGACGCATCTTGATTCCACTACGAGTTTAGCGAACCCGCCTGAGCTCTCGTAATCTCTTCCCTTGCACTACTGGAAGAGACCGAGCGTCCGAGATTGCACCCGACTTCTCGGACGATGAGATGGGCCCTCTATAAAAGGTCCCCCTGTCCTGTGGTAGGGGTGCGCGGCCACGCGATGAATGGGCGGTGGGTTAACTGCCCAATAGCGGCCATAGGGGGATACTGGATCTATCCCAGCAAGTGAGGGGCGACTGTAAATCTGCGCCTTTTGCACTCGGAGTGTCGTCGGTCCGGTGGTCTCTCTTCGCGCGCGGCGCGGTGTGTTGTGCGCGGACTGTGACGGGGTTATCTCCTCCATCGATGTGTGGGTGAGCTTCCCTCCAGTGGGAAGTTTTGCTTTGTTTTTTCTCTACATCGATGTGGCGGCTATCAACTCGACGCCGTGAAGATCGAAGATGAACTGGGGAGTTGGTCGGCGTACTCCTCGGCCGTACTATTACGCCGGCAACCAAGATATTATGACATGGACACCGGAAAAGAAAATAATCGCCTGAGAATCGGAACTCAGGATCGGCTGACCGGAGGTGGTGTCTCTGCCCCCGGCATGTCGTCATTATGCGATGGGCTGACTGCAGGGTTGCCGGCCCTGCAGTTGAATCTGCTCGTCCGGATGGAAGATGTGGAAGGAGTCTTGAGTGCGGAGGAACTCAGGACCTCTGGGTCGATTGAGCGGATGGAGCCTGATGTTGTCTCGCCATCTCCACTACCGCAGAGGAGGAAAGAGTTACGGTTGTTTCTGGACCGTAGGGGGGCGGTTGCAGGCGCTTTGACTGAAGACTCGGCGGCTTCCGAGCCTGCCTCTGTGGGAAGAGTACTGCGATTCAAGAGGGGACCGAGGATAGTGGACGTTAAAAAGTATCCCAAGGAGATGAGGATTAGAGTGATGGCGGGGGAGATTGTTAACTCCCCTGTTGCTGATAGCGGGTAGGCTGGCACGTCGGCTCCTGATGGCTTTGGCCCGATCAAAGAGGCGTGGTGGACCTCACTTTGCCTGCATCCAGTGACGAGGGGATGATAGTGGATCGTGCGGGCTCGCAGAGTGGTAGCGTCTCGTTGGCGTCTACTCCGGTGGAGGATGATGGGGAGTTCTCGTCCTCCTTCGAGCAGATCCCGTATAAAGAAAAGAAGAGGGGACATAAACCGAAGGGCAGTAATGCTCCTCGCCCTCGCGCCATGGCGAAGATATCGTCGAAACGGTTGGAGCTTGAGGACGATGAGTGGGATAGGGAAGACTTTTTCAAGATCTCGAAGAGGGGGGGCACAAGGTCTGAAGAAGAGAAGAGGTCTAGTCGATTGCAGCCTGGACGACAGACTTTCATCTGGTCAGAAGACCGCTATTGAGAAAGTTACGGGTCTCTTTCCTCAGATATCGCCGAAGTCATTGGTGGTGGCTGAGACGTTGCAGGTCCTGGACATTGCCGGTGAGGCTGAAAGGAGGACCCTCACAATGAACGGAGTTCTTCGCCGGCAGATAAAGATTGGTGTCAATGTTGCGAAGATTGCGGTGCAGCGTCTTGTTTCGGACATTGACAAGAGATCGGAGCCATCGGATGAGATCAGGGCCAATAATCTTGCCCTAGAGAGGGAGGTCATAAGACTTCGCAGGGAGATGGATTTATTGCGTCGCGAGAGGGCCTGAGGGATCAGGTTGAGTCCCTTAGGCGTATGGTGCAGACAATGAGGGATGGGGACCGCGGTAGAGATCGTACTCCTTCTCTGGACGAGATCGTCCCTGTATGTGATTCCCCTATTTCGCACCGCTCTCGGGGACGCTCTTTGCGACGTCGGGATCCTGTCGTGGACGAGGCGATGCGGGAGACTGGACCTCCAAATAGGTCTCCGATATACAGGCCGTCTATTGGTGGGACCCGTAAAAAGTTGGAGGATATGCCTCTTCGAACCAAGGTTGATAGGTCAGGCCGTATCGTTATGGTGGACTCGTCGCGGATCGCTACGGACGATTATGCTGATCCGTGAGTGGACAAGGGGACTGTGCGTGGAGGGAGCGAGGCTGTGTCTACGGGCGCTCAGCGGGAGGGGGCTTCCGCCATCTCCGCCGACGTACCCCAGGGATGGTGAGGCATGGACGGTAGCAGGCTCCAAGCGTGCGTGTAAAAGAGCCAGGAAGAAGAAGGGGAAGAAAGATCCCCAGTGTGAAAGCCGGAACGACGGCTGACTTGATGTACCTCTCCCCTTGATTGGGATTGGTGCGCGTCGTAACGCTATCAGTGGTGTTGCATCTAGGGCTGCCCGTGTTTTATATGCCACTGCGGCGGGTGGAGTACCAGAGAGTGAAAGGATACGAAAGGGTGTCGATGTATCCCGCCCTGTCGTGAGAGTCTCGATTTCGCGCCCCAAAGATAACGGCTGTACTATTGAGATGTGCGGAGACGAGGGACAATTCCGGGCCGTCATATGCGGATGAGGTGAGGTTGGTGAGAGGGAAGATTTCCCTGGAAGAACTGAATATCGCCAACACACGGATCCAGAAAGCGCAGGCGAGTGGTCTTATCGAGATCCCCGGAGGCGAGTCAAGGCGGAGGCGCTCGTGGATCGTCTCAAGGCGGTGCTGGCGGAGAGTGACTTTAAGGACAGGATAAGTGTGGTGCGCTCTGTTCGTCGCGCAGAGGTCAGGCTGATCGATATGGATCAGTCTGTCTCTGCAGATGAGGTCAAGGCGGTGGCTACCATCAGGGAAGTCCCTGCCACAGACATTAGGACTGGTTCCTTTAAGTCAGGGCGTAGAGGTCTTAATATGGTATGGGTGCAATGTCCCCTTGCGTGTGCCAATAGGTTGATAAAAGCCGGATGTATTAGACTCGGTTGGTTCTCCGCTGATATTGTGCCCCTAGCGAAGCGGAGGCTTCAGTGTTTCCAATGTTTGGCGGTGGGACACACCAGGGTGAACTGCCAGAGCGTGGTTGATCGCCTGGTGTTTTCAGTGTGGCGGGAACGATGGGCATAGGGCCGCCGGTTGCCGACTGCCCCCGCGTTGCCCAGTCTGTGCGGCCAGAGGACTCGCGGCGGGACATCGCGCCGGAGTGCGTGCCCTTTAATGGTCGTGGACAATTGCCAGCAAATGACTCAAGCGTGAGCTATGTGGCGGACACATCCGCCGGGGTCGATCGGGGGGCTCCGCCGGATGAGGTGTCGGTCATGGATACGATTGATGGCTAGATTGGCTCAGATCAATGTCAATCGATCAAGACCCTCGCAAGACCTAATTGATAGGATCTGTGAGGAGTTTGATCTGGGGCTAGTTGCGGTGTCGGAGCCGAATCGCGTTCCTGATAACGAACACTGGTTGACCTCCACGGATACTCCTCCTTCGGCCGCTGTCCTAGCAGTGGAGCCGTTCGAGAGTGCCGTGCTCTCCTCAATGGAGGGGTAAGCGGTTTGCAGTGGTGGACTGGAGGATGTGATCGTTGTGTCATGCTACTTTCCTCCTAGTCTTAGTGATGGTGTATTTCTGCGAGACTTACGTGAGATGGAGGAGAGAGTGCATGAGGTGCCTGGACGCCCGGTCATCATGTTGGGTGACTTTAACGCACGCTCGCCTTCCTGGGATCCTGGTCAACCTAATAGGAGGGGAAGACTCCTGGCGGACTGGTTGGATCTCTTGGATATGCAGATACTGAATGTGATTTCGAAACCGATGTGTGTGCATCCGCGTGGGGTATCTTGCGTTGATCTCACACTGGCGTCGTCCTCTGTAACTAGGAGGATCACCTCTTGGTGTGTGGGATCTGAGGTGGAGTCCCTCTCGGACCACAAATATGTATTTCTCGAAGTCGACGCCTCTCTGGCTGGGCCCGTCATTGGAGGGACTGCACTTAAGGCCTTTCCTAGATGGGCTGTCGGAAGAATTGATCCAGATCTTTTGGAAGCCGCGGCGGTCTTTTCGGTTTGGAGCGGTATTCCTAAGAACGCTGCTCTTGGAACTGAACGGATGGATCGGACTGCTTCAGGATATCTAGGACGTCTCCATGCCCAGAAGGGGGTTGCCGAGGAGACCCACCACTTATTGGTGGAACCAGGAAATTGCGGATCTTCGTCGTATCTGCAATGCGTGCAGAAGGTGCCTTACGTGTGCGCGTGGGAGAGGGAGAACCTCTCGGGAATCTCTGCGTGGGTTATGGGATGCCTTACAGGAGGCTAAGCGTAACTTTAGGGGAGCGATCGTTCGTTCCAAGATGAGATTGTGGACCGAGTTGGTAGACGACCTTGATAGGGACCCTTGAAGGATGCCCTATCAGGTTGTTCTTAAGAAGCTGTGTTCGGGCGGCGCCTCGATCGTGGAGGTGCTTCGCCCTGAGATCGTCGGGACTCTCTTCCCGACGGACTGCTCTTCATCAGGCACTGTTGTGCCGTTCGTTTGGCGGGATGATCTCGCGATCACGGTCGAGGAGGTTTTGGAGGCCGGACTTAAGGTTAAGTCCGGGAAGGCTCCTGGCCCAGATGGTGTCGCGGGAATCGTCATCAAGGATACTATGAGATATCTCGCTCCGTTGTGGGCTAGATGTTTTACGGGTTGTCTCAGAGAGGGGCACTTCCCACGCGATTGGAAGGGGGCCAGACTAGTGCTCATTAAGAAGCCGGGTAAACCGGATCTTTCCTCGTCCTCGTACAGGCCCATATGCCTATCAAATGAGGCGGGGAAACTCTTCGAGAGAGCTGTGGTCCGTAAATTGCATACCTTCCTGGATGCATCGGGGGGTATATAGCGGAGGGCCAGTTTGGCTTTCGCCAGCATCGCTCCACGATTGATGCGATCTGGAGTCTAAGGGTACGCGTTGATGAGGGTTTGCGGGATGGGGGTGTGGTGATGGCTGTGTCACTAGACATAGCCAACGCCTTCAATTCCCTCCCGTGGTCGGTCATCGGGGAGGCCGTGGAGGAGAAGGGAGTGCCGGGATACTACTTAGATGCATCCTTGGTAATTATCTATCCAGCCGTGATTTAGCTTACGTCGATAGAAGGGATCATCTGACGCGCGCATCTATTTCGTGCGGAGTTCCACAGGGTTCGGTGTTGGAGCCGACCCTATGGAATATCGGGTATGATTCCATTCTAAAACTTAGATTGCCAATCGGTTGTTCGATGATTTGCTATGCGGATGATACCCTATTGGTGGCGCGTGTGAGGACTGAGGTGGGGGTCACTTTCCTGGTCCGCTCCATAGAGCGTCTTGGACTTAAGGTCTCGGTTGCCAAGATTGAGGCTGTGGTCTTCTCGGCCGAAGAGACGCCGGTCGGAGCTACTATTGAGGTTGGGGGGGGGGCGATGATTTCGATTGGGTCCGCCGTGAAATACCTGGGTTTAATTCTGGATTCGCGGTGGACCTTCCGGGACCATTTCCGCCTTCTCTTACCCAAAGCCTGGGGCATGGCGATGGCTTTGACGCGTCTTACCGCTAACATTGGCGGCCCTGGTGAGCGACGGCGGCGTTTATACGCGACGGCGGTGATGTCGGTTGTCTTGTATGGCGTTCCGATCTGGGCGCAGACTGTGGCCAGTGATCGCGGGATCCTGAGGGATGTGCGTAGGCTGCAGCGGCAGCTTGCCCTCAGGATCATCCGTGGGTATCGTACCATTTCCCACGAGGCTGCGACTGTCCTGTCGGGGATGGTTCCACTTGATAGTTGCGGATCGATTAAGAAGGTCTTACCTTCGGCAGCGGAAATTATAACTCGGGACGGGGATATTGCGCTTCAGGTGAGCTCGATGCTGATCGAGATGGAGCGTCGTCGCTCTGTTTCGAGGTGGCGTGAGCGTCTAATCGGGACGCCCTGATGCGATTGTAAGGGGCGCCTTCATGGAGGACTTGGGGACCTGGTTGGACAGGGCGCATGGGACCCTCACCTACCGTATCACTCAGGTTGTGACGGGACACGGGGTCTTTGAATCCTACTTATAGGGATTGGACGGCGGGAATCGCCGATTTGTCTTTTCTGTCAAGCGGCGGTGGACACGGCAGCGTACACTCTTCTGTTCTGTCCGGCTTGGGCGGAGCGGAGGAGTGGGCTGCTGGAGTGGGGGTTGATAGAACTTTCCGGGCGGTGGTGAGGACCATCGTGCGTTCTCCCGAAGCGTGGTCCGTTTTTGCGGATTTCTGCGAAGAGGTTATGCGGCGGAAGGAAGAGGATGAGCGCGCTCGTGAACGGGGATTCGACCCGCCAGGGGGTGCGCTGATCTCTCCTCCGAATATGCATAGCTCCGACGAGGACCCGTAGTGGTTCGGTGTTATTAGCGAGGTTGTGTATGCGTCTATATATGGTCCTTATATATAATCATGTGTATGGATCTGTGTATGGTTGCGTGTGATGAGTTATGTATATATATATATATATATATATATATATATATTTATATAGATTAAGGATTAGGTACATTTAGAGAAGGGCGTTACTTTCTCTCTTTCGTACGATCTGCGAACAGGCAGTTATGCTGCACTTTTAGTGAAATTAGAGAACCCGTA
The DNA here is from genome assembly GCA_017607545.1 of Acromyrmex charruanus. Lineage (NCBI taxonomy): Eukaryota > Metazoa > Arthropoda > Insecta > Hymenoptera > Formicidae > Acromyrmex > Acromyrmex charruanus. The sequence goes on from JAANIC010002569.1 coordinate 363,702, forward strand.
AGATTAGCGGTAGAGAGCATTATGGCTCTGTCGCCTGGGGGGTACCCTGACGATATGCAAGTATGCGGTTTCGGGGTGCCCTCCTCGGGTCAGTGTCGCAGTATGCTATAGGGGGGAGTTTTTAGTCGGTAGGCGACCGCTCCGGTGTATCCTTCGCGATCACGGGTTGAATCCGGCACACCCAGTGGTGCGGGCCGCTGGGCGTCTTTCCTCCCCGATGGATGACCCTTTGGGGTCCCCTTCGGGTGAGGGTTGGTGAAGATTTTCTCCTCCCTCGTAAAACAAAAAAAAGGGTTGCAACAGAAAATAAATTTTAAAATTTCCTGACTTTTCCAGATGAAAATGGAAAACTTTCCAATACAAAATATGTAAATTTTAACACATTTAAAGTTAAGAGTTGTAGGAAAGCTAATCTATATTATTAAAAACAACAAAAAAAAAGGCAAACAAGGCTTAGTAGGATACTAAAATTTTTAGTACAAATTCAAGTCAACAAAAAATAAATTAATATTGGAAAACAGAATGCAGTTAGGAAAAAGAGCGATCAAATAAAAATACTGAACAAAATATAAATTTTAATTATTTTATTAAAATCGTGCAAGTTTTGAACGTATTCCATTATATGTCAGATAATATTAAAAAATTATAATAATTATTTAGAATAGGAGCAGTTTAAGGAAATTTTGAGCAAATTTTAAAATTCCCTTTTTACATTTTCCTCTAACTTTTCCGAGTTTTCTGACCAATATCAAGTTCCCTAATTTTTCCCGATTTCCTCGGTTTTCCAGGTTTATGGCAATCCTGTTAAGGGGATCCTAAATTGATTACCGAACTTGATCGAGGTTGATAATATAGACTTTTTTAATTCTAAATTCGATAATAGTGACATCTTCGATTCTGACATTATATTATATCGTTCTGTTTTCTTACTCATATGCATACATCGGTCCTTATCTAACATACCAGCACCATTTATCGTAAGATCGCGCAACTACTGCTACATGGAATTTCGGTTCTCTCTGTTGATATTCCCAGTCCTTGTAAAACACCCGTATACACGTATTTTCCAATCGTAAAAAAAAATTCTTCTAAACTTTCAATCTTAGTTCTACAAACTCGGTATCGTTCGTTCCAGTAATGTGACCTCAACTGCAAGCTTATTTTTAAGATATGGATTCTAAAACTCTTATATCAAGCAAATATATAGCTGAGGTAACACAGCTGAACCAAAAGTAAATGAACATTTTAACTTTTTTTCGATTTTCTCATGAAATCCAGTGCAGCTGAAATCTTGTTTGTGCGTGCTTTAATTCTGTGATAACAATTTTGCAATCCGCACATCGGACCGATTAAATATAAACAATAGGGAAAGGTGAGGCACATTGTGATAGATTTTTTTCTTTTCGCTTCTCCTTATTAGTGTAAAAGAATATTTCAATTTTTTTTTTTATGAGATGAAAAGATTCCCCTTTCAACAAAGAATAATGGTAATTTTAATTTAATTTGGTAATTTTAATCTTTATAAGCAATTGAGAAATAGCTACTGTACCCCACATAGTACCCTATTTGTCATATACTGTCTATATAGAGCATTATGTGACAGGTCTTGGGCAGTATGTGACTGGCCCAAGATTGAGTGTTACAAGACCAAAAGAAAATCATTTTAATACGTTTGAAGGTTTATTATTATATTTTTAAAAGTTATAGATACAATGAAAAACCAAAAATAAAATTTCTTAATTGTTTTAATATTCAAAATAGAATTTTCACTATAAGACATATAAGCACAGTATAAGTACGTATCTACATAAAAAGTGCATAAAAAATTAATATTATAATGAGTTTGTATTAATCGCTTAGATTATAAGCTCTTTTTGGCTCAACCTTAATAAAATATATTAAAATAATAAACATATGACAAATATTAAAAATATATTAAAACATTAAAATATTAAAATAAAACAAAATAAGATGTCCTTTTTACCCATAGAAATAGTTACAAAATCAAATTTGTATAGAACTTTCTTAATTTAAACAGATTAAAATCTTTGGCTATATTAACTTAAAATTAAGAGAAAAATTAACAGTAAATTCGTAATGGGATCGTTGCCTTTTTGTTCCACTCACAGTGAGTTTTGGTAAAATTATATGTAAGTCTTTTTTCCTCTGTGAACCATGCTCAATTAATAATCAATAAAAAAACAATGATAACAGAGTGAAGATGAAATAAACAAAAATAAGCATGCCACAATGTATCCCAAGAATCACTGTCATATATTGCCCTAAGCGTACTTTCGTCATTTAATTTCACATGGACAGTGATACGAGGCTTGCATTAATAAGATCATAGTCTTAAATAAAACATAATCTAAACTAAACATAATCTTACAACAGATCATATATACTTGTGTCATCAAAAGAAATGCCTTACCTTGATAAACAAAATTATAAACTGAAAAACAAATTTTCAGTCTGATTTCTTTATATTCTTCCCGTCACTATGATTTTTCTCATAGGTTTCTGAAACTTCATCAAAGTTACTTTTTCCGTGACGCTTTTTTTTGTGTAGATTAATATTCGGCTGCACTTGCTGTGTTTTGAAAAAAAGCGGATGTCACATAGTGCCCCCTATTATAATGTGCCACACCTTTTCATACGTGCAAGCATTCTGCACGCGCGACCAATTCTCGCATATATCGTTTAGAAATGAGTTTCGTTAAAAGATCAATTTAAATGATTTAAATTTTCTATTTACATGATATTTTATATTTGTTCATTTTTTACAAAATAAAATAGGTTTTGATGTATAATTTATTCGAGATATTAAATCACTTTAGGGAGTGTTCCGATTAAATTTCAAAAATTGTTAAAATAACAATCATCCTAGTATGCACATGGCACGCATACGCATAAAAAATACATTTTAATTAAGCCGATGAAACTTATCGTCTCAATAACACGTTTCGACCTCTATTGTGTCATTCCAAATATTTACCAAATTAAAAAATCTCGACACTATGTTCTCATTCAGACGTTACGTAAGTATTATCTAGCGTAAAGTGCGATAAAAATTTCTATGACTAGATGTCCGCGGAGTTCCAAAAATAAATATGTTTACATCGTTACTTTCTATTATGCGAAAATGCGCAGTATCAAAAATGTGCTGCGTGAAGGATAGCGCGTATATAGAGGCATTTTTATTTATTTCTCAAAAATGATACTTTGGAAAATAACTTTGTCACATATGGTTGAATTCGTCTTAAAATAACCTTTCTTTTTATTATATAAAAAAAAATAAAAATTTTTTTAAAAATCAAGTAATGGTAATAAACAAATAAAAAAATTATTATAAAAAATTTTTTTCTTTTTTTACTATAAAATACTCTTGATACCATGCAGTTTTCATGTCAAACATTTTTTTTCTATCTCTTACAGTTTCGACGATATTCGCTTCGAAAGAGAAAAACCGATTCTTTTCGAAGGGGTATTTTACCCCTTAAAAGTGAAAATGGATACAAAAAAACGTTTTGCTTATTTTTGTCTGGGAATAACATACTAAAAACTCATTAAGATCGGTGGAGGAAATTAGGTCCCTTTTCTTTTAGAAACGCAGTTTCTATCACGTAAGTACTATAGTTTTTAATCACATTAATTTTAATCATAATTAAATTTGATACTCAATAAGCATCTATTAAAGAGATCTTAATATGATGAAAATCAGTAAATATATATATATATGCAAAAAATATTACCTCGTCCGGTAGTCGAACACGAATTCCATGCGAGCATTCTAAGCCTTTTGTCCATCGTGATCTTATAATTAGTAATATTTTTCGCAAAAATTAATATATGTATGGAAACAAACGTTTTTATTTCAGGCAACGTAATATAAACAATAAGAACCTTATTGAACTGTATATGTAAAAATACAATCAATAGGAAATAAAGATTCATAAAATTGTATAAATTTGTGACCATTTATGTTGTTGAGATTATCGAATTTGTTTAACCCTTTATGGATCAAAATGACCCAAGCATCGTCTTTCACACTAAATTCTAAAATCTTCCTGCATTCGGAAGAGCGCTTACCTATTATCTATTAGAGGTTTGAAGTTTCAATTATCAATAGAAATGCTTAGCTTTTTATTCGGACTATTAATATGCGTCTAGCAGCTATTCACGCAAAAAACTTTTTTCTCGGGTTAAAATGTCAGCAAGTATAACCAACGCGTCAATAAATTTATGATTTACATTTTTGTATTAAATTGCAAAAATAAGTAAAATGTGACTCGTGTCCTTCAAGTAACCTAAGTAGCACAGCAGCGCTTGTAAAGCGCTAAAAAAGTGATTATATACATTTTTTTAGCGCTTTGTTAACACTTTGTAAGCACTTTATGTGCTACTTGGAAAGAATAAAAGAAACGATCAGGAAAGAATGTCCGTCGTGTCTACGACCTATGTATGATAAACACACTCTCTAAATCTGAATCAATGGATAATCTACTGAAATGGCATACTTAGTACTGAATTATCAGCATATCTGGTATGCGTATGCGTTAGAAATATCGAGCCCGATACATAGACTCATTAAGACATGCGCTCATTAAGCGAATGCGCTTTTATTCTTCTTGGCGATCACGCGGCGTATCAGAGGAAATTGGCGCCTTTTTTATCTCGCACTCCTATGGCCTTCGATAGCTAATCATTCATCATAAAGGCTCTGCATCTTTGATTTAGTTGCCATCAAAGAAGTGATGGTTCTACTGATCTCACGAACGTCGAGAAAAATAAAAATCAGACATTTTCGGAAAATGAATCCGAAATCGTGGGGATCGCCGAACCGGCCTCAGTCTTCTCGCTACCACGATACCGAGCATATGAAGTTAGTCTTCTTACAGATCGCGACAATGAATATCAGAAATCGAGATTCTCTCATTCCGTGCGCGTCTACCAACGCGGGAGGTATCACGTTACCGTGCTTTCCGTCTAACATTTGTATCAGTTAATAAGTCAATAAACTTAATAATGTTACTGAGTGTTCATCATTTGAAAATCGCAATTACGGTGCAAGAGCCCATGCTCTCGTGCTGACGTACATTTTTGTACCCAACAATATCATATTAGCACATTTGGCACTGGATAATCAAATTCAACCCTAAAAGAACAGAAGTTTGAGCATATAAAATACCATATTTGCACGTTCTAACACATTGTAATCCCAATCTTACAATAACATATACGTTAAATGCGCTATACTTATACACTGAAGTAAGATTCGCTATAGGTTAGGGATCACATTTCATTCAGTATATTTGATTAAGTATATTTGAATATTTGATACTAAAGGAATATTTGATACTAAATCGATGATTATCCACTGATTCAAATTTAGAAAGCAGACTCTATTTGTGTACTAAGATATGAGTGTACTCTATATGTGTACTGAGATTGCTGTAGCAAAGAGTAACGTTTTCTATTTTACGTTTTTCACCTATATTTTTACCTCCAATATAATAATAATAATAATAATAATTTTTACATTAATAATAATTTAAACCAATAATAAATAGCTTTTTCCCAAATTTCATCTTTTTTTCACCTAAAAACGACCATCTTCTATCTTTAAAATAAATATCTTTTTTGAAACGCCATGAAACTATTTTTTTTTAAATCATCTCAAGAGTACCAAACTAAAACTACATTTGAAAATATTACAAATTTAAAAAGTTATAATTTTTTAAGTAAAAAAGCACATTTTTTCGAACTTAATATGTTTACGATTTTTTTTTTTAGTGTTAAAATTAAATTTTTCATTAAAACACCATTGTTCCATTTTTGTAAAGGATGAAATTATATACTGTATTTTTTTAAATTATTGCAATTAGTATTATCGATTTGGTAACATTTTAAAGATGGGTCGAGTCAATTTAACTCAGAGTAACCATCATGTGGCTTTTTCGAAGTGTGACCATAAAAGATTAATTATACTATTGTAAATATTAAATATACTATTAATACTAATTGCCGTAGATCATTGCCCTTTAATTGTTTGATAAAATCATAATATTACTCATCGATAGATCTTTGTGATGTAATAAAACACTAAATAATAAAGTACTTCAGATATATTAATATACTTACTGCTCCTATTGCTACAATGCGATCAAAATGATGGATATACACGTGGACAAAAACTCTAAAAAGTCGCGTCAAGATTTTTCTACATAGTGGCACAAACGTTTTGGGAAATGGCACATCTGTAATAAAAAAAATTTATACATCCATGTAAAAAACATAAAACAGGATTAAATTAAGTCACTAAATATTAATATATCGATATTAAATAGTATCATAAAACAGATGTAAAACCTGTTGATACTGGAAAAACCGCTTCGTTATTTATTTGAGCTTCAATCCAGTCCATAAGAAGAGCAACATATTGAGGCGCTGGTAATGCTGTTGGCTTCTTATATTTTTCACCGTCTGCCCACAAATATTCGAAACGTGCTCCACCGCTCATTGTTGGACAAGACGCTGAATCGCAATATTCGGATACAGTACCATATATAAGATTTATTCTATTAAAAAAATCTACAACTAAAAAAGACAGAAAAACATATTTGCAGTATTCTCTCCATGTAAAGATGCTTTTAAAAGTGGTATTAAAGTATAAAAAATATTTTACTTGTCAAATATATTGGGAGTACAAATTAGTTCGGTCCGTTTTTTTGTGTTCAAAAATGCATTTATTTCAAAACAAAATGAATGAACAGATTGATTAAAGTATTGTCCATCGCTGGCTACTACTTTTTCCCATCTCTCAGGCAATTTTCGAATTCCATCTCGAAAAAATGACTCGTCTGGAGGCGATCCAATTTTGGAGCCAATTTTCGATTTCTGCGGAAGAAGTGAATCGGTGACTTGCCAAATCGTGCTGCATCCTTCGGAACAACCAGTAATCAGAAGGAGCAATGTCCGGAGAATACGGCGAGTGCGGTAAAACATCCCATTTGAGCGTTTCCAAATATTTTTTTACGATTTTTGCGACATGAGGCCGAGCGTTGTCATGAAGAAAAATAACTTTATCATGTTATTGCTCATATTCCGGCCGTTTTTCTCGCAATGCACGGCTCAAACGAATCAATTGTAGCCGATACCGATCGCCCGTAATGGAATCGCCAGGTTTCAGCAGCTCATAGTAAACAACACCCTTTTGGTCCCACCAGATACAGAGCATGATCTTCGAACCATGAATGTTCGGCTTTGGTGTTGATGTTGAGGTCGATGGCAACGATTGACCGAGCTTAGCATAGTATTTTTTCTTCTTGGGATTGTCGTAGAATATTCACTTCTTATCTCCAGTCACAATCCGATGCAAAAAACCTTTTCTTTGTTGTCTTTGAATCAGTTATTCGCAAGTGAAAAATCGTCTCTCGGTTTCAGTTCATAAGGCACCCAATTTCCTTGTTTTTGAATTATTCCCATGGCTCTCAATCGTGCAGAAACGGCTTGTTGAGTTACTCTCAATGATTCTGCAAGCTCCTCTTGCGTTTGACTCTGATCTTCTTCGAGTAATGCCTCTAATTCTTTGTCTTCGAATTTTTTTGACTGCCCAGAGCGAGGCTTGTCTTCAACGCTGAAATCTCCATCCTTGAAATGTCGAAACCATTCCCTACATGATTTATCAGTTGGAGCAGTTTCACCATAAACTTCGGCAAGCATTCGATGGGCTTCAGCTGCACTTTTTTTCCAATTAAAACAGAAAATTAGAATCTCCCGCAAATGCTGCTTGGTTAACACAAAATTCGATATTTTAAACAGTAAAAATCAAGATTTTTGTATGAAACTGAAAGCGATATAAACTGAATATTATTAGCAGATGTCTAACCTCTCTGAACGCCAAAATCAGCTGTGAATCATTCACAACAGCCGGAGCCATCTTATGGAAAACGGACCGAACTAATTTGTACTCCCAATACAATATAAAAGTGATAATAAAACCAAGAAAATACATAAGTATTTTTAATTTTTATATAATTTCAAATGTTTATATTTTTATTGAACATTTTCTATACCATGAACGGCGATCCAATCATTCATATCTTCTCCGAGAGGCAATTTAACAACAGATCTTAGATTGATTCCAGAATTGAGAGAAGCTTGAGCTTGCTTGTATAAAGAGTAACGCAATGTTCCGTGAGCGAACTTTTTCTTTGGCCTAAACGTCTGCAATTACAATATGTACAAATATACGAATATTTTTTAAATAATTATAATATACAAATTGACAATGTTATGTAATATCGCTGTCTGACATCAATTTTAGATCACAAACAGAATCAAATTCTTGTAGATTTTTTGTGGCTGAAAATAAATCCTGCTTTATGCAAGAAGCTATAGTTACAATGAAAAGGAAAAAACTTAAATCCGTATATAAATAATATAACACTTTGAGGATCGTTATACAATTTAAAATAATTATTAAAAAACTTATGAGAGAAATTTACTTGTTTAAAAGATATATTGATTCGATGTGATTGAAGCAATTATATTTAAATTCAATCAATACAAGAGAAAGATAATTGTTAATAAGAACTTAACGGAACTTAATATATTGCTCTGAATGCAACATCAAACATTTAAATTATTCAATTGAAATCTATTAGTACATATCATATAAATAATTAATGAAACATTTATATAAAATCATTTTTTACAAAGCTTATTCTAAACTTATCTGTAACGATTTTATATCGTAGCAAGGCCTTACAATCACATTCGTCTGCACCACTAGGAAAAGAGGTCGAGCAACAATATTCAATCTCTTAAAGCTGACTATCGTAAGATAACGCCATCTAACAAAATTTGTTATGAATCCACATCATTAGCTTAATGCAAATTATCATTTTTCCAACAATAATCACCTATTGTTTTGTATTTTTTACAACAAATGGGAGAAGGCGGAAAAATAATGCAGTAATATTTCGTACAAATTTTTTTTCAATTATGTTATTTTTATTCGAATTTTTGTTAATTGTTTAAATAATAATTGTTTAAACAAATTATATGTGATAATGTTGATTTCGAATAATGATCAAATCTCACAAATCATTACATGCAGGAGATTATTCAAATTGTTGAGCAGTCCTCAAAGGATTATATTTATTTAAGTTTCCTTCTTTTTAATGTAACTGTTGCTTCTTGCCGCCAGTTAAATAAGTGACTTTTATGGATCTTTTGTCGCTGAAAACGAATCCGTAAATGAAATTGCTCTATCGCGTCATGTTTTTGAGACATTTTAGTTCAAAGAAACACAATAATGCCATTTTTTGCACATTTAGTATCAATTTTCTAAAAAACTTGACGTGATAAAGCAATTTTATTCACGGATTCGTTTTCAACAATCAAAAATTTATAAGAATCACTTGATTCCCCAATCAGCACACAATATTAAAAAAATATATTTTAAATATTTATTAAATATTTTTTACATTAAATAAATACTTAAAAAACGTTTTAAAAACATTGTCTGCTAATTGGATCCATTTGTGGTTTAGAAAAAAAGTTTGAATTTATCGAACAGTGTAATAAATATGTATTAATAAATTAATTGAATACAAGAAGCATCAAAGTGTACAGTCAAAGTTAGATGTTACTTATATAGCATATTATTATATATAAAGTTATTAAAAATGTAAAAAAAATAGTTAAGAACATTTTGCATTATTTTTATACAAAACGATTTTGTAAATATATTTTAAACAATAACGAAAAGAATAAAAACATAATTCTATAATAAAATGTGTGTGTATAAATCAAATTCATTGTTGCCTCTTTTCTGCGATTTGGATTGGTTGTCTAGAGCTCGATCGCATCGCATGCGTAACTTCGTGAGCGGATGTTGTGCGATATTTTTTTATAACTGTTTATCGATTTTTAAATCCTTATTTAGTTATTTTAATAATAACTTTTATTAATGACAATATGTCATTATATTATTGTCGTGCAGCTTTTTTATCATGTATGAAACCTGCGCAACGACAATGTAACGATATCGTTACTGTCGTTAGAGTTACAGAATAAAAACCTTATTAATTCGAATTGAGATTACTTAAAGTTTAAGGTTAAGTTTATTATTATAATTTTGTTCGTTAAACATAAATTTGATGTTAAAATTATATTACGTTTTTTTGTATACGTTTTCAGAATTTGCTATATAAAATTAAATATAAAAATTAAATAATTTTGCATATTTATATGCTCTGGATATAATATATGAATATGCTACTTGTGAACTCGAACTCTAAATTTATATGACAAATTGTTTATATGTATATATGAACGTAAATAAATATATATAATTATATATAAAATATGTCCATACATGTCTATACATTCTTCTTTCTTTGTTACCATTTTATACTCTTTAATACCATATAAGAAAAAAATTATAATGTTAAAAATAACATAAAAAATAATCAAAAAGATAATT
>JAANIC010002569.1:374271-408097 GCA_017607545.1 Acromyrmex charruanus
TTTATATATAATTAATTACAAGCAACTTTTAAATTTCTTCATAATTGCTTTCTTTTTAAAACAATGCGAAAATTATCCTTTTAATGATTTTTTGTTTTCTCATTATTATTATTATTTTTCTTACACTAAACAGTAACTTTACAAAAGAATGTGTGTGTGAAGGATTTAGGATGGCTAGACATTCATATTTCATATATAATTATATATGAAAAATTATAATTGTATATGAAAAATTTTTTCACGTATATGCACGCACGCACGCACACACGCATGCACACACGCACGCACGCACGCGCGCAAACATTTTTACAGATCAATTTTTAGTTTTATATCGAAAAAAACTTTTTAAGACCGGCATTTATACTTCGTTTTTATTTTAAGACCATCTTAAGTAACGTCTTTAGATATCAATGCGGCCCTCTAATTGGTTGACATCTTAAGACTGTACTTAAGACGATCTTGAATATAAGAATCGACATACTGGTCTTAAAGACAGGAATGAAAATAAGTATTGTTAAAAGTAATAAAAATATTTCATTAATGCTCATTTCCACCAATGTAGATTAACTTTAATCTCGGTTCAACTTACTCTTCATTTTCTAAAAATTAACAAAAAATAAAGAATAAATTGAAGTTAATTTACGTTGATGGAAACGGGCATAATACTATTTATGTTGCAACCAGAAACAATCAAATTTTCAGTTAAACTTTAACATTTATACATATATAATGTTAGATAAAAAAATAAAAATGTATAACATAGAAAATATACGTTAAATTACAAAATAAATAAATGAATTGATTGAATCAAACATGAATTTATTATTTATCTCTTTTATTGTACAAAATAAATTATAAATTTATAATTTTAGTGAATGATATGAATGCGGTGTGGCGACAATTATCGCCACAATTATGGAAGACGCAGATGCGTTATATTTCGAAGAAAGGCACGCATACAGTATTACGATAGATAGGCCGTTACACACGCGGATAATATTGCCTGTACACACAGCAGTTCGGCGAAACAATAGAGGCATTTAAATGCCTCTGCTGCTTTCTTTTGACAGACCGAGGGAATTCCTTCCTCGCATTGTACCGAGCAGGATTAAAAAATGCATGTACAAAATAGTAACTAATAATTATTAATTATTATCATCGGCGGTTTTAAACGAATTATAAAGTATAAATATAAGGATAAGGGCGAATATACCTGCGGAATAATATTGTGATTCGAAAGAAGGTTCGAGAAGGTTGTCGAAACGTGCGAATGTTCTCGCAAAGAAAAACGAAGAGATTCGATTGTGAGACTCCGAAGAGATAAGACGTATTTCTACTGTAGAGTTTATTAAAAACGAACTGATACATATTCACGATTATCGAATAATTTATCACCGCGGACATAAAATCCTTTGTCCTCAAATCACGAATAAATTTAACACAACACCCGAAATATTAAAACGATATAAAAATCGAGAAATTTAGCTAAGATCAGAATCATGTATTGTTATCGATTCAGGTATCGTAGTTCCATTCCCAGGTTGCCAATCTATAGGAGGCGCCACATCCGCTGTCAACGTTTATCAAGAGGGGAGTTGGACAACCCTGATATCGATATAAAAGAGTTAATATAGTCAAAAGTTTTGATTTAGTTAATTAGTTCTTACGACCTATCTTATCAATGGTTGTTCATTAGATTTCAATAAACTAAATAACATAGTGCAATAATATAGATGCTATCACTGTAAAAGTTAATTGTAACAAAAATGTGCACTTACAATGAGATTGATAATAGTATCTGCTTATACATGATCATCAAATTGTGAAGTTTACTGTATGTGACTTACTACAAACGCCAACCACAGTCAGCCCAGCGTAAGTGGCAAATTCTGCAGAACAAAGCACGGCGTCTGCCAACTTTCTCGCAAGTGCTTCACGTCAAGAGAGTTTCTCGTAAGCGCTTGCGCACCACGAAACGCGAGTACCGCGACTCAGCCTCTAGGAGGTTGGCGCGACGAACGCACATCCGCGTTTAAGATTCACCCGGCGGGGAGTTATAATTCCGCCGTGGTGAAACCGAATTGCTCAAGGCGATTCCTGGAGACAAGAAATTGTATCCATATTTTTGCCAAGCTGACTCGACATGTCTGGCTACCAGCGTAGCATCGCAAAGCGGAGGCGCAGCACCGCAGAGCGACAACAGAGGCACAGCATCGCAGCAATTCAGCGGAGGCGTTCCAGTACCGGTCTAACAGTCCAGTAGAGGTACGATATCACCGGAGAAGCGGCATCGCTAGCCTTGCGGAAGCACGTGCGTTTCGCCAAAGATCTCACAAATCACCGATTTGAATAACAACGACTGCTGGAGCCCCACTAAGTGAACGCGTAGTGAATTAAGGCTACCATATTGTAAGCGGCTAATACATTACCCAACCTTACAAAAACGGTTCTTTTCAAGGCTGTAAGTCAACACACACCTGCATATATGTAAATAATTATAAATATATCTAAATTAATCGGATACATCAAAAGTCATAATTTCCTGGTGACACCTCATCTTCTGTGTGCAAAACCGACTTCTGAGCGCTCCGCGAGCAGTTGAGGCCGAAAGCGATTACGGCCGGCTGTAACACCGCTAGTAATACTACTCTACACGATAATATCGTGCGCTTTACTGTATATAGATTTAATAGAAATAATTATTGATGATATTAAAATTACAAAAATAAGGATAAATTAAAACTTACATGAAAATGCTGATATCTAATAAACGTTAACAGTGAAAACATTGTAGATGTAATAAGCGTTAAAATAATCGGATATATAAATCAAATTGATAAAATGCAGAACAAAGAGAGAAGTGTCATAAATCCGCGAAAATATTCAAATATATTGGTTCTAGAGACGAAGTGTCAGTTTGCAAATTTAGTCCATATTGCTGTTTTTTTTATATGTATCATCCCTGATCGGTCTTTTTGATAAAATTTTTTCTTCGTCACAAATTTTTATGTATCTCAATCAAAACCGTGCCCATTTCCCAATATATGTTCCGTTATAACAGAGTATTGAGCTGTGTCTCGATTGATATGATTTCTATACTTTTTAACACGTGTTATTAGACATCGATTAGTCTGACCAATACATAAGACGTCACAGTCTACAGTCAATTCCATATGTTACGTTGGATCCAGATAATGTAGGAAGAATATCTTTTTGCATTTTTATGAACTTGCTAAGTCTATTAATCCTTAGATGCCATACTTATTAACGAATCTTTAAAAATCTTTTTAAAAAAATTTGGTAAAACTCCAGGAAAGGGGAGCAACCGCCGACGACCATGACCTTGACATATGTTGTCAAGATCATAATCCTGAGCAATCTTCAATAATTAGCCGTCGCTTGTTATTGGTTAAAAAGTTATTAACAAAAAAGTTTGAAAAAATAATGTTTTATTTTTGCTTACGGACGTATGACTTTGTTGCTTACACGCGAAGCAACTCCTATCTCACTTTCCCCCTGCTTGGGGGTGCAGGTAAGATGGGAGTCGCTTCGCGTGAAAGTCGTGCGCCCTCAAGCAGAGGGAGATGGCGTGGGAGTCGCTTCGCGTGAAAGTCCCAAGCAGACAAAGTCTGCTGTATAATCTAACGGCAGATTATAAGTAGAAACCGAGCAGAGCTTGCTGACATATCTGACGGCAGATTGGTAGCAAGAATCGAGTAAGATCTGTTGTATGTACAAATGACAATGAGTTATATAGTCGTGCGGATTAATATTTTATATATAAAAAATATCAAATAAACTAAATCTTAATTTAATATATATATATCAAAGGTGTAGTAAAAAGTAATAATATTTATATATCAAAGGTGTATAAATATTATATATATATATATATCAAATTAAGATTTAGTTTATTTGGTATTTTTTTGCTCGTAATAGCTGTACTCCTGTAATCTTCACATGAAACAATATAATTTATTTTACTCAGTTTATATTGCTGATTTTCTTAATTTAGTCGAGCCGAGCCAGGTTTTTTTTATTTCAAACGGCAGAGTTACACGACGGCAGAATTACACTCTGTTTCTTTTAGATTGCTCGCCGCCCACCTCTTGGCTTCGCGTTATATCTCTTACTTCTGCCATCTTATTCCTTACCGAATCAGCGCTCATATCATCATCAGCGTCTGCGTTCTGATTTTCGATCAAGGATACAGTGGTCGAATTTTATGGATTGATCGTGCAATTAAGTCCTTGTGATACATCTTTTATACTTTTTTTAAACAATTTGTAAAATTTATATTTACTCGTACAATTTATTTTTAATTCTCGTTATCAAGCTTACATATTTACGTTCTACTTTTTGTGCTTATGCAATGGCACTCGTGATATATCTCTCCCCCACCCCTAAGGATTTAATTTCCTTAAATATTATTATATATTATAATTCCTCTGTTGTCAGGGTCGGACGTATTTTCGGGTCGCTTTCCGATGTCTTTTCTCTGATGTGCCCGTCTTTAATTTTTTGTTTGTTGAGCCTCTGTAACTGCTCGCGCCCTGTGTTTGAGTGACTGCTTTGACTTCTTTTTGTGAGTGCTGTGATTGGATAGTGACACTGACTTTGAATGCGTGTGTCTGCTAATTCTGACTATGGCGGAGTTTCTCGATTTTCTTTACTCTGTTCCCGGGCTCCGCAACTGTCGTCTCGTGCTTGTGCATATTGTGTTTCCATAAACTGTCGTTTTGTGTTTACGCGTATTGTACTTTTGTGAACTGATTGATGAGCTGTTGATGATATTAGATTGATTTTGTGAACTTTTTATTTTTCTTTTATTACGTGGACAACTTCAGAACTCAACAGTTATCTGCGTCATTATTATTAATGTTTTGTTCACCTCTATAATTTGTTTATAATTTCTTATTTATCGTAATACATACTGTTTTTATACAAAACACTTATTTACGGCTACTCTTTATATTTATTTATCTTTTGAGAACTATTTCTTTTGAAGTATGAGGTTGCTTCATGTAAATGTTACATGCCGGCCTCGTGTATCTGCACCTTCTGTGGAATTGACAACTTGCCTTTAGATTTCAAATATTAAAACTACCGTATCTAAGTTGCGCGTGGGGATACTACCGTATCCCTGATGCTCTTTGACTGCTGTTTCTACTATACAGTCCTCCTCAGCTGTGCAACAATGTGTTGGTGCTAATTGCTTGATAGATCGACCGTCTGTTTCTGACATTGATATTGATAGTCACTGCGCTAAACTAGAAAGCTCAGTAGCTTCAAGCGCAATCGATGTCGTCTGATCAGCATTGTCTTAATAATATTGTTGTTCGTTTAAATAAATGCGAACGCGAGCAGAGATTGAACTCTGAACTAATTATATTTGGTATTCCAAATATCCAAGATGAGAACAGATTTGAGACTCTATCGCTGGTTGCTAAGTGTATGGGCTCCTCTCAGTCTATTACAGGGTTGTAAGTAATTAAATACTTTTTAAATTAAATTACACATTTAATTGATAATTGAAACGATCGAATTCAATTAAATATCATTCAGTTGACGATTGTTTTGAGTACATTTAATTAAAACTTTTCGATTGACAACTGATTTAAGCGGAGTTAATTAAAAAATGTTTAATTAACAATTGAAATGATTGAATTCAATTGAACATCATTTAATTGACAATTTAATCAAATTCAATTAAAACATTTCGATTGACGATTGATTCAAGCGGAGTTAGTTAAAAGACAATATAATATATTATAGGACCGTACATATGTGATAATACAAACTACAGAAATCAAAGTCTTAAACGGTTCAGCTGGATCTTAATATTTGTATGATTTTTGTGTGAATTTATATACTACGTATATAGTTCCTAGAAACGCGCGCCGAAATGATTTTTTTGGTTTTGAAACGCTAATTCTACTAAATTACCGCAATAATATCATGAGTTAAATTGACTAGCAATTTAACAAATTTTTGATACTTATTCGCATCTTCGAAACGAGTTTAATACATGAATGACATATTAAAATCTATAAATAATTAATTCTTGCAAAAAATACAAAGTATGTCTACAACGTATGTGGCGAGGTAATAAGTTTATTTTTTATAAGTTATTATAATGATTTTTTTTTATTTAAGTATTGGATGTAGGAAAAAGTTCGTGGCGATTTTTTAGTAAAATTCAAATGTTTTTCTTAGAGTATTAAAATCAATTTATTTAAACCAAATATGCTCCATTATTTTCAATAATTTTTTGCCATTTTTGGGGCAGAGCCATAATCCCATCGCGATAGAACTTCTGTGATTTCTGGTCGAAAAATTGTTTCAAATGATTTTCACATGCCTCTTTTGAAGCCAGCTTTACACCATTAAGAGAGTTCTGCAGAGATCTAAAAAAATGATAGTCTGAGGATGCTATGTCAGGACTATGGTGGATGCATCAAGACTTCCCAGCCAAGCTCTCGCAATTTTTGCCGAGTTATCAAAAATGTGTATGGTTGAGCGTTGTCATGATGGAAGACGACATCCCTCCTATTGATTATTCTGGCCGCTTCCTCTCAATTGCTTGTTGTAATCTCTCCAGTTGTTCACAATAGAGTTCAGAATTAATTGTTTGATCAGGTGATAACAGTGAACGATTTCCTTCCAATCCTACCACACACCTTCTTCGTCATCAATCCAGGTTTTGCGATTACTTGTGCCTTCTCTCCTTTCTTTATCCACGATCTTTTGCGAGTTGAATTGTACGTGATCCATTTTTCATCACTAGTTATCATTCTCTTCAGAAATGGCTCAATTTCATTCTGTTTCAGCAGCGTATCGCAAATGTTAATTCGATTCATCATGTTCTTAACACTCAACTCATGAGGAACCCAAACATCGAGTTTCCTTTTGTATCCAGTTTTGTGTAAATGATTTAAAATTGTTTTGTGGTCGATGCCTAGTTCCCTGGCAATCTCTACAGTGGTCACATGCTTATCACGCTCGACTTTTTCCATGATTTCATCGGACTTTTCAATGATTGATCGACCGGAGCGAGGTTCATCTTTCACATCGAAATTTCCAGTACGAAAACGAACGAACCATTTCCGCGTTACTGATTTTGATAGAGTATCTTCACCATAAATAGCACAAATTTTTTCACAAGCCTGTGCAGCGTTCTTGCCTTTATCGTAATAATACTACAAAATGTAACGAATTTTTACCTTATTTATTTCCATTTCCAAAATAAAATAACTTTTGATCCACTTCACCGATTTCAATCTTTTTCGGCTCAAAACAAAGGTTGAAATGTCACTTTTTAAACGCACGTGTCTAGTGTTGTCGATGCGATTAGTAGTTACCGACTGCTGAACATTTAATGCCATCTAGTGGGAAAAACGCTACGAACTTTTTCCCATACCCAATATATTTGTATTTCGCAGATGAAATTTTTATTTATCCGTCTTATTATATAATTGCGCTCGCATAAATAATCCGAATTTATTTTAATGCATTCACGTTTCGTCTTTTTCTATCAACATATGTCTGTCCGTGTCTATAGCTATTCGATTATTATTAACTTTTACCGACATAACACGTCGTCGTTGTCATACACAGGTACGGTGTCACGTGTCATATCATATCATACGTTGGTGACGTCAGAGGAAATCGCAAAATTGTATATACATTGTTACGGTTATAGTATGCATTGACCTTGATAATTTTCTCTATCACTACCCATTCTTCAATATTTAAATTGAATGGAAAGTACAAGCCTTTCAGTAATCCTGTAACGGCTTCTTTTAAATTTATAATGATATCTTTAACCGGCATTACTTTAGGATGTAAAATTCCTTCTTTGATATGATTAATGTAGTCGATCGTTTCTGTAGCGTCCATCATTAGATTGTCTGTTAATGCGGTCAGAAGAGTAAAGTGTTCGTCTAGGTCATGTCTATGACTAAAAAAGTAACCTTGTTTTCTAAATTTCTCTATAAAGATTGTCATCGTTTTTTCATTTTCTTATAACGTTTGTTCTAGGTTATCTATATGCGCGATGAATTGATTGAATTTATTACTTTTAATTGATTTTTCATTGCATGTTTAATTACTGTATTTTCGTCGTGTAGCACGGCTAGCTATTCTTTAATAATTTTATCATCATTGGCGTCCATAGTGCCAAACAATGATTTCGTGATTGAGTTTATTCCATCTATTAGGCCTCTTCTTTTATTCAGCGATATTTTTATAAACGGTTTTTATTTTTTCCATTAATTATTGCGTTTTATTGTGTTCTTTTTCGAGAACTGTAAATAAATTATCACAAGATCCTTTATCTGCTAATAATTCTTGGCACAGTTGTTTTGTTCGTAATATTGTATATCCTCTTGAAGTTGGTTTGCTCTCTTCACTAATGATATGATATCCGTTTGTATTATTAGTTCCTTCAATGAGTAACAATTTTCCAATTTCCTCGAAATAAGTCTCAGGATTGTGATCGAATCTTTCGATTTTGTATGGCAGGTTGATGACCTGTCCATCAACAACATGGATCCACGAGATGATCCTGCAATTAATCGTTGCTATTTATTTTTTTCTCTTTATTTATTTATTTATTTATTTACCATTATTTATCATTTTATTTTTTCCTCTCGTCTAATTTCTCTTCAATGTGGGGTTCCTCTTTATTTATCATGAAAGAGTTTTTACTCTCTCACGTAACTTTATCTATAAAATTTCGTATTTTAATATGCTTGCATTTCTCTCTTCTGAACCTCGTTAGATTTTTATGTCTGTTACTTCAGTAATAGCTCGACGGTTTCAAGTGCATGAAACATATTAATTTATTATATTTTATGTAATTGCTTCCGTGTTTGAGGTGTGCGAGGATAGTGAAGAGGAAGTTCTTCCTATTGCAAATAGTGTTCCATACTTCCCTATAGGGAAAGAGGAGAGTGATGTCGGCGAAGATGAGACTGATGGGATTGATACGGATAACAAAATTGAATTACCAGATGATCCGATTGAGGTCATATACATATCCGATGAGGATGTGGATGAGGACATAGGGAGTTGAAGATAAGAAATTATGGAAGAACTGGAGGAAGAGCTGGAAGAAGGAGAGCTCCTATATCTTGTCCAAATCATGTCGCCCGAATCTGATTCGGAGGTCGATGATGTGCCCAATTTTTAACGCTGCATCATTCTTTGTAGTAGTAGTTACAGTAGGTTTTTAGTGATACTTAGTGATATTTAGTCCTTAACATTAGTGTAGTGTTTACTTTAATATTTTACTTTGGATTATTTTTGGATTACATCTCTGAATTACTTTTCTAGATTACTTCTCCCGGCATGATGTTGCTGTTACCGGTGAGCGTTTCAGTTATTTTTCATTTTTAGTACTAATTGATTGTAAATGCTTTTAAACGATTAACATGCGTACACATTGTTTTTCGTCCCTTTTTGATCGTATGATTTTACGTCAGAATTTTTTTTGATTATTGTGTAGGGACCTATCCACGGAGATCCTAATTTTCGTGATCTTTCCTGTCGTACTGTTTCGTCGAATAAGAGTATTTCATCTCCTATTTTAAATTTTATGTCTTTTGACTTTCTATTTTGATACTCTTTTGCTTTTTGTTTTTCTTCTTTCAACTGTTCTTTCGCGATCTGATTTGATGCGCGTATTCTTTCTTTTAACTCCTGCGCGTAACTGTAAGATAATTTGGGTGAGCTTAACAAGGCTATGGGCAATGTAGCCTTATGCCCACATTAATTTAAAAGGCGTATACACTGTCACGGTGTAAAGAGTTGTATTGTACGCGAATATAGCGTAAGGTAATCTATTATCCCTACCAGTTTGATACGCGTTTACGAAATGTCCAACATATTCAGCTAAAGTCCTACGAGATCGTTCTCTTCGAATACGTCCTCGTTGCTTTGAAGGTAATAGGCGGTTGTCTGTATCTTACTAATCTTCAATAATTTGCATACATTTTTAAATATTTTGCTTAAAAAATTAGTACCTTGATCTGTAAATACCTTTTCCGAAATTCCGTATTCCAATATTATTTTCGTCGTGAATTCCTTCGCAATAGTTATGGCTTCTTGATTTGGTATCGGTATCATCATGCTAAATTTAGTGAGACTATCTTGAAATGTTAGTATATATGGTATTTGTTACTTGTCTCTGTGGTCTCACTATATCTAGAGCACACTTTTTAAATGGTTTCTCGGGAATGTCAGAGATAACCAAAGGTGCTTGTACGCGTCGCAAAGATTTATTCCTTTGACACTGTTCGTATTTTTTTATATAGTTTTTTACGTCAGTGGTTATTCCTGGCCACGTATATTTCAGTTGTATATGTTTAAGAGTTCTTTCAATCCCTTGATATCCTCCTAAGGGTGTGTCGTGATATTCATACAAAATTTGCTTCTTTCGTCTTCGCTGTATGTTTGTATCGTCTCGTCTTCCTTATCGGATTTGTTATCTTTTTTTTCTATGGTGTGCATCTTCATTGCGTCTGTGTCTATGTGACATACGTCGCCTACATATTTGTTTAGAGCGTCTGCATTTGCATTTCATTTTGCATCGTCTGTGCTACATATACGGGATGCTCGATTTCTCCGTCATATAGTTTGATCGTTAGAATCAATCGCTTTTCCGATTGTAGACATTGCCTCGTGACGCCTATGATTTTTACTTTTCCATCAGCGATTTTGATTTTGCCTTTTAACATTTTCAATTTAATTAGAGAAATAGTTGCCCCGGTATCAAACAAGAAGCTTATTTTATTTCTTTCGGCTTCCTGTACTGGTAATATAATTAAGTCCAGCCCGTTTATTCCATAATGTACATCGAACGTGTGTAACCCGATAATCTGCTGCAGTAAGCTTTTTCTACGAGCTCGCGTCGTCTTGATCGTCTTTCTCGTTACTTTGTGTATCTGAATTTTTTATCGCTTTATATTTTGACCCTCATTATTTTTCGGATAATGTTTTTTATTCGTTTCGCGCCGTAATTTATTCTTGTTTTCATCATCCGTTTAATGACCAATATTCCTTGCGTATGTCCGGCTTTTTTGCAGTAGTTGCAGTATTTATTTACTGTATTAGCCGGTGGTCGTCCTTCGGCTGACGGTAGAGAGAATCTATTAGCATATCGGCTCGTTCTACAGTTGCGTTCTAGATGATCCTTTTTTCCGTATTTTTGGCAGGTGATGCCCGCGTCTTTTGGTTTGGACGTTGCGAATTATTGTTATCAAATTTCAATTGTTATATTGTTGTTAGGCGCTCGGCTCTTTGATTTTTCCCTCTACGCTCGCACCCGTGATTGTTTCTTGCAAGTTTATATAACGTTGTGCGCGTACTAATAATTTTATCTCGTTGTTTAGACTGATTTGAAAGTTGTATAATGCTTGTTCTTTTATGTTTTTCAAAATGGCTCGTTGCTGTTCTGGAAAGTGATCTTTTCCTTCTTCCATGGACTCGTATAATTCTATGGCGAGATGTTCGATTCAATGTTCGAAATTTTGCGCGTTTTCTGACGGCTTTTGTTTCAATAAATTAAATTCTAACTGCAAATGAGCGGTATATTTTTTGCTCAAATATTCGCTTTCTAATTCTCGTTTTAATTGCTTGTAGCTTATTATCTCACGTGTGTGGAAGTCATTGTCTTTCCTCTAAATTTAGTGACCGTGCTGCAAGCGGCCCGAAATTCGCATCACTGTCTCACGGTTGTCTCTTGAACGTAATATTCCGGATTTCTTCCGCAGTAGCGCCCAGTGTAACGTTTATCGAGAGTTATCCATGTTTGTTTCAAGGAGACTGTAGTCATTTAAGTCAAAGATGAAAATTCGTGTTTACTGTCACATTCGTAGATGTTGTCGATTGAGAGTCGTTATCCAAGTAATCTAATGTTTTATTCACGTTTGTTATAATATTATGTAACGCGTCTTCCGCTATCCTTAACGATGGCGGTTCGCTGAATCGTAATTCGCGTTGTCTACTATTTATTCGCGGTACTTTATTCCTGTCATTCATTCGCTTTACGCAGTGGATTTAATATTTGAAATTTTCTTACGCAGTTTTTTATTACTCGCGCTTCTGGATTGATTTACCCGTTTTACAATTGTTTGCACATTTAAATGATTTATTTACGCTGGTTATTCGCTCGCAGAATTAACATACAATTTTTCTGACTTACATTACAGCGTAATCTCATGTTGTCAGCGTCTTTCGATAGCTGCGGGCTGCCTTGTAGTCTCATTGATGCACGTTGTGTTGCGGGCGATGGCTGGTAACATCAGCATGACGTAGTCCTAGCGATGCGGCGTTGTTCCTTCACGTCCTTCTTCGGCTTGTCTATTTTGTTTAGGATGTCAGCGGGACGATGAGTGTGCGTTATCAGTCAGCTGTGCTGGCTGTACGACGTTCTTATTTTCTAATGGTTGTCGTCCGTTCTGATTTTATCAGGATTTTGAGACGGTATACAGCGTCTCTCTTTTTGTAGCTCGTTTGTATTTATTTTTCGTATTTGAGTGCATATTTTAACGTGCTTCTCTTATGTGAATATTCTTGCTTATTTCACGAAGCATACGTAATTTTCAATGTTAGCTTGCGTGATAGACTTACTCTTTTGTTGATCCTCAGTGCTTGGATCCTTGAAATAGTATGATATATCTGATGTCTCAGCAAGCTTGGTTATTGGCTGATTTTCCTTCAGGGTTTTCCTCCTTTATGGAAAAATGTGTTAGGCAATTCTTATGGGTTGTCCTCTGCTGTTCCAAACCTTTCTGGTTGACTTTGTTATGGTTGTCTGTTTGTCCCTTTTTTTTTGGCAATCTCATTGCTGCTATCAATTTTTGTTGTACCCTTGGGTGAAGGATACGGGTAGGGGATTCACCAAGGACCAAGATACAGAGATAAGCCAGCAAATACATAAAACCAACACTTTAATAATTAGTTACTTCTTACAATATCACAAATTTGTACACTTTATTAGCTTATGGATTTAGATTACAAGATTGTTGTCACTTAACTTGTACTAAACAATTTACGCGTCGGTCCGATTTTTGTTCATAGATATGTTCGCGTTTCGCGTTGACTTTATAATTCAGTCGACTTATGATTTAATACGCGTGAGCTGTTGACATACGGACGTAGTCTCGGATAACAACTGATAGTAAAACTCTGCCAGTATGTTACGGCGTTCGTTAATATTACTTGCTCGAATTGTTGACTTGGCTTGCACTTTGGTCAAGCTGGTTTCGATTGTTCTCTTTTTGAATGTGGTCATTGCTGACAATCCTAGTTTCTTAATATGACGGGCAATAGATTCCGTCTTTTTGCAACTTGCGAGAAACAGCTACAGGATTTGCGCGTTGCTTCCGCAAGATTTTCACAATTGAAATACGAAATTGAAGCAGGCAATTGGTACTGACTTTTCGGAAATCAATGATTTTCAGATCAGCTGCTAAATGACTGAATTGCTTCATTTTTATTCTATTATATTAGTTATAACTATTGCTATAACAACAAAAAAGCTTAATTAATAGATTTAATGACTTCTTTGAAATTGATGGTCCTGAGGAAGTTGCTGCTCTTGCTGCAATTACACAATCACAATTCGAAAACCGATAGTTAGTTTGATCAGTGATCAGATATTAAAAGTGCAACAATTGATCAAAGCGGCATTTAGTGACTCCGAAAATGATAATAAAATGCTGGAACAATGGAACAAGACGATTTTTTTTTATTTTGACGAAAGTTTTACTCAGGCCAATAAAAACTTACTTGTTATATGTCAAGGCGAGAATTCTTTAGAAATTTGGCGATTTTTGAACAATTCTAATAGAACTTTAGATGTGTTACATCAATTCTAACGGGTGAAACAATTGTTTATTAAGTTCAATACGTGTATACCTTTATCAGCACCAGTTAAAAGATTATTTTCATATGCGGTTATGATGAATATCGCTAAATGTAATAGATTATCAGATAATTTCTTTGAAAAATAAGTGTTTTTAGCTGCAAATATAAAGAAAAGGTATGTATAGGTAGTAGAATGGAGCGAGAAAAGTGAAAACCGTTCGATCGGAACGTAGGGGATTGTGTATTGACGTCAATAAGAAAGGGTCAACATTTCAGTCCGGATAATATTTTTTGTCTTCGCAATGCGGTTGAAGTTCCGGAAAATTTTAATAAGGCTATTTTTATGAACATAAATTTGAACATCATTTATGTGCTATTTCATGATCTTTTATAACAAAAACACCATAAAAAATCATTTTTGTATCACCCCATGAGTTTTACATAAAGAGAGTAAGTTTCGGGTTAATGACCAAAAATTGCACTTTTTGATGTTTTTTCATATATGCAATGTGCAACTCTTCGTCCTACTAATCAGTTTGTCTAAACGATTCACCATGTGAAGGTGGCTGCGCTTCGAGTTTCTTCCACATTCTATCCAACCAACCAACCAGGACGGGAAAATATTTATACAAGTTCTTATTTAAAATTTGTAATTCTTTTTGGTTTCAAAACAAGACATCTTTTTCCTGGACTCCAAAGTAGTGCGCCACAAATGTTGAGTGACGTCTCAGTCACAAGGTTGGCAGTTCGTTCTACCGTCTGAGAATGACACGAAAGTTTGGGAAATAAATAACGATCACTAAGGCCTTCATTTTGAATAAGCTGAAGCTCCTCAAGAGACAAATTCGCAAGCAATGGTGGTTCTGTGGTCTCAATCTCAGCCCAATCTATCAGATTAATATAATCTTCTGCTTTAAAATTAATCCTGGGAAGTTCAAAATACCTAACTTTATCATTATTGTTATGTAACAAACAATGTTTAACGATACGACACAATGCCAATTTTCGGACGTGAGGCGTTCATCTGAGATCATCACCAGAAGAATATTTTTAGAATGGCAGAAAAAGCCATTTATTGACACAACTTCATGGACTATTTAACTCTGATCATCAGGTAAGTATCTCGATTCATGTATCAGAGACCATACATGTTTAATAACACTTCCCAGAATTAATTTTAACGCAGAAGATTATATTGATCTGATAGATTGGGATTGCCTGTTTCCCAAATTTCTATACTAGACGGTAGAATGAACTGTCAAATTTGTGACTGAGACGTCACTCAACATTTGTGGGCCAGAGAACAGGAATGGTTTCATTCGCACTACTTTGGAGTCCAGGAAAAAATGTCTTGTTTTGAAACCAAAAAGAATTACAAATTTTAAACAAGAACTTATATAAATATTTTCACGTCCTGGTTGATTGGGTAGGATGTGAAAGAAACTCGAAGCGCAGCCACCTTCACGTGGTGAATCGCTTAGACAAACTGATTAGTAGGACGAAGAGTTGCACATTGCATATATGAAAAAACGTCAAAAAGTGCAATTTTTGGTCATTAACCCGAAGCTTACTCTCTTTATGTAAAACTCATGGGGTGATGCAAAAATGATTTTTAGTGTTTTTGTTATAAAAGATCATGAAATAGCACATATAAATGATGTTCGTAAAAATAGTTCTTATTAAAATTTTCATATTTTAGGACTTTTTTACTAAAATCTGAAAACTTCAACCGCGTTGCGGAGTCAAAAAATATTATCCGATCGGATTTTGACCCTTTTTTATTGACGTCAATACACAACTTTTGAGACCCCCTGCGTTCTGATCGAACGACTTTCACTTTTTTCGCTCCACCCTAGTAGATAGTATACACAAATTTTGACAAAAATAAAAATATGCGATATTTGAATTCAATTCTTCTATTTTCGGTATATAGCAACATTGTAATTCTTTAACCAATATCAGAAAACATCATTTACAATATATATACAAAATGTAAAGAACAAAAGTATCAATAACAAATAAGTTTAAAATATACTAATTGTTTACTATTACAGTATAAAAATTGCCATAATTATATTCATAACGTAGATTCATGCAATCTTGTAATCATCACATTTTTTTGTTATTATAACAAAGAAATCATTTGTCAATCGTTCAATAAACCCTTCAGATCAGGATGAACCATCCATAAGTTAATAACTATTTTTCCCAATTTGATTTTGCATTGCTTGGAATCCAAGGATTTATCATCTCTACATTGTCTCAGTAATTTGGCCGTCGCACCAATATGTAGTAGTATTATCATTTTCAAAGCACATATCGTTAGAAGTTTGTGCATAATAAAAATTGTAGGTATATAATCTCCAAGGTCCTGAAATATATATTCCGTATTATATATATGTTTATATGTTTTACGTTTAAGTTTAATACATGTATACCTACATCAGCATCAATTGAGAGGTTATTTTCATACGCGACTATAATGAATATATCACTAAATGTAATAGATTATCAAATGAAAAATGAGTGTTTGTAGCTGCAAATATGAAAACGAAATATGTATAGATATTAGATAGTATACATAAATTTTGATAACAAAAGTAAAAATGTGTGATACTTTGAATTCAATTTCTTCTATTTTTAGTATATAACAACATTGCGATTCTTAATTCAGTGTTAGTTTACTTTGTTCAAATATTAATTTTATTCTTTAAATGATCACACACATATTAAATATTCATAGATTCAAATATATACATAGATTATATATAGATAGATATATACATAGATTAAATATATTGTAAACAATTATTTAAATATGTATACAATTATTCTATTTATTTTCCTATTTGCTATCTACTTCTCTATTTATTTTTGTATAGTTCCTTATTTAATTTTTTTTTTAATTTTTCATATATAAAACTAGTATTATAAGTAGAAACTATACAGGAAAGCAACTCTTAGATTTCAGAGTAACATGAATGTTACGAGTGGTGGAAGATTAAAAGGGATAATCTAGAAGAAAGCTATGAGATCAAGGCCCTCCGATGGCTTACTTATTACTTTTCTAGATCATCCTCACCACTTGTAGTGTTCATGTCCATCTGAAAACTAACAGCTTTGCAAGAGAGCTATATAGAGATCTCTATCGGAAATGAATTTTTTAAAATTATATACTGAAATTACGGCTAAATAATTGCGGTATTCCTATCTACGCCGTAATTAAGGTGTAAATAAATTCGTCACTCCTGTCGATCCTTAAATAAATTCTACAATATCTTTCTACCTCACAATTTTTAGATAGCTCACAATTAATCTACAAATAATCTAATTTAATAACCTATAAAATATTCGTTGCCAGTGTAGTACATATAAAGGATAAAATTAATGAGCAAATCACATTTAATCGCGCGTTTTCAAAATATAAAAATTGTTAGATTCTCACCGGGTTTGTGAGTTTGCCAGCAACTGGAAGACAGTTTCCACAGACGTTGAGTCTGAAAGGAAAACTTTGATTTTCGGGCGTTTGCGCACAATCACCATCGTATCTAGTGGAGTGTTGATAATCTTACGCTTTACACGTAAAATTATAGCCATTTTTAACGCATAATTCAAATGTAATATCAGGCTACAGTAAATCGCGTAGGTTGATCAATATATAAGTTAAAGCTCTTCTGCACCGAAACGCCGACATTGAAAGCATTTCCTCTTCTTCCAACTCGTTCACATTATTCGCGCTCAGTCTTTCAGTTTCCAATAACAGTACTACTGCTTAAGTCAAATATTTTGAAAGCTGTGATAAAATTAAGTCCATCATTAATAACCGTCGCTACTATTTTTTTTTTCATTTAATACAAATAACGCATGTATTCTGGATAATTCAATGGCAATGACCTCACCTGTATAAGTACCTCTTATTCTTACAAGCTAAAGCAGCAGATTTTCTTGGCGAGGAAAGTCACGAATGTTTATTTTAATTGCGTTGTGCATTAATCAACATATGCAGATTAATGTTGTCATTATTGGCATGGTGGAAGACAAGAGGTCTGTTCTTTTTGGCTAAACTTGTGCATCAGTTTATTTTTATTCCTTTTCTTTCTTCCTAAGATTTGTTTGCGTCGCATGTCAATACGTCACATACTCCTACTTCTTCCAACCGCAACTCCTACTCAAACGCACTCGTTAGAATGAGTAAGAGCTATGGTAAAAACATGTTGAAACATGTTGGAGTATGTGACGTGAACAAACCTCTAAAGAAAAAAGTGTAGCAGTGTGCATACTATACGTCATGATCTGCCAATCAAATACAAGTTATTCAAATGTTAGTCAAACAAATGCTAGCATTTTATTGGTTGAACAAATTGACTACTGCGCATCCTTGAAATTGTTGCATCTTGTCTTCTTCCACCATGATTGTTGGTGAATTTTTAATACAGACATAATATCTCTAGATCGAGCATTGTTAAAAATTTGAGAAGTGGGGTAGTCCTCATTTAGAAAAAGACGCATTCATTTGATCTAGAGAGAATCAAGGGAGAGTGGAACAGATTCAGCCGGAAGACGCCATTTTCAATTTATCGTTGGAGTGAATAGAAGATGTGGTACGAGCGTCATAGAACATATGGTGCTGCACATACAGTATTGTACAGTACTAGTTTGTGTGTATGTACATATATGTACATATGCATATTTGCGGAAGTGCACAATAAATGACGGAATCAATCAGAGAAAAAAACTTTCCGCTCCACTCTCCCTTGATTCTCTCTGAGCCAAATTAGAGTACCTATAATAAGTACCTATAATAAGATTACGGTCAACAAAGCGTGAATAAGGTAAAACCGGAAACGCATCGAAACGCGCACGCATTTTCAAATATAAAACTGAGGTTATATTTAAAAATTTACTACCAGTACTGAAAATCTATAGTGCACGTAATGTAAACTATAGATTTTCAGTATTGGTAAATTTTGGAATACAAGCTGAAGTATAAAACTGAAATGTACATATAACAAACTAGTAAAAATTATAATGGAATCGACATCGAATCGACATGCTGAGATAAGATCATTCCTCTAAAAATATATAATTCAATCAGCGCGAAGAAAATTTCTAACAATTGCAAAATAAATATTCTGCTGAACGCAGAGGGAGAGAGCCAATGATTTTACGAGGGGTGTTCAAAAAGTAAGTTTCCCTGCTCCGGGAAAAAAGCAAAACACAATTTTTAGGTTAAAGTAACATATGTATTTATTGTTTGACTTATAAACTATTTTTCTACATAGTCCCCTTGGACTTGAATACATTTTTTATATCTGTTCTGAAGCTTTGACAAACCTAGTTTATAAAAATCCGTGCCCTGTTTTTTGAATTGATTTTCTTGAATCCGGTACCACGATAAATGCAGATCGTTACTGTGAAGTGCTAAATAAACTTAAAAGTGCCATTAAACGAAAGCGTCCTAAGTTAAAGGAAAGTTTGGGTGGCCATCACTTCAATTCAAATGATGAAGTGAAAGACTTTGTTAAATTATTCTTTAAAAAACAGGGCACGGATTTTTATAAACTAGGTTTGTCAAAACTTCAGAACAGATATAAAAAATGTATTCAAGTCCAAGGGGACTATGTAGAAAAATAGTTTATAAGTCAAACAATAAATACATATGTTACTTTAACCTAAAAATTGTGTTTTGCTTTTTTCCCGGAGCAAGGAAACTTACTTTTTGAACACCCCTCGTATAATGAATAAACTAAAGAAGAATGACAACAGAGATAAATATGAATAGAATGAAAGTTAAATTTGTTTAAAAATAAATAGTATGAAAATGAATGAGCTTGAAAATAGGATTTTAAGAGTATCAACTACTTTTTTAAAAGTGTATTTAATTTTTTATTAGATATATTTATTACTTTAGTATATATACAATTTTTGTCAATTTACATCCAAAATATTATCAGTGACAATAGAATTGTATAATAATACAAAATAATAAATCAATATATTTTATATACACTTTCTTGTATTCTGAAATACGAATTCATCAAACACAGTCGAAACATCATCTTTTTTGACCATACGCTTGCCATTTTCAGTTTCCCGATTCAGTCTGCATTTCTGCATTAAAATGTACCTGGAATAATATACAATATACGTCATTTAATAATTTATTTATATTCAAAAATCACAAAAGCAATTTTTACTAACCTCATATTATATAACATTGAATTATTAAATGAAGTCCAGTCTTGTCCTATTTCAGCCCAAATTTTTTATCTTTTAAGATCTCGAAGAAAACGACATATTTTAAAATCCTTTTTCGCAGAGTTTGTGCACTAATCTGCTACACAGCCAGGCTCTAATGTGTTAACAAAAAAAAATAGGTTAAATTATAATGACTACACAATATAAATCACATTTTTATTTCATTAAATAAATATATAATTCCACTGCAATCCATTTGTCATTCTTCTCAATTTGAATGACTCGTTGAATAAAATGATCAGTAAACGAACAACTCACCTTTGACAATAGAAAACTCTCTTGAAACAGTGTAAATGGTGTACACTATATGTATGTACACTGATACATAAGTATACATAGGTATGCAACTTCCGCTTCAATTTGGCGGACCAATCACCGATCGTTACCTGTTGGCCGTACTCTTATTATAGGTACTCTAGGTCAAATAAGTGCGTCCTTTTCTAAATGAGGACTACTTCCACTCATCCCTCAAATGTGCAATCTAAAGATACTATGTCTATGGTTTTTACCAGCTGATAAATTTTTACTATGGAGGAAAAAGGAAGAGATCAAACTCGTGAATGAAGACCTATTTCACCTAGGGTGCATTCGCTTTTCAAGTTCACTAAAGTCACTAGATTTATAAAGTATTGCAATTAATTTCTGAAATGTTGCGTCAATATGGCGGAAGTGTACATAGTACACGATTTCAAGTACACAATGGTCTATTGGATGCTGCTACCCTAACCGTGCAAAATTTTTGCGTAGACACTTATATCTGCTTTTCTTTGCTCGAGAATGTTAAGATTATTTCACGTTTGTTTCATCTTCTGAATTGTACTCACATGTATCCTTTGTGCACTTTTATGCATTATACTTCCACACAAATAAATCTGTGTCATATGTGTCAGTAGTAAATTTGTATCTGACAAAATCAGGGTTATCAAAATTAATATGGCTATATACGGTATCATCAATTAATTGTCAATTGAATAATGTTCAATTGAATTCGCCCATTTCAATTTTCAATTAAACGTCTTTTAATTAATTCCATCTGAATCAATCGTCAATCGAAAAGTTTGAGTTAAATTTATTTAAATCATTCGTTCAATTGAATTTGCTCATTTTAATTTTCAATTATACGTCTTTTAATTATTTTTGTCTTCGTTAATTATTAATTTTAAAAACTTTAATGGATAAAATGAACAATCTTGGTCTATTACTGATAATGAGATTGAATCTTCTCGTAGAATCACAGGGCTCTCCTCTTCCTCTCGTCCGCTTACTGTGAAATTCTCCACAGTTTGAAAAAGAAACGAATGGATTGCTCTTTGCCGTCGATGGAGGAATCTGCATCTGATATCCTTGCATCCTGATTTTCGAGCAAGGTTAACAATCTTGAGAGATCCACGCGATTGGAGCGACACACTCTGCATAAGGCAAAAAAAGCTGCTGGGCTGTTGGATATGCAGTATGTTTGGATGCGAAACGGAATGGTGCATTTCCGTTGTGCCGATGATCAGCCTTCCCATCGTTATACATCGCCTGAATCATTTCGTTTTGTGGTTTCTTCGGATTATTGGATTAGATTGAATGAAGCCTCTTTGTCGCACCTTCAATGCTTGGCGGTTATTCATCATGATAGAAGATATATCAGTTACCCATTTTTCCCCATTTTTTACCTTTTTTCCTCTCCTCTCATTTATTATTAAATATACAAGACTGTTCTCAATCTTCTAACATACCATCATCTCCAAACGTTTCTCTGATTCCTTGATATTCTCTGATGCATCTACCGGTCAAAATTTCTCATTCAATTTATCGTCTCATCGTAATACTTTTAACATTGCTCACATAAATTTGCGCTCGCTCATTTCTCTCTTTCCCTCGCTTTCTGATACATTGTCGCTACATAGATTTGACATTTTGGCTGTCAATGAGATCTGGCTACGTGAGACGGACGATTCTAGTTTTCTATGTATAGATAGTTACTGCTTTAGCCATTCTGACAGACGTATTGGTGCCCTCGGTGACGGCATCACCCTATATGTATGTAATTTGTCATCTTTTTATGACATTAGCTTTGTCGTCTCTCTCGATGGCCTGTCCATCAACATTATCGGAATTATTGTAATTCTTCATCGTAAACGTATCGGCGATTTTTCAATTTATAAACCTCCAAACTCACCCCTTTCGAAATTATGTATTCTTGTCATACTTTTATATAAATAATGTTATGGTAAGCATGGCTGGTTTCATTATTTGCATGAGCGATATAATATAATAATAAGATTGGAAATAAGACCGTTTATGTTAGATACATTATTTTAAATAATGGAAGCGCCACTACGCCTATGGTCTGAAGTTAAGTCTGAGGTTAAGATGTTGAACTATTATATATATATTCATTTAAATGAATTAATTTCAGAAATTATAATTGCGTCCGATATGATTGTCGGACTTTCAACGCAATCTGAAATATTAATAATCTCCCCAAATTTCCCAAATTTAATCTTAAAAAACTGTAATAAACTTATTACGAAAAATATTGCCTTGATTAGGAGTCGAACCCTGATCTCTCGCATCCGTGCGAGCCTTTAGACTACCGAGACCTTAGCAATAACCGATTTTAATATAGATATGCTTAATCAGTCGAACTGAGGTGTACGTCGTATTAATAACATCTCATCATTTTTCTTTTTGAAGCAAAGTAAACTCTCCTACATATGTACCTGCGATACGGCTTCACTTCTTGATCTGACTACCACATCTGATGTTGCTGTGCTATAGGTTGGTGCTAGCGACATTTTCAGTATCAATGACCTTCATCATTTTTGCTCTTTTGAATTTGAAGCCCTGTCGCACTCGGCATACAGTACTTAGAAGTTATATATCGAATGCAGCTGAGACAGCAATTTCTCGTGAACTCGAATAAGTCGACCGGTCTCACATTTATGGTGCACCTAGCCCAAATGGTAAGTTAAATAATTTTCTAATTACTGTCACGTCAATTTTTAATCGCCATGCTCCTATTATTTTTAAGTGCATATCATTTATTATTAAATATACAAGATTCTTCTCAATCTTCTAACATATCACCATCTCCAAACGTTTCTCTGATTCCTTGATATCCTCTGATGCATCTACCGGTCAAAATTTCTCGTTCAATTTATCGTCTCATCGTAATACTTTTAACATTGTCCGCCCGCATTGTAACTCACCTCGATGATTCACAGCTCATTAAAATAAACAATCGCGCTCTTGCAAAGTTTAAACGTACTCATTCTGATAAACATTGGCTGAATTATAAACTGCTTCGAAATACCACTACAGTTGCCATTAGAAGAGAGAAGTAAACTTTTCCATCCTCTTCATTCATAATTCCTCGCGCCTATTCTGACGAAACCTCTCCACTTTAGGCGGATATAATTCTTTCTCATCTTACGCTATTCCATCCCATCTCCATAATCCCTCTCTTCTCTCTAAACGATTACTTTATCTCTTCTCGTCCTTCTTCCTCGTGTTCTTTTCATACGCTGGATTACTTCCTTCTCACCACCCTTTATTATTACAGATTCCTTCACATTTGTGAAGGAGCAGCCAAAGTGAGCCAACCTGTAGTATAGCAACATCAAATGATGTGATAATCAGATCAAGAAGTGAAGCTGTATAGCCTTGGCTGACCTCTATTTTATTTTAAAGAAAATTAAGCTCACCTCGACTGGCCCTTTTGACTTATCTGGCATGTTTTTACGCACTATCCACATTGTTTAGATCCTTTTCTAGACATCCTTAATCACTGTCTATCTGAAAATGTATTTCTTACATGGAAACTCTCTGTTGTCATTCCTCTTCCAAAAATTCGTGACCCTAATTCCTTTTCTTCTCTCCGTCCAATTTCCTTTTCACCCGTCAATTAAAGGACTTTTAATTAACTCTGCTTAAATCAGTCGTTAATTAAATGATGTTCAATTGAATTCGCCCATTTCAATTTTCAATTTAACATCTTTTACTCCGTCTAACTTCCGTAAAGTTAACCTCCGTTTTGTTTTAACCTCCGTAAAAGTTATATCTTGACCTCCCATGTAGCAACCGCATGCGCATTTATTTACTTTTACGGAAGTCGGTCGGTCCCGACAAGTTACTTTTAGAAGTTCGACTGTAATTAACTCCGCTTGAATCAATCGTCAATCGGAAAGTTTGAATTAAATTTGCTTAAATCAATCATCAATAGAATGATGTTGAATTAAATTTGCTTATTTCAATTGTCAATTAAACATGTAATTTAATTTAAAATGTAATTAATTATTTGCAATTCCGATCAAGATAGAGATAGATTGAACGTCACAAAATAAATATCAATCACTGAATGTTGTATATAACGGTTCTCAATTTACTCATAAACTCGATTTATTCTAATTACGGATATTGAACGGTGTAAAAACCAGAATACGAAAATGATCGCGAACGATCCGAACAACTTCAATACTTGATCGCTAGTGTTCCGGCACATTTCGTTTCTCACGGCGGTAAGTAGTGCCGAAACTTCTAGAAATCGCACGCGTACGCCATGTGTACGTGTTATCCTGTTAGAGTGTGATCAACTCTAGAGTGATATATACTACAGCGCGCATACTATATTCCGTAAAATCTTACAAAATGAAACGTTCTTTTCAAGAGAGAAGGAGGAACAAAAACGGAAGCAAAAACGACTAATGCCTCGTACGACAATCCTATACAGGCTTCCACGCCTGTGAAATCAATGTTGAGTCAATCGAAAACTGTGCCATCCACTGAACGAAATGTCTGAAATAAGCATACAGCTGCGCGAATTATCGTATGAATATTCGTACGTTCCCTCCATCGAATAAATATTCGAAGTCGCCAATGAACCGCTCGTAACATCCATTCGACACCTGCTTCAAACACAGCAAGAAAAGCTGCAAATAAATTATGGTCCGTTGGAATAGAAATATCTGACGTGTATGGAGTTTATTTCAGCGATGAGGAAACGATGTTCGATGACAAACGTATCGCCTTGGATGGTAAAACGATGACATAATTATAAATAGGAAAATATATGATGGAACACTTAGACTGCATGAATTAATTTTCATAAAATTTCTCAACGAAATTATCTGTACAGATACTGATATACAAATTTACATGTATTCTGTTGAACAAACGTTCACCAATGCTGTCATAGCGCGGATAATCAAGTACTGGATAACAGGAGACACAAGTTTAAGAACATAATCGCGCCATTGGTATTGGGTAAAAAAGTTAGAACGGGTATAAACAAAGAGTCTAAAAACTAAGATTGACGGATATCCGAGATAGAGATAGATCCGAAGTAAAATATTCAATTGAAACGGATCTTTCGGATCCGAATTTGTTTCCAACTGTTTAGATATTCGAACCGTTAAAGTTTAATGATTAAACTATTCTTTATTCGGATTTCAAATCTCTCAATATCTTTCTTTACATACAGTTCAGTGAGAAATGACAATCGATGTCGAATTAGATTCGATTTGATGTTGATTCCATTGTCATTTCTAGAAGGGTGTGTGTGTGTATATATATATGTATGAGAGAGCGAAAGAGTGAGGACTCAAGAGGGAGGGAGGGAGGGAGTGTGTGAAAAAGAGCAAAAAATAGTGAGACCGAGAAAGAGAGAGCAAGAAAGTGAGAAAAAAATTTTATATATTTATTTTGGTTTATACAATATATTAATTTAGGCTGAATATACTTTTATATATTAATACAATTTTAATTTTAATTTAATATATAATTTTATATATTTTAATATAATTTTAATTAACTAAACAGATCATATTTTTATTAATAAAGTACAATAGTTAATTTCTGAAAAATAAGGGGGTGTCGCTTTAGAATACCTATATCAGTCATCGGCAATTTTCCTTTAGTGAAGTCTGTAATTTAATCAGAAACCGGATTTATGATATAATGGATCCAAAAGATTGAATCCGGATGGATTCGGATATCCGGATCCAGATTCGCAGAATATTGTATTTCAATATTCGGGATAATATCATTATCCGGATATTCGGATACCCGAATATCTATAGATCCGGGCAAAATAATCAACCTTAGTTATCTCTACATCGAGAAGAATAATGGTGAAGAAGAGAAAGGATCGCTTGGAAATAATTACGTAGCGTTCATATTTGATAAAATTCGATATGAACTCAATGATGTGGATATTAGCCGCAACAGAAACGTCGAAGTTACCAGTATTATCAAGAACTATCTGTCACTGATATACGACAAATCTTTAATTGCTCTGAACGCTAGATGGAATTCTAGATCCGACTTACGAAAACACTTTAATTTTTACGTACCGCTAAACATGTTATTAAGTTTCTTCGAAGATTACAAACGCGTGGTCGTCGACGCTCGTCACGAATTGATTTTGATACGAGCTTGCAACAACAATCGCTTGGTGGGAAATCCTGCGACGGAGGTTGAATTATTCAAAGTATAGTGGCGGATACCTCATATTATGTTAAACAAGATCAATAAACTATCAATGCTACGAGCATTAGAAAGCGGTCATTATCTGAACATGAGTTTTTGCTCATGATATCTGTACGAGTATCCTCTGTTACAGGATACAACCAAATATTCATGGGCCGTCAAAGCAGTGACTCAGCTTGAGAAGCTGCGATACATTGTTTTTGCTTTGCAGACCGGCCGAAAGAATAATGTCTCAAGATGCTAGCGTAATTGACAATTGTAATTTGTGAAACTTTATTTAAATTCGGAATTTTATCCGTACGATGATTTGAATTTGGATTTTGGCAAAAAAGATACGTCGTCTTGTTTGATATGTACGCGCGTTTTTGTAAAGTCTATTACAGAATCTACTGCTTCGAATCGCTGCGAGACTTGGTTTCGTTTATCAAGAAAAGACTTTTTGCGGTCATTGATTGCTCGCGACAAAACATCCGGCAAGAGTGCCACCGTGTATGAAAATAGAATTTGACTGTAAGAAGAATGTGCCCGCTAAGTACCTCCTATTGCCTCATCATACATGATCATGTACTCATACTTCGTTGTCTAACATAGCGCAAAATCATGAAAATTGCAACGTTAGCAAGTATCCAGAATTTAAAAGAAAGAAAAAAAAACTGGGATGAGGTGCAGTCTCGAGAAATTGCTCGTCATAGTTATATCGACGTTTGTGGAACTGCAAAAATTCATCGTCGAAAAAAGATTTACCATCACAATGAAATAGCGGTGTTGAATAAGAGAACCATTCTCACGCACTACATTTTTTTTGTTCTAGGCTATAGAATTTTCTGACGATATCCAACAAATCTTGAGCTTCTTGATTGAGTGTTTATCATCATGGATTGCGATGGGACGACAGGATGGATCCGTACAGCATGGCGAGGCCATTTTTAATTACAGAAACCGAGATAGAAGAGGATAAAGCTATCGTATATGTCAAGAGACACGAAAAACAAGAATGGCTTGCAGATATATTTGACAACGATGATGTAATCGAAACTCTGGATGTGCATTACGAAGATGTAAAATCTCTTAATAATCTAGATGATTATAATATTATGCGATGTAGAAAATACGCTAAATATTGCACTTTACAAAATGTTCTTCTCTCCCTTCTACTTTATTTTCTCCTTCTTATGTTCCCCTTCCTTTTTAGTTTTCTATTTCAACCTTCCTGTCTTTATATATCGTACTTTAGCTTCCTAGAGAGATGATCAATTTCGATTCCCATCGCATTGCCTAATCGATAACACATCATTTTGACACACATAAGGTATTTATTATAAATTTATTTGTTCTAAACTCATTATAAATGAATGTCGGCATTTTACTCTTTTTCTATCGTCATTATTATTTCTTATGTGCTTGTCTTATAATATCAAAGATAATTTTTGCCTCTTTCTTTTAATTTTAACTTATTACTTGCGACTTGTTTTGTACCTTTCTTTTTATTGTTTGTGACTCGATTTGTACTTTTCTTATTATTTTTATTTACTTCCGTCGTTAATTTATTATTATAATTTATACTTGCTAACAGAAACATGTCCTTATACACACACACGGTTCGGAGGAGCACATTTGTGTCAACTATAATCGTTTGTTTGATTTCCTCTCAATTTGGAGCGAGTTTTATAGTTAATATTGCGTCCGAATGCGAATTTTATTTAATTTCTTATGTTTTATCTACGTTTCTTATCTTACATTTATCTATCTTACATTTTTATTGTTAATTTATTTGTCACATTGAAAATGATCCAACAAGGATCGAAACGTTTGTTTTGTTCACCTTCTAATTGTCAAATTATAATTTACGTTTTTAATTTCATGACATGTTTTATTTTATTTTTTAATTATTTATACAGTTTGTCATTTTATGTTGATTGTTTTTAGGCTCGTAGCCCCTTTTTCCTTTTTACTTATTTATAAAATGTATTTAAAATATTTAACTGGTGGTCGCGATGCGACCAGAAAGAACTGAGGAAGATTTTTAAAATAAATGTATGTTATCGTATTAATATGTTTTATTTTTGTTACTTGTATCACCCACAGTAGTACGATAGACTAAGTAAGTACAGTAGATAGATATTCTAAGTAAGTACAGTAGATAGATATTTATCGAGACATTGAAAGTGGACCGATTCAATAGCGATTTGATAGTTGTCCGATAGCAGTTGGATAGCGGTTCGATAGCAGTTGGATAGCGGTTCGATAGTTATTTAATAGCTATTCAATAACTCTTTATAGCTGTTCGACTGTGTATTGATAGCGGTTCGATATATGTTTGATAGATATATGTTTAATTGCGCTTCAATGATACGCGGAGCGCTGCAACAGATGAAAAAATATTGAAGTTTCTTCATGGACTCTTTCGAACGCAACGTTTTATCATATATTTTTTTCCTCGAAGCAATATACTTTTGACCGAGACATTGTACTTTTGCCGCTGAGCATTGGTAATCAGAGGCACTAAGTAGGTACGCTCCAGCGTAGAGCGACAAATTTGGAGAGGCGCAAAATTTTAATAGACAGCGTTACTCTTGTAAATACAAAGCTCTATCTTACTACTATTTAAATGAATTAGCTAAAAGTTTTCTGGAAATCTTTTCAAATTTAGCAATAGCGTTACAAATCTTATTAACTGTGGCAACTGCAGAGGCATCTTTTTAAAAATTAAAAATCATAAATTATCTAAGAAGTACAATGATGCGGTCATGCGATTTAGCTATGATATCAATTGAAAAAAAATTGGCGAACAGTCTTGATTATGTAATCAATCTTGATTACGTAACCAGTCTTGATTACGCTTTAAGAAGTTGGATTGTGGTGCGATTTAGGAATATTACATTACGATGCGATTTAGGAAATTAGAACATTTTTTTAAACTTTTATACATATATGTTAATAATAAAAAATTTAAATATTATAATAAAAATCATGTAGGAAAGAAAATATTTTAATGATATTTGCCGGAAGATATGCTCCCAGCATACTTTTTGTATCGCGACATTCCTGGGGCACAGCGTCACGTTCGGCCGCCGAGTCTCGAGTGGTAGTGGGGGTCGCCTCAGGAATCTACCCGAAATGGGCAACTAATTCCGACCACTGTTTTAAATAATAATTAAACACGTGCACTGGCACCGCACCACAAGAGTAAAGTACTCTTTAACAGCCAGTTCCAGCAGACTTGTTGGCATTTTCTTATAGTTCTACAATAGTTCCGACAATTTTTATAGATTTCGCTCAGAGTTCTTGTCTTTAAGTATTTTCTAATAATAATTAAATTTACGGACTGGTACCGCACCACAAGAGTAAAGTATCTCTTAAGAAGATTGTAAGGGCATAAAACACATATATTAATATTTAAACAAATTACATATGTGAGTTATGTTGATAAAATTGTCTTTATTGAGCAACATATTTTTATATATTATTTACATTATTTATTATTAGTTTTATTGTCATGAACAGAAATTTTGAAAATAACAAAAATCTAAATTTTTTATATACTCAAGTACTTTATATTTCAAGTACTAAAAATGACTTATGCAAAGTTTCATTAAGATTCATCAATTATTTTATAACAAATAAATATTTTGTTTATTTACTAAACATTTAATGTCTTCATTTTAATGTAACTTTGCACAACTTTGCGTGTGTGCGTGCGTCTGCGTGCGTGCGTGTATGTGTGTGTGTTTGTGTGCGTGCGTGTGTTGGTGCGCGTGCGCGTGCGCGTGCATGCCCACACGTGTCCATTAACATTTAACGTATAGTATAACGTGTGGATTAATTTCCTGTACATCATTTACAGTCTCACGTTTTTTCTTCAAGTCGTCGTATTTGTACCAATGTGTACTTGCGAGTGCATGCTCCACCAAGTGTCACCGCGCTCAACGTGCGCAGCCATACTAGGTGGGACAAAAGTGGAAGGGTCCTCTGCGGCGTTGCGACTGGCATCGGGGATCAAATGTTCGGCCTTAGACACGCACGCCGTGAGCTTACTGTTATTCGACGATTGTTCGTTCTGTGCTAGCAGCGATTTGAACTGAAGCTTTCTTTTGTAAGAATAGATAGCGTAGAGTGGAATTTGAATGCTCACTATACGTTTCAGGAAGCAGAGACGTCATATGCTACAATCCTCAATCTATTTGCATGTACCTCGGTATATATTACTATTACAAAACAGCATATTTTGCGCTTATTTTTAAGCAGTTTTTGCTCCCTCTTCTTATGATACAATAATCATGTACGACAAATCTATCTTGTTAAAAATTTTGTTACTTGACAATGACGGCAAACCGTATCCACCTTCTGCACCCGTATATACGATTATTTCGCAGAAAATGCATGAACGTAATTGTCATATTACACCCAAACATATATTATATATGTCAATGTACGCGAAAATCGCAACGGATATAGAAATCTGTTGATGCAACATTACAATATCAATACTGATTATCGAAGAAAATATTGATACGAGGTAGATCTATTTCTCGAGGTAGTATTAATATATCTACATCTTCGAATATTTCCACATATTCGAAGAAGTTCAACCTTGTCATATCAGTAGATAAATGGCAAATAATGAAACCTATAAAAAAAAATATAATTATCGGGTTTACTGGATGTTAAAATCAGGTTGGACTGACATAATAGCCGAAAAGTGGCAGCAACAAAAACCTGCCTGTGGTTTTAAATTTAAAAAGCACAATGTACATATTAGTGCAGAAGCATGCTGTTATGTTTCCTTTCAAGGCAGTTGCACGAAATGTGCTGCAACTATTGCAGGCATACTGTTCAGAATACCAAGCGACGATACCGATGTTATTTTTCAGTGCACAGTAGAAAATATATGT
This sequence comes from Acromyrmex charruanus, assembly GCA_017607545.1. Classification (NCBI taxonomy): domain Eukaryota; kingdom Metazoa; phylum Arthropoda; class Insecta; order Hymenoptera; family Formicidae; genus Acromyrmex; species Acromyrmex charruanus. The sequence goes on from JAANIC010002569.1 coordinate 405,771, forward strand.
TCTGCGAAACATGATACAAATAAGAAAAGATCTTAAAGGTAAGAAACGTGTACTAATTGCTGATAAAATGATTGACCAACGTAAAGATGCAATATCTTTCCGCCGAGAAGAGGCAAAACGTTTAAAGACGTTTGGAGACAAAGATCCTTCAATCCTTCTTCTACAGTTGTCTTTTACGCAAGGCAAAGATTGTTGCAGCAACATGGATTAGTATTNGTTTTCCTATGAGGAAATATACTGGCTATAAAGATTCCAGATCAGAAGGATCAGAGGATAGGGGTGACAACGGCCTCGAATTCANTATTGAACCACATATATTTGCATATATTGATGAAGAAGTTTCGATTTCTCCCGATTTATTAAAATATGGACGCATTATACCTGTCCAATAAAGTAACAAACGTGTTTTGATTTGTTTTGCAAAATTGAGATTGTAAAATGCATTTATTATGCTACCGTATTCTGAGTTCTTCGCAACTTTTTGTGCAAAATCCCAAATAGAATTGCTCCATTCTAGCCAGCTAGTAGTTTTCCTGCTATTGCAGTTTTCCTCATGACTAGAATTATCATTACTAAATGATTGAGTTTTTGAATTCTCATTATTATCATTATCACATATATTATCTGTTTTTATTATATTATTACCTCTTATAATACCATTTAAATATTGCAGACGTTCATTGGACGTCAATGGCTTACCGTCCATTGTACACCCAATATTTTTGCTTAGTGCTACAATTAAAATAGATTCCATAAAATATTTCACTTCTTTCAGAGAACTCATTTTATATGCTTGGCCAATGCAGCGAAGATAAAATGCTCGCACTAATATTTTATCGCTACCTTTTAGGGATTTCCATCTGGATATCATACGAATTAGATGACTAACATCTAATCTTATGTAACATGATGGAATCATGTTAGTATTTCCCATAACTATAGTCATGTAGCACTTTTGTAAATAGTCCTTCAAGTCATTACATTTCGCAAAAACATTCGAAACCGCGATTAGAATGGCCCAACCAAAATCGGATACAACCGTATATGGTATAGGAATACCTTTAGCAATAATATTGCGCAAAAAAAACGCGATTGTCATCGCTCTATGATCAGATGAGATCATTTGAAATACCGGAATGCTACCGTCTTTGTTAACAAAAACGCATTGGTATAAAAATATCGGGGAATCTTGTGACGTTTCGCGTTTAATTATGCCGCCTGTGGCATCAAGCGTCAAAAACGCTTCTGGATCACTTTTATGCTTTGCCAAATATAATAATTGTTGTTCAGTGGTCCAATATATGCAAAAAAAGGGTAATAAGCTAATATTAATAATTGATCCAATGTATTTACTGTGCTTTGCATTATTTAACAAGTTTAATACAGGATTACTAAATACTAATCCGTGCTGCTGCAACAATCTTTCTTCCTTTGCCTTGCGTAAAACTGTAGAAGAAGGAAGGATTGGAGGATCTTTGTCTCCAAACGTCTTTAAACGTTTTGCCTCTTCTCGGCGGAAAGATATTGCATCTTTACGTTGCTCAATCATTTTATCAGCAATTAGTGCACGTTTCTTACCTTTAAGATGTCTTTTCTTGTTTGTATCATGTTCCGCAGAACATATATTTTCTACTGTGCACTGAAAAATAACATCAGTATCGTCGCTTGGTATTCTGAACAGTATGCCTGCAATAGTTGCAGCACATTTCGTGCAACTACCTTGAAAGGAAACATAACAGCGTGCTTCTGCACTAATATGTACATTGTGCTTTTTAAATTTAAAAACACAGGCAAGTTTTTGCTGCTGCCACAACTTTTCGGCTATTATGTCAGTCCAACCTGATTTTAACACCCAGTAAACTCGATAATTATATATTTTTTTTATAGGTTTCATTATTTGCCATTTATCTGCCGATATGACAAGGTTGAACTTCTTCGAATATGTGGAAATATTCGAAGATGTAGATATATTAATACTATTTCGAGAAATAGACGTATCAATATTTTCCTCGATTTGATAATCAGTATTGATATTGTAATGTTGCATCAACAGATTTTTATATCCGTTGCGATTCTCGCGTACAATGACATATATATGTTTGGGTGTAATATGACAATTACGTTCATGCATTTTCTGCGAAATAATCGTATATACGGGTGCAGAAGGTGGATACGGTTTGCCGTCATTGTCAAGAGTGCGACAATCATCAAGTAACAAAATTTCTAACAAGACAGATTTGTCGTACATGATTACTATATCATAAGAAGAGGGAACAAAAACTGCTTAAAAATAAGCGCAAAATATTCTGTAATAGTAATATGTACGA
>JAANIC010002572.1:16347-35498 GCA_017607545.1 Acromyrmex charruanus
CCGGTTTCCGCGTCCGGGAGGCGTGAGTTTATCGGGATTCTGTCGGGTGTAAGATATTGAGTGCACGTGGCATTGCCGTGCGGTAGATTTCCGGAGATTTAGAGTACGCGTGTCGCCTCCCGGAACGGCCCTTATCGTCGGGATAATTTTAATGCGTCCGCCAAGGTCACAGCCTCGTCACTTGTCGGTTTCTTTTTATCGCAGATCCTATGTTATGTCGAATTTCCGTATCGTAGTATTGTCGCGTATCATGTCGTCTCGAGCGTCCGTAGAGTAAGATTTGCATGTCTATTCGACTCTCTGTGTCATAGCCAGTAACGACAATTCATAATAGTTGATAATTGGGCGTATTCTGTAGTATCAAGACGGGGTAGCGTCGAAAATGGCATAAAGAAAATATCGCGTAATTTGCACGTACTCGAGCCTTCTCCGCATCTCAGCTGAGCGGCGTGAGGCCCCGCGAGCGCGCACGAGGTCACGCCGTGCCCACGCTGCAATCGTTGCCGAATTTCTTAGCATTTGCGAGGCGATGAAGTATGGTCCATCTAATTCGCGAGAGTATTCCTGTGTGGCGTGAACTCGTGTCGCGGGAATTTAACGGAGTCGATACGTCTAGCGTAAAACCTCGGGGCTTATGTAAATCAGTTACCGCGCTCAAGTAGAACTTATCGTCTCGATTGTATCGCCAGATGTAAATGTAAGTCGAAGACTCATTCAATATATTTGTTACTTTTGTTATTGTTAATTCGTGTGTACTTTATTCTCGCCCCTATTCGCTCCTCCAAACGCTCTGCTATCCTCGACCGCGAACTGCCCCCTCTGCCATTTCCGAGACTGAGCTACCGGTTGAGAGCCCGTCGACATTCGCAGCTCACACAAAATGGCATAAAGAAAATATCGCGTAATTTCTAGAAAGAGTGGCACGCTCGCTCGTGCCTGGCGCCCAACTATTGTTTTGTGATTATGTGCCGCCCTTAAGAGCGGCCGCGTGAAGACGCATTTCTGTCACGTTTCGTTTAACGCCACCCGTCATCCGATCGCCTACGAAAACCTTAGCTGTGAATGTGCGACGAAATTGCGCCACGCTCGTGAGTGCGGTTGCAGTATATAGCTTATTTAAAATATAAATACAATATTAACACATTTGTAAAAATATAATATAACCTTAATGTTAATGCTTTTAAGAGAAATAAACATTACGCGCATGTAAAATTGTAGAGATGAATATTTCTGATGCATAATTTGTGAATGTAGCACGATTATATGAACCGTATCGATTATATGAACAGTATCGATTTATTATCTAGAGGACGTATTACCCTCAGAAAAGTAGACATATTACCGTCAGAGCTATATAGTTTACATTCACTTTGTCAGGGGCAGTAGTACGCAGCATCATTTTGCAGTTACATGTTTTGGGCCGGCATATCCTCTTTCAGATTTCTCTCTGGCGGCGTACTGTGTATCGTCCTCCATGTAATCGCACCCTTAAGCCGGTTTTACATTATTTGCAAGCCGGTCGCAAGTTTGTTGCGACAACCAATATGAAGTGCTGATTTCAAAATGCAAGCTTCAGATTGGCTGTCGCAACAAACTTGTTATTAGTTTGCAATTAATATACAACCGGCTTTAGAGAACTTGGTTGGTTTTCGAACCATTATCAAAATATCAAAGGTACAAATTCAAAATGGATAGTGTTGCTGAGTTACGTCGAAAGCGTTTGATTTCTGTAGCTGTAAATACCAGCGACAAGTTCTAATTTAAATATAATGAATGATAGCGAGATGAGGAAATGGATATTATTTTCCGGACAAAATATCAGCATAGAATGTATGGGGCACGAAAGAAGCCATTGCGTATCATCGGTTACGTAGACAAAACCGTTCCAGCACCTGACAGCAAAGCAATTTCGTGAACATTTTAGCATAGTTCTTGACACGTATGAGATTTTAGAAACAAAATTAGTTTTGTTACTGATCAAGGAAAATTATTCGGGCAGACCTACCATTCCTGTTTGCAAGCAGTTGGTATCTACATTATGGCTTCTCGCTACTCTTGATTCTTACAGATACAAATATTTCATAAAAATAGGATGTTTTATTTTTTTAGTTTATTGTCAGTAATGCTGATAGTGATATATATTGCAGGTCCGTAGGTGAACGATTCGATATGAGAAAATCATTTGCAAATGATTCCTTTATAAGAGTTATTGAAGTTTTTGATGACATTGCTGGAGACGTTATTGTTTGGCCCTGAGAAGATCGGTGTATTACTGTTCATAAGAAGTTTCAGCGCATTGGGAAGTTACCACATGTAATAGGAACTAGATGGGACAAACATACCAATCAAAGTTCCAAAGGTCTATAGTTTAAAATATACACCTGATACAGGTACTAACTAGAAACTTCCTATTGAATTATATTAATTTGAGCAATATATTTTTATAGAATGCTGTATTAAATTACGATATACACCAAAATGATTAATTAAAGACTGCGACACTCAAAAGCATGGTGCAATTTTGTCGTACGGGTTCATGATTAATAATCTCCAACTTTCGCAAATATTTCTTTCTTCGATGCCTAAAGTCGACACTACAGAAAATAAAAGAAAATTAAAATAATTCGATAGAAAGTTACTACCCAACAAACACAATGTTACATGTAATGTACGTAACATTGTGTTTACTAAGTAGTTAGTATCCATATCAAGTGCACGATGTGGTCATAGCAGTCAAAGCAGTAGAAATAGAATTATTAATATTCTTTGGGGTGTTGTTCGAGATGCATCCGAAAAACAGTTTTCGCAAATTCGGTGTACGTGCGACATGTGGATTGGAAGCTTCTAGAATAATTTCAAACGTTTCTAGAAGTTTCCAAAAACAAACTTGACAATCATCTCGTTAATAAAGTCAAAAAATATAATCAAAGCCGCATGTCGTACGTACACAAATTCCAATCGCTAAAACGGCAATCAAATTCGGATCGGTCACAGCGCACACGCGCTCACATGACGTGAAACGCGTAACATACTGATATCCCAATCAGAATTTCTGATTTGGCGGACGCGCATGGCAATAGCGTACCGCTTGGCCATCGCAATCGAAAATTGCCAATCGCTGCTCGAATCATGGGGTTACCTCAACTTTTATATTTTTTCGAAAATCTCATAGACGATTGAAAAAGGAAGCCTTTGTTCTACAAAACAGATAAAAAAGCAGAATCGAACTTCTTCAGTGATCCTTCTTCTTCGCTTTTTTCGGTCAAAGTTAACGTTCTGCAATAAATGCAATCGTCTTTGAGATGCTCCGCCGCAAGAAAACCGCCGCGTTCGACTTGTGATCGAAGATTCGCGTAAATCGAACTTTAGCTCAATACGTCTTCTCGCTCAAATTCTCTCTCTATTGCTCTCGCTTTGTCTCGTTCTCGAACAGGTGCATTCCGATGAAGAAAGAAATAGCAAAACAGAATAGGTTCTGTACAATGGAGGAAAGATTAGGAATAAAAATAAATATTAAGGCTCCTGACTAGTCGCGGCAGCCATGTTGGACTTGTGACATCAGAAGCGAGGAATGACATGTTAATTTATGTTGCATGCCATTTTTAAATAAAGACAATCTGGATGAAATGGAATGACGGGATCACCTTAAAACACTGTAAAAATCAATAATAACTATCCTTTCCTCCCTTAACAGTCAGTAAATGGTCGTAAAAGTCACATAAAGTGAGCTTATATTCGGGCAGAAACACACGGTCCGACAGCTATTGAAACGAGTAAAATATACGAGTATGCTTTTACATATAAAATTGTAAGATAACTTTAGTTTTTATAAAAATAAATGAAAGAATAAAGGGCTACGAGCCTAAAAATCAAACAACAANTAAAATTAATTAAAAATAATATAGAAGATAAGGCAAATAATACAATATTGAATAAAATAATATTTATAATCATTTATATTAATTTATTAAAATTTTTTAATTGGATTATAAAAATAATAAGGCTCAATAAATTTTAAAAAATGAAAGAATGAAGGGCTACGAGCCTAAAAATCAAACAACAAAATAACAATCTACATTTAATGGTTAAAAAATAAAATAAACAATGTCATTAAACAATGAAATTAAAAAAAAAACGTGAAATATAATTTAACAATCAGTAAGTGAACAAGAACAAACGTTTTGATCCCTGTTAGATCATCATTTTCAATGTGAAGACAAGATAAAAATGGATATAACATGTAGATAAAATATATATAAATTAAATAAAATTCGCATACGGACGCAATATCAACTATAAAACTCGCTCCAAATTGAGAGAAAATCAAATAAACGATTGTAGTTGACACCAATGTGTTCCTCCGAACTGTGCGTGTGCAAAAGGACAAACATGTTTCTGTTAGCAAGTACAAATTGTAATAATAAATTAACAAACGGAATAAATAAAAATAATAAGAAAAGTACAATCGAGTCGCAAATAATAAAGAAAAGGTACAAACAAGATCGCAATTAATAAAATTAAATTAATAGAAAGAGGCGAAAGTTATTTTTGATATTATGAGACATGTACAAAAGAATTATTAATGTTGATAGAGAAAGAGTAAAAAACCGTCATTCGTTGTATATGTATAATGAGTTAAGTACAATAAAATAAAAATAAATACCTTAGTATGTGTGTCAAAATGGTATATTATCAATTAGACAATGCGATGGGAATCAAAATTGATCATCTCTCTAGGAAGCTAAGAGATAAAGTGAAATATGATATATAAAGACAGGAAGGTTGAAATGGAAAACTAAAAAATAAGGGGAACATAAGAAGGAGAAAATAAAATCGAATTGCTGAAAGTTTACGCAACACGTTTATTTTCACACCTATAATTCCTTTTTTCTTACGCGGAAAGGTACATACATACATATATACATACATACATATGTACATATGTACATACGTACGTTCATACATACGTACATACATGTGTACATACGTACATGATTCATGACACGACAAAAAAAACGAGTTGGCTGATGTTTATCTAAAGGGAGTACAATAGCGCGTCGAGGTATAGGATGAATGGATGGATGGATGGGAAGTAAAGAAACTACATATACAGTGATGTGAACGAAAAAAATTTTTGATTCACATATTACATCATTCCTTTTTTATACGTATTAAAAACTAAAGCCAATAGCTCGCAATCGACGAGCTGATATTTATTAAAGATGTCACTATCGCTTATTGTGTCTTCGAACGCGATGTTGGAGAATCGCGTATACTTGACATCAACCGTATCGACGAGTCGGGCTAATCGTTCGAACGTTACATCGATACATCCGTCAAACTCAAACATACGTTGTAGCGTCGTTTCGGTCATCATGCGTACGGACGAAAAATCGAGACATATGAGCGTAGAATCGTTCAGCATGCAAACGCTGACGATTAGCAGTCCAACGCTTATAAAATTATCCTTATATTCGTTTCGCAGCATCTTGTAAATATTCCATCACTGATCGTAGAGGCCCTTTCACATTTCGAGAGACAGCGACAGTTCATGTCCGCAATGATCTCCCAGGACGATCTCCACGTAACTCGGTGGATCAACGTTGATTCCAATTTCCAAAAATTTGTAACCCGTAGTCGTCAGATCGTAACGTCTGCTTAATAAACGCACCTCGCGATGCTCCATGTTGTGTACATACATAATGTTAAGAACGTTTCTTTTGTGTATAAAATGTTAAAACTTACCTGTTACTGCAGTTCTTTTTCGTTTCGTATGATGGGTTGCTGTCTTTAGCGAAGTACATTTTTCAACCGTTCGTACAAGTGAGTATCGCAAAACTAATTGCACCCGCATAAATTGCGATGTATATGATAAAACTTCTAGAATCGAAGAGGGAGTAACCCTCTCCTCTTTCAAAAATTGCGAACATGTTGCGACACGTTTTATCGCGTCTTTCTACGTATTTTCTTTGTTCGCGATTTATCAATGTTTATACTTTATGATTTATATTTCGATGGCATCGATACGTTGATGATGAGCACGTTGGCGACTTTGACGCCTTTTCTCCAGGATATTCCCAATATCTCATTTTTTCCTTCGATGGCGGTGGACTTGGCGGACTTGGCGACAACGGTACCTTTTTCGCTCAATCGATTTTCGGCGTATATATTCTTTTACTCGGTCCATGTTTTAACGCTCGTAACTGAAGCTTACGATTGAATGAAAAAAGTCTAATACACTGTCTATATACATTGCACATATGTACTGTCAGATCGAACATGTCGCGACGCGTTTAACAAAAGCGTCGATGTTTTCGGATACATACATACATATATACATACGTACGTACATACATACGTACATATATACATGCATACTTAAATTACATTATTTAAAAAATTCTTTTGCAACCACCAGTTATATATTCAATACATTTTGTAACTCGCAATTCTGAACATGTTGTCTACATCGCATAGTATTAGCAACATTCAGCTTGATTAAAGATTCCATGTCTTCGTAAACTGCATCCAAGGTTTCGATGTACACGTTCTCACTCGTCCAAAAGCAAGTTCCATAGCCATGTTCTCACGTCCCTTAACGTACATGATAGCATCATCTTCAAATATAACTGCTGTGATCAGGCGTTTCGCCTCGTTGTACGGGACCATCTCATTTTCCCATCGCAATCTATAGTGACAAGCAGTCAACCAGGAAGCGCAAGACCTGTCGGATCTTGTCAAAAATTTCCATGGCACGGAACTCATAAAAATGTAATGTGTGAGAACGGTCCCCTGTTTCAGCACCGCCACTTCCTTCACGATAAATTTCTTGTTAACGATGAATCCACGAACGTTAGCCCGAGCATGTTGTCGAGAAGACTGCGGTCGATTGCGACGTATCGTAGATCTTATACCATGTCAGAGGTGTACTTAGATGATTTTGCGCACAACGTTGGTCAATGGATTGTACTGAACCACGCGATCGTGTATGATGAAACAATAGGCAGTTGTATTTGCGGGTACATTCTCTTTACATTCAAAGTCTAATCGCACGGTGCCACTCTTGACCGATTCGTTCTGTCGAGAGCAATCGATGATTACGAACGGACCATTACGTAAAAAAGTTGTAAAGGTGAGACTCGGCTCGAGATACTCGTATCCGTACTAGCCCTTGCAGAAACACGCGTACAAGTCGTACAGAATCGCACATCTGTTTTTATCAAAATTCAGATTCAAGTCATCGTACGGATAACATTTCGAATTCAGGTAGAGTTTCGCATTGGTTAATTTGCAGTCGTCGAATCGACTTATATCCTCGGACATGACGTTTTTTCGACCTGTTTGAATAGCGAAAATAATGTAGCGCGGCTTCTCGAGCTGAGTAGCCGTCTTGAGCTCACGAATACTTGGTTGTGCTCTGCAAGAGTGGAAACCTCGTACAGATTCTGCGAAAAGTCATGCTCAGATATCGTCCGCTTTCCAAAGCGCGCAGCATCGACAGCTTATTTATCTCGCTCAATAACACGTGCGGCATTCGCCACTGTACTTTGAATAATTCAAGCGTTGGCTCTATCGCCGGATATCCCGTCAGACAATTGTTGTCATTGAGCGCTCGAATTAAAATCAACTCGTAACGAGCGTTGATCACCATGCGTTTGTAATCTTCGCAAAATCCCAGCAGTACGTAGAGCGGTACACAGAAATTAAAGTATCCGGCTGCAGTAGTCTGCGCATCCCAGCCGGCATTCCGTAGAATCACGCTTCTATCGGATGACACTGTTACATAGTTTTTAAGCGTGCTAGTTATGCCCACATTTCTGTTACAGTCAATCTCCACATCACTGAGTTTATATCGAATCTCATCGAATATAAACGCGACGCAATTATTTCCCAATGCCACGTGAGCACCTTGGACCACTTTGTTCTTCGTCAGTTTTCTCAACGTATAGAAAGCTTTCGTACGGTGTACAGATCCTGTTACTATATGGGTATTCTTATTTCTTATCGCTGAACTCAAATGTTGTGTTGACGAACGGGCTGTACGTGTGAATCTCAATCTTGACGATGCGATCGTTGAAGATCGGCTCGTCTTTAATGTTTATCATACATCAGTCATCTCAAATGTTGCGCACCGCGAATTCCAAAGACTTTAAAAATGTAACGTTCGACGCGCTAAGTTTCTTCTTCTTCCTGATGCAGCTGGATGAGCGAGTGTTGTCGAACTGTGACGGCCTTGTAAAGAATGCGTTATCTCTCTGCGTACGCTCCGTTCCGTTCAGCACGAGCATCTCACACTTACGTTATCACTGTCGCCGTCGTATGTGCAATCTAACGGTGATCTCTCCTCTTCGAAAATCGAGCAATAGTCCGTCCTGATCGACGATGCGTATCGTTAGAACCGTAGTGCGATGATCGGTAGATAAATGATTTGCGCAGGCCTCTCCGATATCTTATATTCTGGCGGCACGCTTGGCGAAAATTCATGTATTGTGTGCGCGCTTTTGCCGTTGCTGTACGCGCCCGCGGTCACATTACACTCTAACGGATAACGTTTACATTCATTATATTGATCGACACGTCCGATTTGTGTCACCTTCGCAGTATACGCTTCGACGAGAATCCCAGCTGTTGGACTTGCCAAAGTTTATTTTGTACGCACATCTAATCTCGCATCTCATCGTGTTGTAGTTGCGCGGAGCGTAATCGGGTATTCTCCACCCTCACCATTATCATCATCATCAGTGTTATTGTTATTGTCACCACCCACTACATTAACTTCAAGTGCGTCGCGGTGCGGACGTTTTCGTAAAATCGCGCGTTTCAGAAATTCATTTATGTCTCGCACTTCGTACGAACCCTCGGGAATTGTAATTTCCGCGTCGTCTTTGGTGAAATAAAATTTGTTGTTCGATTCGTTCATGTTCGGTATTGTGTGATAAGTCTCAAAAATCGCCAAACCGAGCGTAATTTCCGTCACTCAAATCTATGGCGGGGAAGTAATTCGCCGCGAGGACGGTGCTCTTTCCGCTCAGCGTAAGCGTCAACGACATGACGGAAAAAAGTGTTCGACTAATACTAAGATTTCACAGCACCTCCTCGAGCTTTTTAAATTCACGCGCGTCTACTGTTTGTAGAAACCGCAGACACATCTGTCCACAGAAACTCTGATCGTACGTCTGATAGGACGTGCGATTGTACTTTATCGTCGTAGCACCGTTCTCGAAATATCGCACCAGTTCCTTAAGCAGTCGAAGATTACCGAAACTGTCAAAATACACGACGCGATTGTTTCTCTTCGCGTACGCTACCCAGTGAGTACCAGGCCCCGTCGCATCGTCCAGATTCACGATACCGCTTTCGTTTCGACGCACGCCGCTCGTCGGTGTTATGCATGAAAACGCCTCTAAAGTACGATACACGCATACGTCTCGTGAGCTCGTTCAATTGTACGTTGGTAGTTGCGCCAGACGGCATTTTTATCGTCTTTTTGACTTTTTGTTTTTTCTTTGCAGCTACGTCCTGTCCATGTGTGTATGGACTGAGATACAGTCCGCGTCCATATTTGTACAGAGCGAGATACAGTCCGCGACTCTGTTCCATCGCATGTTCGTGACGTTGCAGTTCTTCGAGCTGACGTCGCGCGGCTTTGCTATCGTTTACCGCTTTCGCCACGCTGGCTGCTCCGCCAATCAAGGACCCGAGTGCACCCAACATTGGCAGAAACGGTAACGCACCGCCTCGTTTCGCCGTTGGAAGTATCCGCTTTTTCGTCGCCTGTTTCATGCCCATGCCGATCTTGATCTTGGTTTTCATCGCTGCCCAGACGGCAGCTGCGGCGGCTCTCTCGCTCAGAGCCGAATTTCTCGCGACGACGCGTCCTAGCGCTTTATCGGCAAGTACCTTGTCCGCCGTGTGTCTATCGGTGAGATCGTTGCTTCGAGAATACGCAATGTCGTGTTCTCGACACGCCGCGTCCAGCGGATTTATGCCCGCGTCACCTCTGGTTAATCGTTTCGTAAGCCGAGTGCCCGGACCGCAAAACTGGTAGCCCGGAATATGTAACTCGAAAGGAAGCGCTTTTATCGCTCGATTTAACAGACCGCCACGCGACGCCGACATTCGCTACAATCTTTTATCTTCGGTGTGGGGCCGTCGATATGCGTCCGCTACCACGGCTGATTGTAGTGTTCGTCGCAGCGACGATAAGTTCGAACCTCCGAATCTGCCTTCACGTGTTCCGAAAGCTTGTCCCAGACGTATTCGACGTATTCACCGTACACGCGTAAGAGTATGACCTTCGGTATATATTGCAACTCGGCGCTCAAATCTCGAAAATCGGAAGGATGACACAGCGCGAGATACATTTTGCTACTGCGCGATTCGCGGATTCGCGCGCCTTTAAATTATCGTTCGAGAGCGCATAGGCTTTAGTGTGAGCATGAAATTCGTGCTGCAACCGCTGACGATACGTGTCACAAACTGTGACGTGAAATCACAAATGATGGGAGGCAGTTCGGAGAAGCGCAAGCACGGCGAAATGCTGCCGAGTACTATACGTGCAATCATTTGCGGCCCGTCGAATTGTGATAAAACCAACGTTCTCATAAGTTTGCTCGAGAGTCCAAACGGCGTACGTTTCGAGAACATGTACGTCTACTCGAAATCACTGCAACAGCCAAAATATCGATATCTCGAAAATTTATTTACGTCTATCGATGAAATCGGCTACTTTACGTTTTCCAACAATAGCGACATCGTTCCACCGAACGAGGCGCGCCCAAATTCTATTTTTATCTTTAATGACGTGGCATGCGACAAGCAGGATGCAGTGAGAGAATACTTTTCGATGGGTCGCCATGCCAACGTTAACTGCTTCTATCTTTGTCAGACGTACGCGAGGATACCTAAACATCTGATACGCGACAACGCGAACCTGCTGATCCTGTTCAAACAGGATTGTACCAACTTGAAACACGTTTACAATGATCACGTGAACACCAACATGTCCTACGACGAATTTTGCACGTTGTGCCGTGACTGTTGGCAAAAAAATATGGATTTTTAGTAATAGACAAGGATAGTGCGCTTAAAGATAGGAGATACAGAAAGGGATTTAACGAATTCGCGATACTGTAACGTGACTAGTCGTTGTTCGCCAGAGGCGAACATGGCTGATATGCGCGAGCGTGAAAAAATCGCGAGAGAGATCGAGAAGACGAGCGAGTCGATCCGCAAAAAACATCGTGTTCTGAAAACCGGTAGAATTGAGGAGGACATGACACTGGACAGACATTTTAAGCCTATTATCAAATCGCTACGACAGATTGTTGACAGCCCCGGTGTGTACGCGATAAAGAGACAGTTGCGCGACGATGGCGCAGCGTCTGCCTCCAAGCGCGAGAGGAAGGAAGAAGAGGAGGAGAAGGAGGAGGAGGAAAAAGGAGAGAAAGAGAGTGAGACGTTCGAGCGTTCCGCGACTCCGGATAAATCCGATGATCGAGCGCACGATCGTGTACAGCCGATAACCTCCACTTCGCGTACGATGATCGTACCTACGATAGAATCGTTGGGTAACATTTTCGAAACGATGGACGACTCGCTAGCAATAAAGGTTCAAAATCGGTTACAAACGTCGCAAGGTCGAGAGGCGTTACAAGCCGGCTTGAGTCCGCTGGGTCAAAAGTACGTCGAGACTGTCCTGAGGGGAGCGCGAGATAAACAGAAGAGTGGTATAGATTATGTATACGGCGTTTACCTACACAAGGATGGATTGATGTTCGGCAATAAACGTTTCGACGTGGATGATGCTGACAACATAATTATCGACGGCGTACGATATGCCGGTTCACCCGGTCTTTACGAGTTAATTTTCAAGAGAATTCCCGACGATCTCCTTTATACGGAAGACGATATGAACAAGTACAAGAGCATGCTGCTGGTGACGAATGCGCACAAACACAAGCATCATTCGCAGGGCCGATTATTGAGCAACAGGGGAAGTACAAATACGTAATCGCGCCGTTGATGTCGATCACACCCAAGAAACAGAAGAAGAAATCTGGAAAGGGATTACCTTACGCAATGACATTAAACGACAACGCGATCGATTACGTGCACTGGGACGATCCCAACGAGCTGGTGGATCGTCTACGATTGCTCGATGCTTCGCACTGAGCGGGGAACAACGCTCACGATAATGAGATGCTGTCGATCATCGAGGAACTTCGCGAAGCCGGTCTTATTATAAATTAAATCGCGTATTGACGAAACGAGTCAGTCGAGAGGCGTCAGCGAGAAAAAAATACTTTTGTCCTTTGTATTACGCGTCGAATCATGAAAAAGAAATCCAGCAAAAAGAGAAAAATTAGCTCCGAGAGACTCGTCGAGGAATTGCACGCTCCGGCGAGAAGAAATTTTCCACGAAGACGCGTCATAGTTCGAGGATCTATGGCAGGCTGATATCGTCGAAATACGTCCGTACTCGAGCTTCAACAGAGGCCACTACTACATACTCACCGTCATCGATGTGTTGAACAAGTACGCGTGGGCCGCTCAAGAGCAAGGGTGGAAACGAGACGGCTGATGCTATTGTTGAGATAATTCAAGCAAGTGGAAGATGTCCTAAAAATTTACAAACGGATATGGGGAAGGAGTTTTACAACGCCGATGTGCAGAAAATCTTGAAAAAACACGACGTTAATCACTATTCCACGTATTCGACGTTGAAAGCGTCGAAGCGTTTCAATCGTACGCTCAAAAGCGACATGTGGAAGATGTTTACACTCAACGGCAATTACAAGTGGATCGACGAACTGCCGCGTCTCGTATCAGATTACAACGCGTGCAAGCATCGCACTATCGGCATGCGACCCGCCAACGTAACTTCCGCGATCGCCGAAAGACTCTTGGACACGGTGTACAGCGTGATAAAAATCGCTGGTTCAGCAAAATTCAAAGTGGGCGATTCGGTACGCGTGAGCAAGTACAAGACGATTTTTGAGAAGGGTTACACGCCAAATTGGATCACCGAGGTTACGATCGTTAAGGTGCAGCGTACCAATCCCGTAATCTATCTACTCGAAGACTATTGCGGAAAATCCGTCGCTGGTGCATTCTACGAGCACGAGTTACATCGCGCTACTCATCCGGACATGTATCTCGTGGAGAAAGTATTGCGCAGGAAGGGAGACAAGGTGTACGTCAAGTGGCTGGAATTCGATGGATCGCACAATTCATGGATACACACAAACAATGTCATTTGATAAAATTTTTTGTGTATTTTTTTTCTACATATAAAAATATATCAATATAAGCATATAAAAATATATCAATATAAGTATATAAACGTTTTTTTTATTACTCCCCATTCATCATCATCATCATCTTCGTTTTGGAGTATACAAAATGTATAATTATTTATAACAATTTATGTATGGAGCAGAATACATACATATGTAATAATACACAATAGTAATACTTATATACATGTAAAAAAAAACATACGTAGTGTAAATCAAAAGAATAGAAATACATAATACGCATAAATGATAAAAACATGAGATACATAATGTAAGTAAAGTAAATTAGAATACTAGTATATAATACGTATATAAATGTTAAAAACATGCGATATGTATTATATGAAAGTACAATAATCGTAATACATAAAAAAATAACAATACTTGTATAAATGTAAAAAAAAAAGTGTAAATTACAATAATAATACATAATAGCAACATATAATATATATAATACATATATTGTATTACAAAGATATCCGCCAATGTCCCCACGGTAACGTCTCCGTCGAGTCCGGTACGACGTATCGTTTGTCGTCGTATAGACTCAGAGCGATTTTCGATTAGGATATCGTATACACTTCGTGTAATTTAGATCGTATACATGATTGACGGCGAGTCATTTCAATCTCTTCGTTCAAACATCGCGTGTAATCGTCGAACGTTATCGTTCGCTCTACGACGTTATTCTTTATGCCTTTCGCCTTTTTAATGTCCTTCTTGCCATCTACTCTCACTGCGTACATCTTCGCTCTAAGTCCAACAAATTCGGTTCTTAATACACCATTGTTCTCATCCTTCATCAGGCCGAGTACTTTTTTGTTCGAGAGAGGCATATCGTACACGTTGTCTGCTGGATAATCACTTGTCGAATCTAGCGATATCGCGTTTCATAGTCTCGTAAACATTGTCGCATTCTATATAGTAAATGAGACTATCCGTGTCGGTGTACATGATCTTGCATTTGTCGCGATACATCGGTGACATGTACACATGATGAAATTCGTACAAACTTTCGATATGTCAAGTATGCACATATCCACGTAAATCGGCTTGTTGAATTTCACCTCGAGTTTGCGCATTTCGACGGCGATCAAATTTTCCGCAAAGACGCTGCGGCTATGAAAATTCGGTTTCGCGATCATTGCCTCCGCGCCGTACCGTCCCTCCCATTTTGTTATTAATTTTACATCAACGTGGTTGCGCACATTCTCCATGGTCTTGCCATGGAACCGAATACCGTGTTGTTCATTAGTTTATACAAATTTTTTTCGAAATCCTTTTTCGCGAGCGTTCTAAATTGTGTATTGAGTTCAATGTAATCGCAGAGCCATGGAGATTGAGCGAATTGTAGCACTCGATGGATCTTTATTACGCGAAGACCGTGACGAGTACATTGCTGCAGGTTGCGGTAATGGATGACGTAACGCTGCTTATCGTATAATACAACGTCGCTAGAAGTTTATCTTCGCGCTTGCTAAGCGGTTTATCGCGCGTTGGACAGAAAGGTAGGTCAGCCGTGTGGTGTCGGTCGTGTAAATGCTGTAGATATTCGAGATCGACTTCGAGAATATAACCGGTAGGTGAATCGGTAGGCGATCGCGCTCACGTCAAAGTTCGCAGCGTCTTCGACCCACCGAAATTCGGTGTATGGTAAAAATTGACACATCACCCATCCGTACAGATTATTCATATCGTAGTACATCAAGTATGACGACAGTTTCGATGGATCGAACGAACACATGTACTTGTTATTAACCTGCGCGTATCTGCCGAAGCATTGACTGAGACCGCCGCGTATACCGCGCTCGATGAACATGACCATATCAATGTCGGTGAGCAACTCGAATCTTATGCGTGTATATTTCAGCATGGCGTCCCACGTGAAACCTGGCAATGTATAATAATGCGCGGGATCGAGACAGTAACTTGCGATGCAGCTATTGCAGAAATTTTCGAAAATGTCTGCTAATAACAAGAAAAACAATCAGTTTTCAAGTACAGATCACTGTACTCGCCGAGCGTTCGGATGGAGAATCGCTTCCAGATGTTCGCGGCGTGAGCGTAATCGCTCTTGGATACTGTATCGCCTGTCAACTGAAAAATAATTCGCGCGGTGGTAAGCGCGTGTCCTGCAATTTTCCGACGCAATCAATGTACTCGTACGGAAACTCACCTTTTCGTGTGAGTAATTCAAATTCTTCATCTGATAATGTTGGAACGTACAATTTTTAATTTATCTTTGTCGAGATACGACGCCAATTTATCAAGGCTTGCATTTAAAAATTTGAAAGAATCAATGAATCTTAATTTTACGCAATTTTTCTGAAAATTCTTTTTTGTCTTTGATGCTAGCGACATGTTTAGTGAATTAAATATATTTTTCTTTAGTTATCGATAGTATATCTACATGTCCATCGTACGCGGTAGCAATTTCCTTAATTATAAAATGTGCGTCGTAGCCGGATAAATTGTGAAATACAACTGGAATATAAAACGAATTTTTATAATTTAAATTACAATTCGAATGCGCTGGACCACGATATCTACCTGTGAGATGACAATGATCACGGATCCGGCGCGAACGGTTTCTCGCAGATGTGACAACGCGTCGCGCTACGGTATGCCTCCCATTGCTGTTTAGATAATGTTTCCATGGGTGAATACGATATTTTTCACGCGATGCGCTAAATCGTTGAGTTGTCGCGCGAACCACGCTATACAGTCTTCATCTCGACGGAAGTGATACGACGATAATCGTGCGTCATCGTACGCACATCGCACGTAGTAGCCTATGCTAAACGCGTTATGCTGTTAATACGCGTACGACGATGCGTCTTCCTTGTCGGATTTCGTCTTGCGTAAGACGCATTCCAGATCGGCGTAGACGATGAACGACTTCTCGATTGTTATAGTTATCGAATTCGAGCCACCTGTCGTCCTCGCTCGGCAGTCGGATGGCGCAGTTGTTGATCTTCTGGCAGTCGTGCGACTGCAATTTTTCGCACGAACTGAAGTAATGAAGGCACCTGCAAATAATAAAGAAATTTTTTTCTATTTCTTTTTACTGTTTTTTATTGACTATTTTTTATTTTACTTACCGACCACAAAAATATTTCCTGCTCTCGTTCCCAGTAATTTGTGATCTTATAAGGCGGGATAGATTTTTTATCCACGCAAAGTGTCTAATGTTGTCGTTGCGTGAATGTTGTAGGTACAGGAGATTGACATGCTTCTCCTTCTTGTCATTGGTGAGCCGCAGAGGAAAGATCTGTCTATTTTCGATGCTGTAGACGTTGATCGATACCGCGTTCAACCGTTCGAATTTCGGAATGTCTTTTAATGTCATTGGAAAACTATTCGATACCCGCGAGATTTAATACTGCGGTGTAATGCAGATATGATGATTCCCGATTTACATGTCTTTCTGCGGGGTACAGAGCGGCGACCACCGACCATGCGAAACATGCATTGTCGAATAAACACTGATCACCGCTCGTTTCGTCGCTATTTCTCGTGGCACTTCGATGTGACATCCCGCGTGCATTGGATTATACTTATTCATATTCACTATCAAATTAAGGATTCGCGACAATGCCCGCTGTCGCGTTCCTGGAATTCTTCGAACGATGCTAGGATAGGCTCAACAACGTGTCGCTCGTACTACTCGCGCATATCGGTGCAACGATATATCTCGCTGTTCTTTGTAATTATGCTCCTATTAGCACGTTTATCCTTCGTCGCAAACTCGCCATTGAACGCGGTGTTCATTTTTACACTGTCTTTCTACAGCGTCTCGCACTCGCTCGAGCACTACATCGCCAACGTCTTCTAAAAACTGCCGCTCGATGTGATTAGAGTTTATCACCTGTCAATATACGACTCTCAAACGCGGCATCGATCTCTCGCCAGACAAAAGATCGTTCGTTGCCACTCGCGTATTCGCCACTCGCGTACTCGCCACCAATGTGCACGAAATGTCGCTCTAATTCCAACTTTGCACCCGCGAGTCGCGCGATCCTCGCTACCGCGGATTGTCTGTATCCAATGGTGAGGCGCGGACGCTTGGCACGACAAAGCTCTTCGAGCTGCTCGATGCATTCGTCGCATCGTTGCAGCCATGAGAAACACTCCACCAGAGTAGCGACCTGGCCGCACTGTTCCAACAGTTCGCGTTCCACTCGCTCGTGGTTTTCCATGTTTTTTTTTTTTAATGTGTGCAAAGTGGACACATGCACGAGAATATAATGTATTGGGTATGGGAATACGTTTCCGCCCTTTTTAAATGAAAAAGATGTGTTTATTTAAACAAATCTATATAAGTGAGTTTATTCAAAGTATGCTCCTTCGGAAGCGACAACTTTCTCCTACCTTTCCGGTAATAAACGGATTCCTCGAATGAAAAAATCTGGTTCTTTTGAAGCGATCCATTCATCAAGCCATTTTTTGATATCTCCATAAGAATTGAATCGTTCTCCAGAAAGGGTCGACTGCATGGATCGGAACAAATGGAAATCTGAAGGGGCAATGTCCAGTGAATACAGCGGGTGGGGCAGAATTTCCCACTTTACTCCTTCCAAGTATTTCTCCGGTTTTGCAACGTATGGCCTAGCGTTGTCATGTAACAGAATCAGCTTGTTGTGCCTATTGTCCCATTCCGGTCGTTTTTCTTTCAAAGCTTGGTTTAAACGTATCAGTTGTAGCCGATAACGATCGCCAGTGATGGTTTCGGACGGTTTGAGTAGCTCATAATATATAATACCTCTTTGATCCCACCAGATGCACAACATAATCTTCGAAGCATGGATATTTCGTTTTGACGTTGATGGACCTGGTTCACCTGGCATCACCCATGCCTTCAAGCGTTTAGGGTTATCGTAGTAGATCCATTTTTCATCGCCAGTTACGATACGATGTAGAAAACCCTTCCTTTATCATTGACGAAGCATCTCGCAGATGACCAAACGTCTTTCCACGTCTCTCTCTTTCAATTTGTGTGGCACCCAATTTCCTTCTTTTTGCACCATTCCCATTGCGTGTAGACGTTTTCCAACAGTGGATCTATCAACATTTAACTCTTTTGCCAACCTATCGAGCGATAAACACGAATCTTCTTCGAGTAATGCTTGCAATTCTGCATCTTCAAATTTTTTCGGTGCACCTTCGCGTTCTTTGTCACGCACGTCAAAATCACCACTGTTGAATCGCCGAAACCATTCTTTACAACTAGTTTTCGATGGAGCATGCTCACCGTAAATATCTACGAGCAAACGATGCGTTTCCGCAGCACTTTTCTTTAAAATAAAATAATGGAGTAAAACTTCCCGCAAATGTTGCTTTTTTGGAATAAATTCCGACATCTTCAACGCAAAAAAAGTTACTCTTTGTTACGCTTCGAACGAATGCCATCTATTGGGCTCAAAACTTTGGACACACACCTTTCAAAAACATGTCTTGCCGTTCTATCAAACACACGAGCAATGCTACTAACGACATCTTTCTGCAATGGGCGGACTTATTCCCATACCCAATACTTGCGAATTAAGTAAAAAAAAACATTCCGATTCATAACTGCGTTATAAATCATCATAAAGATACAGATTTCTAATGCTAAAACTTTCCTCTATCGAATGATATAATTACCAATTTTATTTAAAAAAATAGAATATATATAAATTTGAGTTAAAAATATGACGATACTTTCATTGTAATCGGTGGCGGCAGCGTCTGCGGCGATGGGGGTGTTGGATGGCGGCGGTGACGGCGGTCCCAATAATACGTGACATCACAACATGGCGGTACGTATCATCATATCAGTAAACACCGATAGCGCCGGGACTTCCCGCGCCTCCC
>JAANIC010002572.1:36225-46802 GCA_017607545.1 Acromyrmex charruanus
CCAGGACGAGCATCGTCCTCAACAGCCTCACGACCACTTTTGAAGCGTTCATACCACTGGTACACCTGTGTTTTCGATAGAGTATCGTCACCATAACACTTTTGTAACATTTTTAATGTGTCGGAACACTTAATTTCATTTTTACAGCAAAATTTAATGCAAGTACGTTGTTCAAGTTTTGAATCCATTGTAAAAATCGCCGCGACGTAAAAACTTGATGTAAAGAAATCACTGTCATAAAGGTAAATGAACAGCTGATAAGCAGAAGCTTGGCATGGGTGTCCGTAACAGTGCTGCCAACGTGACACAAACAACAGAATTCAAAACCGATAAACCCGCGAGATTTAAATTAAAAATTCCGGTTATTTTTTGATCATGGTATATCCAGCAAACATAACTTGGCACTTATATAATTTTTTGTCATTATTCAGACATCTCTGTTTTATAATAACAAGACAGCTTTATGACGAGATATCCTGATATAAATATGATAATTTTGTTACATATCTTTGTTATATATTTAGCACATAACATAATTATGTAAATTAAATGTAATTAAATTACATCCATATACCATTCTATGAATGAGACATAACAAATACAAAATACATTTACATCACTAAGCCATAATGGAAAGAGATGTAAATAATACATGTTTTGGTTACATCTGCAAAAATGTATACTAGTCTGTAACAGTTATATTACTAAAATTATGAAATTGCTTTCCTAAAAAATTACATCACTACAATGTAACATAATTTCATTAATTATACGTCACTTTTTCAGTGTTTGAGCATATTTCATTATATTTGTTTTTGCACTTTGAGAGTGACTTTGTTATATAAACTTATTAAGAGACAACAAATATGATAAATTGATAAGAAAACGATCGATTAATAAGTACTATTGCAAATTATTTCTCATTATTCGTCGATATAACAAATAATCAAAATAATCAGTATCTCTAGCAAATGAAGTCTATCCTAAATATAGGTTAGGTTAGGTTAGGTTCTATATAGTTTGCTTCTATTATGCTATCAGCAAATTATTTTTATGCAATTAGATAATAATATATACGATTGTCATGTAAATTTTTCGTGTAGAGTTTTCCATGTATTTAACATGGATAGATCATTATCATTTCCTAATTAAGTGAATCAATACCAGCGTATTATTTCGTTTCCATGTAACCTCTTCAATATTATGGGAGTACAAATTAGTTCGGTCCGTTTTTTTTTTGTTCAAAAATGCATTTATTTCAAAACAAAATGAATGACCAGATTAATTAAAGTATTGTCCATCGCTAGCTACTACTTTTTCCCATCTCACAGGCAATTTTCGAATTCCATCTCGAAAAAATGACTCGTCTTTGGAGGCGATCCAATTTTGGAGCCAATTTTCAATTTCTGCGAAAGAAGTGAATCGGTGACTTGCCAAATCGTGCTGCATCCTTCGGAACAACCAATAATCAGAAGGAGCAATGTCCGGAGAATACGGCGGGTGCGGTAAAACATCCCATTTGAGCGTTTCCAAATATTTTTTTACTTTTGCGACATGAGGCCGAGCGTTGTCATGAAGAAAAATAACTTTATCATGTCTTTGCTCGTATTCCGGCCATTTTTCTCGCAATGCACGGCTCAAACGAATCAATTATAGCCGATACCGATCGCCCATAATGGAATCGCCATATTTTAACAGCTCGTAGGAAACAACACTTTTGGTCCCACCAGATACAGAGCATGATCTTCGAACCACGAATGTTCGGCTTTGGTGTTGATGTTGAGATCCATGGCAACGATTGACCGGGCTTAGCGTAGTATTTTTTCTTCTTGGGGTAGAAAATTCACTTCTCATCCCAGTCACAATCCGATGCAAAAACCTTTTCTTTGTTGTCTTTGAATCAGCTGTTCGCAAGTCGCAAAAAATCCTTTCAACGTCTCTCGGTTTCAGTTCATAAGGCACTCAATTTCCTTGTTTTTGAATTATTCCCATATAATGGCTCTCAATCGTGTAGAAAGCACGAGGGCTTATTGAGTTACTCCCAATGATTCTGCAAGCTCCTTTTGCGTTTGATTCTAATCTTCTTCGAGTAATGCCTCTAATTCTTCGAATTTTTTTGGCTGTCCAGAGCAAGGCTTGTCTTCAACGCTGAAATCTCCATCCTTGAAACGTCGAAACCATTCCCTACATGATTTGGAACAATGTCACCATAAACTTCGACAAGCATTCGATAGGCTTCAGCTGCACTTTTTTTCCAATTAAAGCAGAAAATTAGAACCTCCCGCAAATGCTGCTTGGTTAACATAAAATTCGACATTTCAAACACAGTAAAAATCAAGGTTTTTGTATGAAACTCAAAGCAATATAAACTGAATATTAGCAGATGTCTAATCTCTTTGAAAAGGCCAAAATCAGCTGTCACTATGAACCATTCACAACAGCCGGAGTCATCTTTTGGAAAACGGACCAAACTAATTTGTACTCCCAAGACATGAAATTAATGTAGAGACATGAAATTAATATAAGGAATGAAAAATGGTAGTACACAATGGTAATGCCAACTTGCATCAGCAACGTCGCCTGTCTTGAAACACAGATACTTATTGATTTATCTACGTATTGTATATTATATGGCCCGTATATTCATGCCACCCTGTATATATACAGATACTTATTGATTTACCTACGTGTATATATATATATATATATATATATATACACGTAGGTAAATCAATAAGTACTTATATATATACAGAGTAACATGAATATACGGCCCCACTCGTTCCGAGCAGGTAGAGTGGACTAAACTGAGTAGAAAAATCCTCTACCATTTTGTAATGCTCGCAATAATTAACGAGATATTAACGTTTAAAGATAGCCGAATACGCGAGTCTGCTCGACTTACTATTGTTGAAGGTACGGCCCACCGAGCGCACGGCGCGCGGACCGCGAGGAGGGCCGTACCTTCGACAGTAGTAAGTCGAGTAGACGCGCCGTTTGAACTTAGATGCTCGCGACGGTAAGCCCCTCGCGGCCCGCGCGCTTGGTGGGCTTCCTCTGTCCTTAACTCTGCCATCCTGAATTCTCCTCCTCCAATTAAAGAGAGATTCCCTCCTCCTCCTTCCTTAAATCAGCTCCCACTTCCTCCAAACCAGTCAAATTCCGTACCAATTGACTGGGATCGCCTATTCGGACTCTATTCCTCCCTCTCCAACGAAGAAGATAGAGTGGTGACCGCCTACATCCCACTTCTTACATTGTCCTTTACAAGCATTTAGTCTCAATGTGCTCCTGCACCACTTCCTCGCCTTCAATTCCCAATAACCCTATCTTTCTCTTCTTCTATCCGCACGCACGCACGCATGCTCGTCCGCTCGCCCGCTCACTCGTTTACACGCACGCACGGCGTGTAGAATTAGAATTAAAAAAATAATTTATGTAATTTTGCTTCTTTCTTTAAATAAAAGAAATATATTTTTTATATGTAACAAGAAATTTTCTTAAATAAAAATTATTTTTTATAATAAAAAGGTTACGATTATATCTTAACGAAAAAAGTAATTTTTTGTTATTATTTACTTTTGACTAAAATATGAATATTAATCGGGCTTTCAAAATTAAAAAATACAATACAATACATGGACAATAAGAGCATATACACAGTGCAGAAATTAGTGTGCGAATTTCTATATAATTAAAAAAATTTTACATAGAATATAAATGCACAATAATTGTCTATACCATATTATTCAAATTATTCGTACGTTCGGTTTTCTTCAAACCATCATCAGCGAATCCATAAATACAATAGATGTCTTTACAATGTTCTCATGATAATGTTGGAATTCCTATCTATGTAAGACTGAGGATGAGCATTTCCCTACTTTCTGGTGAAGAATAGCCGTAAGTCTCTTTGTTAAAAAGCCAAGTGACTGACTAAAGAACAAATTATGCAATTTAATATCGTTATGTTTTTTCAATATATTGCATTACTCACCTTCATTCTCCACAGATTATAATTCGTTATTCCAAATGTAGGAAATCAAGTTACGGTACAAGAAACGATAACAAAAAATATAATATTTAGTTGCCACATTATACAATATAAAAATTTTCTAACATGTGTTATCCCAACGGGAGTCAGACAACTAATGATCGTGAAATTCAATTCTGCGAGCCACGTCCGTAGAGAATAATACGTTATGCTGAGTCAAACTAATCTAATGTCAATCTTTAAAAACAAAACAAAATCAGCTAAAAACGAATACCTAAAGTTACTATTTAAATCTTTCTATTGTAAAATGCTCACATACAAATGGTGCAAAAATTCTGTGTCTGATTGTAAATTCAAACTATTCTGTTGCAATTGAATGTACAGCATTTCCGATATAAGTCTCTTATTTAATTTTCTTTCTCTGTCTAAGATTTTTATATTCTCCCATTCAAACTCATGACTGTGTTCTGACCGATGTTGTGTGGTTACTGATTCGTTAGGCGTTATCTTATTAATGTGATTTCTGTGTTCTTTGGTTCTTGTTTTTAATAACCGTTCCGTTTGCCCCACATAGGTTGCATCACAGTCCCGACACTGTATTTTATACATTACATTTTTGCTTACAATAGGAGAACTCTTTACAATACTCAATAGGAGAACATCTTTATGCCCTTTTATAATGTCATCCAATTTATTCAGACTACTAGCAAAGATTGACGTTCATATCTTTTGTAATATTTTTGAATTTCTCAAATATTGAAGGCAAATAGGGTATCACGAACCAACTTTTGCTCTCAATTTCATTCTCCTTATCACTGTTATCCTATTTTGATGTCTGTTTATAGATTAAAAACTTCAATCTCGAATGTATTGTATTAAATATGAAGTCAATTGGATAGTCATTTTCTAAGAATGTATTAACAACAATTTCATTCTTTAAGTGATATTTTGGATGCGACAGCAAAACGACCTTATCCAGCATGTCAATTATTACACCTCTCTTCTGTGATAGCTGATGGAGAGAATGGTAATTGATAAATCTGCCCGAAAATGTCGATTTGTGGAACCAATCGAATTTTATTACACCATTGTTTTTTATTAAAGTGATGTCGAGAAAATTCAATTTTTCTCCTCCCACTACTAACGTAAATTTTATTCTTGAGTGCAATGAATTAAATAACGTACGAATAATTCGAATAATATGGTATGGACAATTATTGTATATTTATATTCTGTGTAAAATTTTTTTAATTATATAGAAAAATTCGCGCACCAATTTCCGCGCTGTGTATATGCTGTTATTGTCCATGTATTGTATTGTATTTTTTAATTTTGAGAGTCCGATTAATATTCATATTTTATTTTAATTACGCTGGCTGAAAGATGCGGCAAACAACTTATATGTTTTTTAACTTTATTTTATTAACGTTTGGAGAGATTTCGCTTAAATTAATGAAACATTAGATAAAACATTGTAGAAATATTAAAGGATACGGTCAAAATTAGATTCTTAAAATTTTGTTTGTTTAACAACGTAACACATTTATTTGGCACGTATAAAAATAAATTTAAATTCGCACATCCAAGTATAAAAAATTCAAAAGCGAGAGATACGTATATCAATGAGATATTAAATAATAATTAAGTAATGCTTTTAAATCATTACATTTTTCTAGAATACAAACTTTCAAGCTATCTAGACAGATTTCGCGTTGGATACCTGTTCACATTTGTAATACGTTTTTCCATAAACAGAGCATTTATTTTAATTGGTGAGATCAACAAGAACATGGGAGAATTGACAAAAAGATACAGTAGCTATTTAGAAAGAAAAATGATGAGAAAACAAGGAAAATAAAACCGATTCATTATTAGTATATACGCGGTATTGAGAGGCAAACTCGAACGGTTTCTCTTTGCATCATTCGATCTCACCAATAAACAATGAGCAAGTTGTGGAAATTTTTATACATCTATCAAAATTTGAAACAGAAGGCATTCAATCGTCGTTAGTTTGTGTAAGAGATACGTGGTTTAAAAATTAGTAATACTTCAATCCCGGCGAAGGTTCAATTAGGCTTTTTACAATTAGGAAAGATCAGATTTGCTTTACCATCAAATGATGCAAGGAGAAATTGCTTGGAGTTTATTAAAAACACAGAGGACAACATTAAAAGATTACCGCTGCATGAAAGAACTACAGTTAGAAATCGATGATACCTATCATTGAAAGTGTGGCCTCATTATCATGCAGTAAAAATTCAAACAATCAGACATTGTCACGTTTAATATAGACTACTTATCTTTTTGCTAAGAATAATCCCAATATCATTTTTACCAGAGCTGACAAAAGTAACATTACTGTTGCCCTGAATAGAGACGGTTATATAGGTAAAGTTAACAACATATTATCAGACATGGATACATACATTACGATAAACAGGGATCCAATGTCAGGTCTTGTTAAAAAGACACAAGCCATATTAAAAAATTGGGGAAAAAGGGAATACATTTCCCGCTCAACATACAGAAAATTGTATTATACAGTGACGGGACATTGCCGAGAGCCTATGCATCTTCTAAGATACATAACCCAATGGAGAAAAAAACAATGTTTGAAAATGTTTTTTAAAATATTTTTAAAAACTTTTAAAAACGTTTAAAAACATTTATTTAAACGTTAAAAAAACATTTACTTAATGTTAAAAAAATATTTTTTTAATATTTAAAG
This sequence comes from Acromyrmex charruanus, assembly GCA_017607545.1. NCBI lineage: Eukaryota > Metazoa > Arthropoda > Insecta > Hymenoptera > Formicidae > Acromyrmex > Acromyrmex charruanus. The sequence goes on from JAANIC010002572.1 coordinate 42,951, forward strand.
GAAATGTTTGTTTAATGTTAAAAAATCGTTTTTTAAATGTTAAAATTATTTGAACAAAATTAGAAAAAATATTATACAACGCAGAATATCTTTTATAATTTGTTATTTTTTATCGATAGTATAATTTACTTTAGTTAACCAATTTTATATTAATTAATATTAATTTTTAATTATATTTTTTATCTTTTTTACTTACGGGGTTTTGAACTTGGGATCTCAGGGTTATGAGTCTCATACCTTATCCGTTATGTCATTTATAATTATCGATGTACACAGTTCCCATATAAATGATATACTTATAACGCAATTATGTTGGGTTAACTTCTCTTCCGTGTTTATTTTTTTATTCCGACCCGTTTTTTTATTTATTTGAATTTTAGAAAATAATACAATTTTTTAACTTTTACATTAAACATCAAATAAACGTAAAATAAATGTTTTTTAACATACGAAGTCTGTTTAAAAAGTATCGCGAATTTTGAATTTTCGCGGGTTACGTATATTCGATTTTCGATTTTTTTGTGGCGTTATGTTGGTACTCATGTCTCTCACTTATGCCGACAAGTTCGGCCATTTTGAATGTTCAATTAATTTTTGACAGCTGCTTTGCTTGCACGTGTTTTGGCTCGTCTTCGATTTTTGCCTATTCCAAAAAATGGATCAAAGAATCTGTATCAAATTTTGTGTGAAAAACAAAATTAAGTGCGCGGACGCATTCCGAATGTTGACTGTGGCATATGGTGAAGCTACCTTGGACCGAAGCAACGTTTATCGGTGGTACAAAATGTTCTCAGAGGGCCGAGAAGATGTGAACGACGAAGAGCGTGCCGGACGCCCGAGCACGTCAACAACAGACGAAAACATTGATGAAGTGAAGAAAATAGTATTGGCCAATCGTCGAATCACCGTTACAGAAGTTGCTGAGGACCTAAACATATCGATTGGCTCATGCCATTCGATTTTTACCAATGATTTGGGCATGAGACGGGTCGCCGCGAAATTCGTACCAAAATTGCTCAATTTCGACCAAAAACAGCATCGCATTAACATTGCTAAGGAGCTGTTGGACTCTGTCCGCAACGACCCAAATGTGCTCCAGAGGGTCATAACTGGTGACGAATCATGGGTTTATGGTTATGACGTGGAAACCAAAGCTCAATCATCCCAATGGAAGCTGCCGCACGAGCCAAGACCGAAAAAAGCGCGCCAAGTTCGATCGAATGTGAAGGTTTTGCTTACAGTTTTCTTCGATTGCAAGGGCGTGGTGCATTATGAGTTCTTGCCACAGGGTAGAACGGTCAATAAGGAATATTACCTGCAAGTTATGCGCAATTTGCGCGAAGCAATCCGCTAGAAACGCCCGGATTTGTGGAAGAACAAAAATTGGTTTTTGCACCATGATAACGCCCCTGCTCACACATCGTTGCTTGTGCGCGAATTTTTGGCCAAAAACAACACACTAATGGTGCCGCAGCCACCGTATTCCCCAGATCTGGCCCCCTGTGACTTTTTCTTGTTCCCGAAACTGAAGAGGCCCATGAAAGGACGACGCTACGCTACGATTGAGGAGATAAAGACGGCATCGAAGGAGGAGCTGAACAAGATCACAAAAAATGATTTTTTGAAGTGCTTCGAGGATTGGAAAAAACGTTAGCACAAGTGTATAATATCTGATGGAGATTACTTTGAAGGGGACAAAATACATATTCATGAATAAATAAATAATTTTTGAAAAAACACAAAATTCGCGATAGTTTTTGAACAGACCTCGTATATCTCGAGCATCACGGGTTTTTGCCATAATGTGAAACACTAAATTTACTGCCAAAATTAGGTTAAGACCGTAAAAACAATGGCTGCAACATGAAAAATAAAGAAAGCACAAAAATGCGATTTTGCCAAAATCAATAAAAAATTCAAAAATCATGGCATAATATTGTCAAATTTCATTATATTTCATGTACAAAGTGCATCTACTATCTGTAAAATTTTGCGTATTTGATGAAACTCTTCAACTCTTTGACGAAAGTTATACTCAAAAAACCAAAAGGTGATATAATTTTTGCCGGTACTGTACTTTCGTTACTTCCCACCTATCCTGTGCCATATGTACCTATCCATTATAAAAGAAAAGAACGAATATCAAGTCTGAAAATAAACGCGCGCAATTCGCAGGTTAAAATTGATCTTTCTATTTTATTATGCGCACTACTTGGCAACATCGCAATACATTGCGATCTTTAATGTTTATCATGTATGTGTATTATTTGACAACATCGTAATTGTATCAAAATTACATTAATGATATCATCAGAACATGTAGTGACATGTCAAATGGTTTTGGGTGCGAAAAGAAAAAAGGAAGATAAGAGAAAACGGCAATGCATCAAGAAAAAGATGATAAGGATGTGAGACAGCACGCACAACTGCGGCAGCGGCTCGCAACGCATTTTGGGATGGGCGCGGGGTCTGCGGCGGCGGCGGCAGCAGCCCGCGGCAGGGTCGCAATGATGTCATAGCGGCACGTATCATTGTGGTACTGATGTTTACGTAAACACCGATAGTCGGGACCACGCCTTTCTCTCCCTTCCTCCCTCTTCCCGCACCTACGAGTACACTCCGCGCCCATCTCGCCTACAGATTATCCAGAATCCGTTATATTATACTACTAATTTACATTACTATAAGACGACATTAGGTAAGAATCGCATACCCTAATCTCTCTTGGCCGATCTCGCGCCGCAATTAGAGTAATATTCGGAATACATTCGGTTTGGTTTGCTAATGTTCACATCGATCATTTATTATATTTCTAATCAAAGAACATAACTAAATTATTTTTACGTTACAAATTTTCCTGAACTTAGTTGGATTAAAACAAAAAGTTTCCTACTCATAATTTTGAATAAATTAAGTAGTATTTATGATTTATTTTTAAATAAAAACTTTTTTTATTCAATTGGATTAAAAAACTGCATTTTCCATTTAGACTTTTGAATTGAGCAGTATTCACACAAAATACTATAATATTATTTTTAGATTGAAAAGTATAGAGATAATAATGTATTCCATACTATTCCTATAAATGAATAAAAATGCATTCAAGATTGAAAAGAAATAGACATTTGTTTCATGCAATTCCTATAAATAAATAAAAATGCATTCAGAATTGAAAAGGATTAACATTCGTGAAAATGTATTTCTAAAAATCCGAATCCATTTTAATCCATTTCAATTCATTCTCGTTTGCTGGATTATTATTTGTTTTCAACTGATTGTGAGTACGAATTTTTATGCAATTACAGATTCATCTTTTGGGAAATTCATAAGAAGTCACTAATTTAAACACAGGAATACTTACATAAATCGGATTATGTTATTTCCTGATAAAAACCATTAAACTTTAAAATAAATTCCTTGAAATACCTAACGTATTTGGAATTGCGGATATAAGCATATTTTTTTATCTGGGAATCTAACTTTGTATCATGAAATGGAAATGCTTATATAACCAGATTTAATATTTACTTGGATGAACTTTTAAAGACTGATTTGTCCATATCTATGATATATCATATATATATATATATATATTTAATATATGTATATGTAGGATAACTTCGATATATACGCTGCACCTATTAAAAACTTAATTTATTAAGTATTATTTACTATGTTTAAAGTAAACGACTAAAACTATATCAGTAAAAACTTTGCACTGTCTACTATTATGAAAAAAATATTAGAAATCTGAAATATTTATATTTTGTATTAAAAAATGAACTTTTTTAAAACTTTTGCCCTAGAGGCGGGATATATGACTACTTATAGAGAGAGGGGAGGGAGGGGTAT
>JAANIC010002572.1:62502-79458 GCA_017607545.1 Acromyrmex charruanus
CGGAGAGCCGAGACAAGGCCGACAAATTGGCCGAGAGACTGGCGGCCGTCTTCGCGGACCGAGACGATGTTAAGGTCTCCCGTCCGACGAAGACGGCTGAGATCAGGGTCTCCGGGTTGGACGACTCGGCCACCCCCATAGAGGTGGCCGACGAGCTTGCCAAGGCCTGCGGGCGACTCCCACCGGAGTTTAAGGTTGGAGGAATCAGCAGGGCCCCCAATGGTTTGGGCACCTGCTGGGTGCGGTGCCCCGTAGAGGCGGCCAAACAATTAGTGGCCGCCTCATGCATCAAGGTGGGGTGGTCGAGCTGCAGAGTAGCTCTGCTGCCGGCCCGAGGCCTCCAATGCTATCGGTGCCTGGAGGCCGGTCACGTGCAACAAAAGTGCACGAGCACTGTTGACCGATCCGGGTCGTGCTACCGGTGCGGGGGCATCGGCCACGCGGCTCGCGAGTGTCGCGGCAGGGTTGATTGCCCCGCGTGCCGCGGGCTCGGCCGCCTCTCGGTGCGCCGCATCGGCGGCGCCGAATGTGCCGCCGCCAGAGCAAAGAATAATAGGGGAGGGCAGAAGCCCAGTGGCCCCCCCACTACCACCGTCGCGGAGGAGACACCCGCGGCGGCGACAACTGAGGCGCCGTCGGCCGTGCCCGACGTAAAGATGGCCGTCGTGGCGGAGGTAACCACCGCGGCGGCCAGGGAGGCGGCCGGCGGCGCAAACGTCGGTGAGGTTGAGGAGCGTGGGATCACAAATTAATGTCCCTCGCCCTCGCCCAGACGAACCTCAACCATTCGGCTGGGGCACAAAGCATGCTCATGCAGTGCCTCACCGAGTGGGGGGGAGGACTGGCCATCTCCGCGGACCCATATCGAATCCCGGAGAGTCACCCCAACTGGGCGGGGGACTCTCTGGGTCGGGTGGCGGTGGTCAGCCAGCACGCGCGCGACACCCCGCCGATGATTCCCATATCGACCGGGGAGGGGTTCACGCTGATAGAGTGGGGACCCATCGACGTAGCGGGGTGCTACTTCCCTCCTCGCCTAGACAGGAGGGAATACGAGGACGCCCTGGAGTCTCTGGAGGAGCACATACGCCGACGCTCCCCCAGGCCGATACTGGTGGGTGGAGATTTCAACGCCCATGCGTTGGAGTGGGGCTCTCCATCCACCGACCCCAGGGGCGACAGCACCCTGCTGTGGGCGGCGAGGTACGGCCTAGTCTTATTGAATAGGGGCCGTGCCAGCACCTTCGTGGGGGCCCGGGGGGAGTCCATCGTCGACTTGACATGGGCAACTCCCGCGGCGGCCATCAAGATCCGAGGATGGCACGTGGACGCTGACTCCTTGGGAGAGATGACGGATCATCGCCTGATCCGCATGGAGTTGGTGTCCACCCCCGCGGAGGTGTCACTAAGACGCCGCCGACGAGCGATGGAGCGTCGATGGGCCCTGCGCAAGCTGGACCCCGGCGCCCTCGAGGTGAGCCTCCTCTCCTCCACCTGGCCGGAACCTAACCCGGCCCGCTCGGTGGAGGAGGAGGCCGAATGGCTTGGGGACGCCATGTCGCGCGCGTGCGACGCGTCGATGCCCCGCTGCCGTCCTTTTGCGAGAAGGGCAGCCTATTGGTGGTCCGAAGAGCTAGCTGAGCTACGACGGGCCACCGTGGTTGCCAGGAAAGTGTACACTCGCCGCAGACGGCGGGGCACTGACGCAGAGCTGGAAGTAGCCGCTGGGGCGCTCCGTGAAGCGAGGAACGCTCTTAGGGCGGCCATTAGGAGGGCGAAGGCCGACGCCTGGCGCGAGCTAGTCTCCTCCCTGGACAAGGACCCGTGGAGGAGGCCCTATAAGATTGTAACGAAGCAGTTTCGTCCATGGGCCCCTCCGATAACGGAAACCCTAGACGCTCAGTTCCTGGAGGACGTNGACGCTCGTTCCTGGAGGACGTGGTGGGCCGCCTCTTTCCCACGAGGGAAAGAGACATCCCCGAGAGGGTCGGCCCCCCGTCCGGATGGACGGAGGAGCTGAGCGTCACCGGGGTGGAGATGAAGGAGGCTTTCGGCCGTCTGAGCGGGAGGCCGCGGGCGCCGGGACCCTCCGGCGTACACGGCAGAGTCTGGCTCGCCGCGGCCCCCATCGTGGGCGATCAACTGAGGCAGCTCTTCACGAGCTGCCTCAGAGAAGATATATTTCCCAGGTCGTGGAAGATGGCCAGGCTTGTCCTTCTACGCAAAGAGGGCAAGCCGGTGGAGAGTCCCTCACCTTATAGGCCAATTTGCCTGCTGGACGATGCGGGAAAACTGCTGGAGCGAGTCATCGCTGCCCGCATCGTCCGGCACCTGTCCCGGGATGGTCCCGATTTATCCCGCGGTCAGTACGGCTTCCGGGAGGGCCTGTCGACCATCGACGCTGTCAGGCAGGTCAGAGCCCTCTCGGAGCAGATGACCGCGAGTGGGGAGGTATCGTTGGCGGTATCACTGGACATCGCCAACGCCTTCAATAGCGTCCCATGGGGCCGGGTCGTGGAGCTATGAGAGAACACCATCTCTTGCCCCCCTACCTGGTCGCCGCAGTTGAGGACTATTTCCGGGACAGGCAGCTGGAGTTCCATGATAAACAGGGACTCCAGCAGCGGAGGGACGTGTCGTGCGGCGTTCCACAGGGGTCCGTGTTGGGCCCCCTACTCTGGAACGTCGCATACGACTGCGTTCTCCGCGCGGCCCTACCCCCCGGCTGCCGCGTCGTCTGTTACGCGGACGACACGCTAGTGGTAGCCGGGGGCCCGACCTGGGGAAGAGCCGTGGGAACGGCGAACGTCGCAGTGGCGTGCGTAGTCGGCTCCATAAAGGAGTTGGGCCTGAGGGTGGCCCCCGCTAAAACGGAAGCACTGTTCTTCCACGATGGGAAGAGCGGAGTGCCCCCTCGGGCACATATAGTGGTGGACGATGTCCGCGTCCCGGTGGGACCCACTATCAAGTATCTGGGTCTCACCGTGGATGGTCGCTGGGGCTTCGTCGAACACTTCGACGAGCTAGCCCCGCGATTGGGCCGTCGGGCAGACGCTCTGCTCGGCCTCATGCCCAACCTTCGCGGTCCGAACGAGTCGGTCAGGCGGGCATATATGCACGCCGTCCTGTCCGGGGCCCTTTACGGGGCCCCGGTATGGAGTGGGAAGGCTCTGGCCAGCCGTCGCATCAAAGAAAGGTTGCACAGTGTGCAACGGCGGCTGGCCCTTCGCATATGTAGAGCCTACAGGACGGTGTCGTATGCGGCTGCCATGGTCCTCGCGGGGATCCCCACTGTCGAGTACGTGGCCGACGCCCTGGCAGAGACCTACGCCAGGGTGAAGGCCATTCGGCTTCGGGGGGGTATCGTAACCCCGGGGACCGTCGACCGACTGAGAGGGAACGCCCGTCGGCGGGTCTTTGGAGAGTGGCGTGCCACTCTCGAGAATAGCCCGCCGACAACGGACGGCCGGACTGTGGAGGCCATCCTCCCCTGCCTCGAGGAATGGGTAGGTAGGGGATGGGGCGGACTATCGTTCCACGCGACGCAGGTGCTCACCGGACACGGATGTTTCGGGGAGTACCTGTGTCGCATAGGTAAGGAGCCGAACGCGCGCTGTCATCATTGCGACGGGGACCGGGACACCGCGCAGCATACGCTGGAGGCCTGCCCGGCATGGGCGGGCGAGCGCGGTGTCCTGGTCCGAGAGATAGGGGGGGATCTCTCCCTGCCGGCTGTCGTGAGGGCGATAGTCGGCGGGGAGAGAGCATGGAAGGCCTTCTCCTCCTTCTGCGAACGGGTGATGTCGCAGAAGGAGGAGGCTGAAAGGCGGAGGGAGCGGGCCCCGGGTGGACGTGGCCTTCCTCTGCCGCCACCGGGCGGTGGAGGTGATGAAGGGGGAGGTGTTGCGCGGGGCGGTGGCGTTGGGGGACAACGCGGGCGCCGGCTACAGCCGGATCGCTCGCGACCCGGGTCACAGCTCGCGCATGCTCGCCGTCGGGACCGCCCCACGGGGCGAAAACGGCGGCGACCTCCTCTCCCTATACCTGAGGAGACGGAGGAGGAGGAGGACGACGAGGATGAGCATGGGGGGGACGGGGTCAGAGGCCCCTCATCCCCCGTCATCACCGACGGCCCCGCGTCGCGGACGCGGGGTGCAGTGACGCGGCGGCGAGCTGCCGACCCCAGGGTCGCACCGCCGCCGGACAATGGATAACCCCCCTGCGCGCGGGGTTGTAGTGCCGCCGCCCCCTAGTCGCACTGCGTGACGGGGGCGGGGTTTCTGCATCGCCGCGCGCGGGGGATGCGCCGCGAGAGCACGTCTCGCGGCCCCACGATATGAGGGGCGCCAGACTCTTGAGATCGGCGCCCCTTGGGGGGCTGGGGATTCCGGCGGGGGCCGGGATCCCCAACTCCCGTCCCCCAACAACAACCGGGGTGGCGGGCGCGGGGGTGGTGTCCCCCCCAGCGCCCGAATCGGGCAGTTAGTGCCTTCGCACCACCCGGGGCTCTCCCGGGCGGGTAAGACTGTCGGCCACAGCCGACCGGCCAGAGGGGCTCCCAGAAGAATGCTGCACGTGTTCCTGGGAGCCCCTCAGTTATGGCCTGTGCAGGACACCCGGAGGGGTTTTAGTGGGTGCAAGCCCCACATAACCCCGGGCTCTCCCCCGAGACCCGGGGTATGCGTCAGGCATTTCCCCTCCGTTACAAAAAAAAAAAAAAAAAAAGATGTTTAGTACTGGTAGTATATATTGGAACGCGGCATGTGTACATACAACTGTATTTCTAAGGCCCGATTCTACAAATATAAGATTAACTTCAATCCCGGTTTATTTTTTTCTAAAATTGGAAAATTTTCCAAAATAAATCTTACATTTATTGGATCGAACCTAATACACGTTTTCGTCCCTGAGCTCAGATGGTTATATAGGAAACGGAATAAAAATGTCGATAATTAATCGATTGAATTTCCTGCATGATCATATTAATTCAGAGGGCATAAGTATCTTATACAAACCTCTAATATTGACTTTGATTAAGTTCTGCCGTCGCTCCAGCATCCCCTTAATGAAAATGAACTTAATTATATTTTGGAAAGCTCTCGAGATAAGCTACAAGAATGTGTAATGAAAAAAAGGGGGAATTCCATTTAAAAAATTCATCTTGACCCTGACCTGATCTTGACAACGCCATCCTAGGTTAAATAACTACTATCATTGAATGCCTTTTTTTAAGTTTTACTTTTGTAAGAAACATTTTTTTCTAAAATGCAAAATCGTTTATGAGATATTTGGGTGTATCCAGACTTTTGGATTCTTATAATCATTTTCTGAACGGCGCGTATACTTGGCGTACTTTTTTAATCTTTTCTTAAGAAATTTTTTTGTACTGTTTAATTATACTCCAAATATAAATCATAAACAATTTATGATTTATATTCGAAGAATAACTTAGTTGCTTATAGAATATATTCCTCTTGATGATGTATGTAGATTATAGACAAACATAACTTGTCTACAACTTCTTTTATTGCGTGTTAATATAATAAAATAAAATAAAAAAATCGTCTGTTCTTAGGCAATGCGATGAGATTGAAATAGTCATTACTCTAAGACGCTCAGAGACAATATATCCAACATATTGTCAATATTCTTAAAGCCTCGATCAGCTGTGATCGCACAGTTTTCCGATAGCTTATTTAAATATTGACTCTGTTCAACAATAGTAGCACAAAAACTTTCTAATATGAAATTGATCAAACCATCCGCTGTCATAGATATTAAGTACTTTAACGTATTACATTTTTTGTTACATTCAGACCAAGTTACACTTTGATTCACCGCAGACCCAGACTTCTGAATCTCAATTTCTAAACAATCGATTATTGATTGAACCTAACTGTATCGAGCACGGAATGGTAACGGTAAATTTATTTTTAAAGACTGTTTTGAAGACCAAACTATTGTTTTAAATAATGTGCTAAAATAGGAAGAGTTCTTCGAAAAACAGCACATGCATTATTAGCACTACCTCCAAATTCATCGCCAAGTCTTGCAAAAGTATCATTTAATTTAATTTTATAAAGTGTTAAGCAAATTTCTTCTATTGTAATTCCTGTTTCTTGACTTAATAATTTTATTAAAAAGAAAGCATCATTCGGAATATCCAAATACATTTTTGGTTTATTTGTAATAAGTGTCATTTTTAAATTTCTCGCAAATTTCTTCTGTTCATACATATTTTGTTTCACTACCTTTTCGCTTGTTTCTTCGGATGGTAGATATTCATCATCGTCGCAGTCGTTAAATATATCATCAAGATTACTCGTTATAGTAGTACTAGTTATCGATGAAGATTGTACCACTTTTTGCTTCTATTGAATCATGTATTTCTATGCTGTTGCACAATAAGCATCTCGCATAACAATTACATTTTATACGTATTTGCTACGCATTATTTTTTAGTCTGTAGGATTTCATTCAAACTTTCTATTTTCTGACGCTTTAGAATTCCTGGACATTCACGTTTTAAATGACAACATTGTCTGTCAGGTTGATAATCAAATATTGTAGGCAATACTTCTTTTCTTAATCGTATAGATTTGGATCAAGCCATATTCTCATATAGTTCTCTATACAACTATAAAACGAATTGTGAATTATGTTTTGCTATTAATTTTAAAAATAATATTTAAATTTACGTTAAAATGATCTTCACAGTAAAACATGCTGGTGTTCAATGATATGGACAAAGCATCGTCACGTCTTGCGATCTCGAACCATTTTTTCCTCATATTTCCTTTTACCGATACAAATACCTTTGAAGGCGTGGAAACAGTCGTACTTTTACATAAGGGAACAAAGCATCACTTGTAACAACGTTTTTTCATTGCTTTTGCATGTTTTCACTCATTTTGAAATGCTATAAGGCAGCTGTCAAATCAGCTGTACCGAATTATGACGTCACATCATGGCGCGCGAAAATAAATGTGTTTAACGTGCTTGTAATTTTTAATATAATAAAAATAACACATTTAATTATTTTTAATGCATATTGTGATTGTAATCATTGTTTTTATTATAGCATTTCAACTTTCATTTAAAGTGAAAATTTAAAAATCGTGGAAGACCCTTGACACGAATCCATGACACCGAGCACTATTTTAGTTCCTCGATATTGCGACAGCGGCACTGTCATTAAGTGCCTCGCTAGAAGAAGCAGAAACTAGATCAACAGAAACGATCAGAATTATTGACCTACTCAGGCCCATAACAAGCTTCTTATGTGCCCTGGTCAAAATTTTTTCTCTTGAGAGGAAACATAATAATAAAACAAATATGATATTAGCTATTTCAATTTTTATGTACAAATAATGTCTTTATAAACAAAAAATATACGATATTATTCACATATTATATTATTTTCGGTTGATTTTCGACTCTGCCCGAAGCGTTGAGCAGCAATTTCACTCGTAACATACAAATGAAATTTTCGTAGACTCCGTTCTTTTATACTAAAATCCTTAGCTCATTTCTACAAGCATAGTATTGTTCTTTGAAGTTTTTTGTAAGTCGTCAGGTATATTGATTTCAAACGTACCAAGCCTGAAATTGTTATATGCAACACATTTTTTACTTATTTCGGATGTTCGTATGAAAGTATCAAACAGCACTTAGTAGGAAGCGTCATTTCTCTCATCACTCACACGCAAATATAAAAATAGATTGAATCATTATATAAATCAGCAATATATTATCAGCTGGAAACGCCATAATAATAACATATTTTTTTACGAGATATTGACATTTCCATGATTTTTCATGAGCATTATATACCACGTTCATAGAAGTAGTTTGCAAGATCTCGGCGTGGTCTCGTGCGTAGGGTGCGAGATCAGAATGTTAGAGATCCCATGATCAATTCCTTTTTTCTCTTTTCGTTCCTTTTTTTTTTAAATAAGTGACATTGTCAATAAACACATGTTACAGGCCAAATATATTTTTATTTAATTATTGAAATTATATGTGTATTTCTAAAAGTATTAAACCGACAATTGTAGCAAAAATAATTCGACGTAATATGCGTCGAATTGATAGAAATCAGTATTTTTATGTAAATGAAATCTGTTTACTTTTAGAAAAAATCCGAAAAGAAATCATGTTTTTGAAATAATGTTACGTTTGGTGTCGATCAGTATTTTCTGTTAAATGTTTCTTTTATAGTGAATGTATGAAAATTCTGATAATGAATCAAATTGCAAAAGTTATATAATTATAGAATGTCAATATAATTTTGTAGTTCACAAAACGCCTTTATATGTTGTACAATATACAAATAATTTTTTATTTATCTATTGAAGTGATCAGTATTCTTCCTTGTTGGAATGAACGTTATTAAGTTTTTAGGTGCTCGGAAATACAATAGTTGCACATTTTGAATCGACTTTTGAAGCATCGCCTTCTTTTTCCTCGCCGCCTATTATTCTCAACGCTCGACGGCTGAGTCGCACGTGGACGTGTATTTCAGGAGCGTTGCACTATAAAAACATATGCTGCGACCGAACCTTCCAGTAAATTATCAATCCTTTACTTTCTTTCCTACATAATTATAATTTTCTTTATTAAAGCAAACTTTCTATTAAAATATATATATACATTTTACAATATAATGAGTGAGGTCGTCCATCGGCAATCTCGATGAGGCGATGGAACAATCCTATTTGATCTACATGTAATTGAGTGAGATCAATTATGATATCACTCCGAGAAGGAAGAGAACAATCTCGATGTGGAGGAAGAGGATTAAGAATTCAGCGGAAAATGAGGAGGAGAAGGAGGAGGAGGAGGGGGAAGAGGAGGAGAGGGGAAGGGGGAGGGGGGGAGGAGGAGGAGGAGGAGGAGGAGGAGGAGGAGGAGGAGGAGGCGGTGGAGGAAGANTTCAGCGGAGGATGAGGAGGAGGACGGAGAGGGAGAGGATGTGGAGAAGGTAAGAATATTTTTTTTATTATATATTTTTTTCTTTCTTTTTTTCTTTAATATTTCTTGTTCGCGTTATAATACTGCCACGCATTTGGGGAATGGACTCCGCGGCGGCTGTCTAAAATGCATTTTGGGATAGACGCGGGGTCTGCGGTGGCGGCGGAATGTAGGAATATCGGTAAACCGATAGCGCTGGGACTCATATCAATAAACACCGATAGCGCCGGGACTTCCCGCGCCTCCCCTCCCTTCCCCGCGTCAGTACCCCCCGCGCCTTCTACTCCGCGCTAACGAGTATTCCCCGCGCCCCGCGCCCCCCTCAGAGGATCTGGGTTAGAACCGCCACTATTATACTACTGCTGAAGAGGACTTCAAAGTAAGTTGAAATGTACAAAGTAAAGAAGATATTATTTATCAGAGGATTCGTAATTTGATTATTTTTTGTAAGATGTTATGTCTAATCATCTGCGTTTGACTCTCATTAGCTTTGATTTATATTAATGTATTGTATATATATTCTGATATTGAAAATATAAAAGCATAGATCACTAATATATTTGTGTATTGAACATAAAAAACATATCTCTTTTTATTAAACGTAGAAAAAAGAGGACATCAGTACACCTTTTTGTTACACGTAACAAAAAGAGATGAAGTAGCTACACATGTATGTGAATATGAATTAGAAATATATTTTATGTTTTGTAATGTGTGTACATCATAATACACATAAAATATATTCTAATATTCACCACTGTGTCTATATCATATCATGAAAAGTTAAGTATAAGTAACTTCTGTCTCTTCTTATTATGGCCTTCTACAATAAGCCATTAGTATAAATCAGAAGTCAGAAGCTAAAAATTGACCAATCACAGTCTGACTTCTAATTTATGACTGATTTATGGCTTATTATTGTAAAAGGCTCATTAAATATAATAAAAAGAGATGGAATAGCTACATATGTATGTGCAATGTATTTATGTACTGACAATATGTTACATCCTAAGTTAAAATGACATTGCGAACAAAGGAAAAAAAAGTGCTATTACATTACATATGTATACAAGTATTTCAAATACATGTTTGTATTCGAAGATATATCTATGTCACAGTCAGAGTGTTCATTTAGTAAAAATATATTATTGTAACTTGCTATTAGTCAACATTATACCTATAAGTGTATACATTTATTAAAACACTTTGAATATGATATATTTATATACATTTCATAATCTCAAAGAACAATACTATGCTTGTAGAAACGAGTTATGAGCTTTAATATAAGAGCAATGAGTACTCGAAAATTCCATTTATATGCTACGTCTGCTACGAGAGTGCCGCTTGTCGTTTCGACATCCAAGTCGAGTAAAAAATGTGCTATATACAATAATTTCAGACCTTGCACGTTTAAAATAAGTAGCTAGCGATTTACAGAAAAATTCAATGAACAATACTATGTTTGCAGAAACGAGTTATGAGCTTTAGTATAAAAGCAATAAGTATTCAAAAATTTTTTTTTTATATGCTACGTCTGCTATGAGATGGCCGCTTGTCGTTCCGACATCCGAGCAGAATCGAAGCTCAACTGAATCGCGTTCCGAGCCCTGATATATATGTATATGTAAATAATTCAGTAAATAAAATCATTTGAAAAATTTAGACATGTATTGTATATACATACACACACGCACGTACGCACGCACGCATACGCACGCGCGTGTCTATTATATATACATATACATATATACATATATATATATATATATATATATATATATTTAACGTTTAAAGATAGCTGAATACGCGTGACCCCCCGACGCGCCAAAGGCACGGCCCACCGAATGCGCGGGCCGCGAGGAGTATCGTCGCGAGCCTCTAAGCTCGAATGGCGCGGCGCGCCTGCTAGGCCATCTCCGCTCCTCGCGATCCGCGGCAATAGTAGATCGGGTGGACGCGTGTATTCGGCTATCTTTAAACGTTAATATCTCGTTAATTATTGCGAGCATTGCAAAATGGTACATGATTTTTCTACTCAGTTTAGTCTACTCTACCTTTCGGGACGAATGGGGCCGTATATTCACGCCACCCTGTATATACGCACGCACGCACGCACGCACGCACGCACCCGTGTGTGTGTGTTTGTGCAAGGTCCACAGTGAGCAAACGCGGCACCCATCTTGCCGATAGTTTTTTTATACCCAATTGTTCGTGCAAAATTGAAATCACTATGCTATGTGATATGCTTGTAGCCTCAACAAGCTCGCGCACTTTCACTCGTCGATCAGTCAAAACAATATCGTGGACTTTATCGATGATTTCTGGCGTAGCAGCCTCAACGTCCCGAACGAGGGACGTGTGCACATGTGGATGTATGACTACGTTTAAATCCATTCACCCAATTGTATACAGACGCAAACGCTGGTGCAGATGTGCTATGAACATTATCCAACTCTGCTTTGATTTCTTTCGGCGTTAAATCTTTCATATGTAGATGTTTGCTCACTGCACGAAACACATTTTTTTCCATTTTGGAAAAAATACAAAGGTTGTTCGCTTTAATCGTCTACAGAAATAAAACGCGATGAATTCCGCTCAAAATTTGACAGTAATCAGCTGAAAGATATGACACTGTGAGTGTCCTGTGATAGATTTTCTAAGAACTTATTGACTTGTCCTCATAAGAGATGATTATGGGTGCTTTCTAACAAGTGACTCACTTAGTACAATAGTGATTATCTCATCCTTGTATTGACGAACAACAAGACTGTAATGATGCATCGCGTCATACCGTATCACACTATGTCTCTTGTTGGAAGGCACTCTATAAAGTCAAAATTGGTTAAAAGGTTATTGTGATATGTGTTTCTTATTGGACCCTATAAAGCCCCTATAAAGCCTATCGCACCCTATAAAGCCAGAATGGGAAAGGTTAGTATCTTTATGTCATTCGTGAAAATATCACTTTTATTTATCATACAAGTGATATGGTTAAATGTTATAACAATAAATTGTGCTTTGTCTAATTATTCCAATGTCAGAGACGTTAATCGTGGGTTAGCGAGCTATAACAAAATGCTACAGCCGTAAATCGTGCTTTGGTTAGTTATAAATAAATGTCAAAAGCGTTCATCGTGGGCTAATTATTTTTAATTTATTGCTAGAGGCGTTAATCGTGGGCTGGCGAGCTATAACAAAATGCCACAGCCGTAAATCGTGCTTTGACTAGTTATAGATAAATATTAGAGGTGTTTATCGTGGGCTGACTCTTTTTAATTTGTTGCCAGAGGCATTTCGATTATGAAATCGGGTGAAATATGATTGCCGAACTAATTTCTAGAATTTTGCGTCCACAATTGAAGAAATGTGAATGGATGCATTGTCATGATGGAATCAAAAACTGATTGCTTGGCACGACCGAAACAAAAAAATTAATGAACACATCTGTCTAAAATTTTAACAGTAATCCTGAGAAGAATCAAACTTTTCTAAAATTATAGCAGTTTGATATTTGTGGAATTATTTCTGTATTAGACAAACTTTTCGAACTTATATCCTCGTATAAGTCAACACAGCAATAATAATTCTGTATTAGAGTCTATAAAAACAGTATGTTTCATTGAACATGGATGTGACCTTGGTCTGACCCTGTAGACGCCATCCAAACTGAATATCAGCAAATAGCTTTTTTAAAACCTTACAACTTTTGTCTGAAGCGTTTCTTCCAAAACGTTACGAATCTTAGCACAAGAATGGTAACGTAATTGAGTCGTAGGGCGATATTCATAGTCGAGACTTATTTTCAAGACCACATCAAGTACAGTCTTAAAATGACATTTCAATTCATAGTCATGAAATAAGTCTGTACTTGAGAAAAATCTCAAGGCATTACTTATCGAAGACGATCTTATTTCATAGCATCTTGAGCAATCGCGACATAATTCATAAACGTATCTCATTTGTTATAAGCACGAGCTTGAGATTAGCTTATTAGTTGAATGATGAATTCATAGTCATTTAAGATTATCTTATTTGACTTATATATAGGTAAATAAGATTGCCTTCACCAAGTCGAGTCGAAGGACAACTTAAGCAAAAATCATATACGTATAAAAGGAGTAATAGCGAAAACTAGAGTGCACAGCATAATCCAGTTGTATTATTTTATAATAATAATGGATCTAGAAAATCTTGGAATTGTTGAAATTTAGGATATTAGCTTCTCAAGTGAAGAAGAAAACGAAATACAAATTCGTGCTCCCAAAAGATATATCCGTGATGGTCAAAACTCATTTGAATTCTTTAATGAATGGGAGTTTAAAAGAAGATTTCGTTTTTCAAAAAACTCTTATGTTTGGCATTTTGCCATTAATTGAAGAAGGACTCGCAAAAATAAATAATCACGGGTTACCAATATCCCCTGTCATACAGTTATTGATCTGCTTATGCTTTTATTCAACAACCAATTTTCAAGTTAGAATATGTAATATTATCTATTGAAATTATGTAACTTGATTGTCACGATAATGTTGAAATGATGTTATCGTATTATTTCATATGAAATCTCAATCATGATGACATAATCTTGATCTTTTCGAGTGTTACTTATAATATTAAAACTATCATATATAATATAAATGTGTACATAATATATACTTGATAATTTTTGTAATTTACAATTAAATTGAAAGATAGAAATTCAAAAGTATATATAATAATTTTATTTTTACAGCTTATTGTAGGAGATGTATTGCAAATTTCACAATCCATTATTTCTACTGGGTTGGCAAAGAAGTAATTGCGTTTTTTTAGGAAGAAATTGCTCAAAGTTGTACATGCAATATCTTCGTCAATAATGAATGAAATTTAAATTTAAAAAAAGGGTTTTAAAATTCGAAATCTCTACTTTTAAAAGCTTATCACATTTTTTAAGTTTATATGAGTTTGCTAATTTTTATATACCAAAAACTACGAGCTAAAAAAGACGGAAAATTTTCTTCTCACTTTGTGGATTTGTAACGTGCCCGAAACAAATTTGAGAAAATTTTCGACTACCTATCGTGAAGCTTGACACTTTCCTTATAAAATCTTTTTTTTTTAAATATTCCTACGATTTTTGGTTACTGAGTTATCGCGGATTAAATAAAAGGATCATTTTGACTTTAATTGCTCATAACTCCATTAAAAATTGTCGTATCGCAATTTAAAAAAGAGATTCTTAAAGCTGAAACTTTATTCGATTAAGATATATTTATATTAGTTGGTAAGAAAGTACTGCGGTTTTTACTGATAGATGCCTTAAAAAAAAACGCAATTACTTTTTTGCCAACCCAATAGAATTATTTTTCGTGTATTAACTTTTTAATAGCAAGTCAAATTAATCGTTATATAAAAATATCAATTTTCAGAAGAAGCACGTGCTGAAAACAAACGCTTGTTTAAGGAAGCTGGATATGGTGGTGGAGTCATAGGCATACCTTGTATTGATGGAGCAATAGATTATTCGTCTCGTACAGAGTAGATTTCAAGGTATTGAGGAAATATATAGAAACAGAAAAGGATACTTTTCCTTAAATATTTAGGTATTTTTGTTAAGATAATTATAGTTCTAATTAAATATATGTTGAAAAGAGAAAAGGCAATTATGTTTTACATATTATACTTATATACAAATTATCTATTGCATTTAAAATATACATTAATATACACATACAAGCTCATTTTATTAATATTCTGTATTCTCATTTATTATTATATATTTTATTTATGTTTATTTTTATTTATGTTCATATTTGTAGGCTGTTATTGGTCCTTGTACAGAATTTTTAGATATAGTTTTTGAATGGCCAGGAAGAGAACATGATAGCCGAATGTTTCAAAACTCAAGGATATATAGACAAAGAGAATTAGACGGAATACTCGTTGGAGACGCTGGATATCCGGCTTTACTTACGCCCATTGCTAATCCTATAACTGATGAAGAAATAAGGTTTTATGAAGAAATATTTTGTAGCTATAATAATATATTATTTGAAATAAATTGTTGTTATAATATGAAAAAGAAATTAAAGATTGAAGTTCAAAAAAGTTTTCTAGTGCGTACATATTTTTGTATAATTAACAATAATGTTCTGTTTAATTTATTCATTTATTTCATTAAGTTTTACATTTTCTTACCTTATTATAATTACATATAATATCATTATTAAATATTGATAATAATTACTAAAATAATATGGCATGATTCTCATTAATAATTAAAAAAATATATTACAGTTACAATATGATTCAACAATATGATATTATTACAATTACAATATGATAGTAGGACAAGAAGAATCATCGAGAGAACTTTTGGCATATGGAAAAAAAGATTCCTTTGTTTGTCTAGAGGACTGTGTACAAAATTATTAACGTCAACAACAATTATTATGGCATGTGCCGTATTTTTCATAATCTATCATTAATCTTAAATGATAATTTAAAAGAAGAAGAAATAGAAGATGGAAATATAAATGAGGAAGTTCCAATAGCTCCAATAGCAGGCTGGTGATGGTTTTATTGTGCAAAATGCCTTAATTGAGAGGCTTTAGATAAAAAAAAAAAATTCTTCCAATTGCAATAGAAATTATTAGAAAATTATTAGGAAATTATTATTATTTTTCTATAAATTAAATTTACTACAATTCAATAAATATACAGTGTAAAATAGAAATTGGATTTTTAATAAATTGGATTTTGTAAAATAAATTGTAAAATAAATTGGATTTTATAATGGATTTTTGTTTTAAATAAAAGATAACGCAATGTAAGATTAGAAGTATATTAATGTATTAGATAATTTGATATAGTTATATATGAAAAAATTAAAATAGACATTGTTATATAATAAAAAAGATATCACAAACGAAACGAATTATATTTATCATCACAATTTTCACATGATAATATTGTGAAAGATGTCATTTTACCAAAATAAGGACAAATAATATTATCTTGCTACATGATAAAACTCTTAAAATAAAAACAAAATAAAACATTGCATTTTTGTAAGATAAATAAACAAGTTTTCATTATTTTAAACGAAATTCAACCAACATAAATGTGTATATATATATTAGGTGTATAACTTTGCTTCCGCCGTTTTCCTATAGATGACTTTAGCGGTAAGTGGTCGAAATAAATAGATCACAGACGTCATACAATAAACTTGGGCATCTGTCAACATAATCCCATAGAAACATTAGTCGATTTGTGTCTGCATCATAAAATTATTCTCAATTGAAAATGTCAATTTACGAGCCAAATTCTCGTCATTTGCGGGAGGTTTTAATTTTCTGCTTCAATATGAAGAAATCTGCGGCTGAGGCTCATCGAATGCTCTCAAATATTTATGGTGAGGCCGCTATTAGTGAAAGAACGTGTCGTGAGTGGTTTCAACGCTTCAAGAACGGTGATTTTGACATCGAAGACTGGCATAGCAGTGGAAGAGAAAAGATTTTCGAAGATGCAGAATTGGAGGCATTACTTGATCAAGACTCGTGTCAAAATCAAAAAGAATTGGCACGATCATTGGGAGTGACTCAACCAGCCATTTCAAAACGCCTCAAAGCCATGAGAATGATTCAGAAGCAAGGAAATTGGGTGCCGTCCGAGTTGAAGCCGAGAGATGTTGAACGTTTGTTTGCTTGTGAACAGCTGCTTGAAAGGCAAAGACAGAAGGGATTTCTGCATCGCATTGTGACTGGAGACAAAAAATGGGTTCATTACGGTAACCCCAAGCGCAGAAAATCATGGGGAGTTCCCGGCCATGCTTCCACGTCGACGACCAAACCGAATATTCACGGCTCCAAGGTCATACTCTGTATTTGTTGGGACCAGTTCGGCGTAATGTATTATGAGCTGTTAAAACCGACTGAAACAATCACAAGCGATCGGTATCGAACGCAATTGATGCATTTGAGCCGAGCATTGAAAGAC